>CM036536.1:1031436-1088936 GCA_020745685.1 Tautogolabrus adspersus | reverse complement strand
CCTGATCCATCATCACTGTGTTCTTTTTTGTTAAACCTTTATTTGACCAGGAATAGATGACGTGAGGGGACTCTCTTTAGAGGGGAGTCCGAACTTGGACGGTGAGATAAATATAAAGGTTAAATCTGACAAATTCAGGGTTTCCAACAGACTGACATCGGGAGATGGGCTTCAGCCCCGTCTTTATGCCCCTTTTCTTTTACTCTGCTACGAGCCGACTGCAGATTAGAAAATTCCATTTGTTGTTATGAACAGTCCCGGGGGCAGAACGCTGCAGGGCTACCAGGGGAGGGCTGCTCCTGTGCTGGGAGAAGAGAGTCTATGTAAGAGGTTTCAGTGGCTCATGTAGAGGCTCGAAGCCGTCTGGTGAAACTCTTGGTTTCATATCGGGGAACTATGGCGTGATTTACTGAACAAGCCGTTTAGCGCCCTCTGCAGACTCATCCTGGGATTACTCCAACATGTGTTTACCTCGTGATCTGAAACTTTGTCCACGTTTTATTGGGGCATCCAGCATTGTGACACTATATGCAACCTCTGTAGTGCTGCCTTATGAGCCTCCGCACTCACCTGTTTTCCCGTCTCCCTCTCTCCACAGTGGTACCTGGGATAAGGACTCCAGAGGCCCCTCCCCCCTCCACCCACCTGTACGACAGATCGCTGCAGCCTCCTCCTTTGACCTTTGATGCCAGCTGTGATGGAGAGTCTTTACCTGCCCCGCCCCCCTTCAGCCCTCCTCCTCCTTTTCCCCCCTTCTGCGCCTGACTCCGCCCCCACCAGCGCCATACACAGACTCGGCAGCATCAGCATGGCTACAGCGGATCAAACGCACCCCGACCCCGGTGTCAAAACACCCACTCTGTAAACTGTACGTCATAGACTCCCCTGTTGACATATGGTGCATATGTCGATGACCGTATATAGTGGCAGACCTCGCCCCCAACTCCGCCCCCGAACATCTCATGAAGGGGGGATTGAGCCTTCAATTTTTTGGACGCCGCAAGACTGAATCACAGAGTTTTCCCTCAGTGTTGGCATCAAGTGGACTTGATGTGGTACAATACCCCCAATCCCTCTGCTCCCGCAAACCAAACCCCCCCATCCAGGTGGATCTCGATGGCGTTTGGTTTGGTGATTGGTGGGAAGGATTGGATGCACCTTTGTTTGGGGAGCGGGGAGGTGTCACTAGGCTCAGATACCACCAGCTAACCCCCCTGAAACCCCTACGTGCCCTCACACACCTCCACCTGACACCGCCCCCCTTTTTGGGCGGCACGTCAGGGAGGGAGGAAGTCGACGCAGCTCTTTCCAAGGACATGGACCAGTGCTTAATGGAAAGACCTGACCTGATGGGGAGGTAGTGCGGGCATAAAATGACGCCCTGATGGTTCCACCATTATAACACAAACTCTACATGGAGGGGTGGGGGTATGATGGGGGAGGTCGGGTGCTGGCGGGGTTTGTTGATGTGAAGTGTTGCTACCAGACACTGTTGGATCCAAGCTGGTTTATCTGGGAGGCTTTGGCTTCATGGCTCATTGATTTTTTCCTTCTTAGCAGTCATTTCAGCTGGTCCCCTCCTCTTCCTCCTCCCCACATCCACCAGTCTGGGTGAAGCTACAGCATGCTGAGGGTGGGCAGAAAGCGCTGGCGTCTGAACGCAGCGGGCAGGCAGGCAGGCAGGAGAGAGACGAGTGACTAAAACGTAACCAGTGGAATATTGATCTTGAGGAAAGTGCAATTTTGTTGGCTAGCTGTTGGATAGTTAAATATCTTTGTAAGATAGCTCGTTGAGAATCAGTTGTTGAAAAGTATATATGAAATATATTTTTCTTCCTAGTCCGCTCACACCTCTGGGACTCTAAAATATTGGGGTACAAAAGACGACAACACAGCTTTGAACTCTAGAAACCATGTGAGAAATAAGGGGAGCTGTATTCACATTCTTGTTTATTCTTTGTTGTTTGTTCATCTTGTAAAGCTGTTAGCATGGTAGAACAAGAATCCCTTTAACAAATATCCTTTTGAACAATCACATTTTGAAACGTCTTTGCAGGTAAAGTCTGCTTCTCATTTTGTTTAAAAACTAAAAAAACGCTAAAGCGATTAAGTTATTTTAACGAGCACATCGTTTGATCTTAAATTTCTCACGAGGTGAAATCAGGAGAGAATGTTTCAAACGTAATCGTGTTGTCTCCGGTTTCTTTGGCGAGATAATCTTTAGGGTGCCGTCCGGTTACCGGGCTTCCCTGCGATTGGCCCGGGTCTCCTAGAGGTCCCGTCCAATCAGAAGCACTTATACCTGCAGTTGGCCAATGGGCCTTTAGCGTGTAGTCAGGGGGCGTGGTTTAACGATAAAGAGGCAGAGCAGAGGGTCACTCTCTGGAAGCTTTTCGTCCACAAACGAGCAAAAACAGCCGAGCGCTTCACATGCAACTTACCTTTTTATTAACTTGAGTTTTGTTTTTCCTTTCCTATACTATAAATATATAAATATATAAACACACACACACGCAGACACACACACGCACACACTCTTACGACCATCCAGCGTCGAACAAAAGTGAATTTAAGTGAAAAATGTACAAAAAAAAGAACAAAAAAAAACTGCATGTTCTAGTGTTAGTGACAGATTTTTTCCATAGATGACGTAGTTAGTGAGATAAAGACACTATATTGTAAACAACATCAGGCACTCGCCAGCAGCCGTCTTTTTATTTTGGCCCCGTCGAGGCCGTTTTTTTATCGCTCTCCTTCACAAACAACCAGCTCTCTTCGCTTCTCCGCATCTCTCCTTTTTTTTCCACTTCCTTCCCTTCCTCTCTTCTTTCCTTTTTCTTCAGCAACAGATCAATTCTGCTTTTCAGCTCCGACACATTCTCGTTCGTCCGTATCAAATTGCACGAAAACAATTGTTCCTCATCAATGTGCCTTGAGCTACGGTCCAGTCCTGACAGGTTGCACAAGATCCAACGTGGAGAGTGTTGAATATTGTTTTTCTTTCTCTTGATCCTTTTTTAGTTTCTCATTTCACGCCGACCACCACACCTGAGATTTTGTGGTTAGCCGCAGTAATCGGCGTCCAAGCTGCAGAGGAACGCTGTGATTTCCAGTTTAACTCACTGGCCATCTCTCCAGTTTAAGAGGCCTCAGGCCTGTGCTGCACTGCTCTCTAACGCCGCCCTACCTGCAGCGCCGAGACCTCTCAGGTGAATCCATCATCACCTACAGGTCAATCATCTCCAGAACTCCGCTAACAGCTGGCAACATGAGGACATTTTGTGAAATGAGCAGGAAGTCAGTGGTTACGTAAAATCCATGAGGTGAAAGTTAACTTTTTCTGCCGTATGTTTTGATATAGACGCTAAATTGTATCGTTCAGGTGAGCTAACTGAAAGCTTAAGCTGGCTACACACGAGACGATTTTCAAACTGATTTTCGTGGAGACCGCAGACATGAGGACAAACTCCTCCGAACACGCACACTAGACGATTCAGTCAGACCACGAGACCACACAGCTGCCGTTTGAAGTAACGATCCCACAGACACGAGTTCTCACAGAAACTCGCGTGATCAAACGTGACTTCAGAAGAAAAACAAACATGGAGGACGATCGACATCATCAGCTGGCTGTCCTGCTGTGTGTTCAGTTTTGCAGCGAAAAAACGGAAATCAGAAAAGTGATGAATAAAGCCTCGCTAAGAAGACGTATATTTGCGGCACGATTCTGAAGTGCCAGGGTCTACCATGGTGAACTTTCTCATGGGCAGATTGGTCCACCTTCGCTAACCACTAATTTAGCCCCTTATGGCGTTTGGTTCGGGTTAGCTAACGCTTTAGCTAATCGTCTGGTCCCAGCAGCTCCGTCACTTTGGTCCAGCTTTGCTAGCTGTTCATGTTCTTGTTGAGAATAACAGCAGAGGCGTATTAAGGATCCTACAACTTAAAACACTTCATTTGAGGTCCTCACAGATCCTAGAAATACATCTAAATATTTGAATCCCAGAGCTACGGTCATGGCGTTACTGTGAACTGCTCCATAGGGCGACTGTCTTTTTTAAACTGTTATCACAGCTATGCAGCCGTATCGATTCTGTCACGTCTGCATCGATATATTTGTTTGCAAGGAGCACATGACGATATATTGCCACATCGACTTTTTGAGCACAGCCCTAACGTGCATGATGAGCAGGTTTAGATGAACCTGTAATTTAGCAGAGATGTAAAGGTGATATCCGTGAGACGAGAAGAAAACAGCCAGCTCATTTCACTAAATGTCTTGATGGTGGAGGCGGAGCCTCTAAATAGCTCATTAGCTGGTAGTTTATTTCAGTTTGTCTTGTTCACCCTGCTCTTTGTCTGGCAGGATGAGTTTTTATTCTGTCTCTCTGAGCAGCGGGAACGTTCATTTTCAAGTCTTCCCGATTTTTACTTTCTTCTTCTTTCGTTCCCTGAAATCAAAAATGAGGACGTCAAATATGCAAAACCTGCTTGCACTCACTTTTACTTTCTTTCTTTGTCTTTCATTGTTTTCTTTACTTTCAACCAAAGTTGGCGTGCACGTGACTGGCATCGTGCTCCGTGGTCGGTCCCTAAAAATGGTGAAGCCAGCCCCGCGGCGACGCTCCAGCCAAGCTGAGCCACCGACGCTCGGGGAATTCTACTTCCTTACTTCCTTCCTTACTTCCTTCCTTCCTTTCTTCCTGTTTTGATAATCTATCAGACGGCCGCAATACGACATTCGGGTCTCTCTTTCTTAGAGGTTTTTATATTTTTATTTTGTCGGTCACAAACACGCCTTGAAACAAGTCAAACTTCTTCTCCATCACACAGAACACATTTTGATGACGTCCAAACATTTTGACCACGCCCCGCCCTTCCTGGCAGAGCGTCCAGTTGTTTACCTGTTTGGTGTTCAGTCCGTCTCTCAGATGTAACGGACAGCGGCGTGACGCCGTCGGCTGTGATGGTGCAGTAGTTCCACTGGTTGTGCGTGTTCCCTCCTCGTGTTCGTTCGCTCTCTGTTCTTGCCGACCCTTTAGCCATGAGTTGGGCATTACTTCCTTAAGTATCTGCACTAAATATGAAAGAAATGACAAAAAGTATTACATGAAAAAAAAAATTACAGCTTCCAGGGCTTAAAAAGAGCGAAGGGAATTAAAAAAAAAATTGCACGGACATTTTTTGAAGTGTCACAAAAACGTTGTGAAACAGCCTCGAGCATCTAATCAGCGACTCCGGGCTGCGTGTGTGTACGATGACGACAAAATTGCACCCTTTTTAAAGAAAGAAAAAAAGAAAAAGAATATAAAAGCAATAGTTTGGGCAGCGTGTTGTTTTGTTCTTGTGTTGTGTGTGTAATTTAGTTCTGGTACAGCAGCGAGAGAGGAGGCGGAGAGTTAGCTCTTAGCGGGGCGGGAGGGCGGAGCAGGACGGGCCCGTCGGCCGGAGCGGGAGACGTGTTTGTACGTTGTATAGTTTTATTAATTACACTGATTTTAAAGCTGCCCTATTTTATAATGCAGGACTTTTGTAACATTGATTAAATGAGGAAAAACTAGTGTTGTGAATTTTCTGATTGTTTGTATCGAGGCCACATTATTAGAACTGGTTTGCTTTGTTTTCTGGGAACTGGATTTAAGTTGAAAACTTTCCTGTTTCCTGATTCTTTCTTTTTGTTTTCTTGATTTGCTTTTCCTTTTTGTATGTATTTAAGGACACTTCCTCTGTTGATGGGATGGCATGTTCCTGTGCTTCTAAAGTGCGGGTCGCCATGGTGATAAGACCATTGTAAATGGATGTTACAGTATGCTGTATGTTTTGAAGGTCATTTGTTGCATCAGTGTTGATGAAGCTAAATCTGGGTCATTCTGAGGAACCTTGGTAAGAAAAGAAGCGTTTGTTTTTTATGCATTTAAAAGTTTAGTTTTTAGGCAGGAGACGATGACATAGCCAGCCAAACGATGCCCCTACTATAAATGCATCTCGGCATCTTTTTTTGTGTTCACCATTCCATGCAGGAAAATAAACAGCTTGATTATGCAACATGATTCTTTTTTCTTTTCCATCTGTTTCTTTCTTCACGGGCCCTCAGATCACCTCCTCCTCCTCCTCCTCCTCCTCCTCCTCCTCCTCCTCCTCCTCCATCCACACATCCTCTGCTGCTCATCACAGCATCACGTTCATGCAGCAGATAATCCGCAGAGGAAACACAAGTCACCGGGACGTAGGGCGCTTCCAGTGGGATCAGAGTTTCTGCTCGTTGACGACATTCAGTCCTCTGAGCTGTTTGACGTCAGTTTGGGATCCCTAACCACTTCCTGTTTCTGGGCTGAACTTCCTGTCCTAACCTTCCATCTACCAGAAGGGCCAATAAAGGGCACCTTTATTTCAAAATAAAAGCACACAGCAAGTAAAGTACTCTCAGCTCAAGACAGTACAAACATTCAAAATAAAAGCTGAACTATTTTTATTATTAAATGCAACATAACATTAAAATTAATTGTGATTAACTACATCAACAGCCCAACGCACAATCAGTGTAACCACATGTGTGAATCTGGAAAAGTCTAAAGTTATGGACGTTGCAATAACGAACATTTGTTTCGTCACATTCAGTGAAGTCAATTATTTAAAACTCTTAAAAACCACGAGGACTTCATTTAAAATTCTAGTGCCAAATTGTTTCCAAATAATGACATTTTTTGGGTCAAATGTTCACAAACTTCTGCAAAACATGAAAAGCAGTTTGATGCAAACACTTAGTGGAGTAATGTTCAAGCTAATGAGCCATAACTCCAATCCCTCTGGAAGTGACGTCTTTAAAGGTGGAGCTGTGACAGTTCTGCAGCTCACTGGGTCGTGTTTCACGTGAAGCTCGAATCAAACTCTGCAACAAACAGCGGCTGAACCAGTGAGCGCCACATGCTAACACGCTTACATTTTCTGACACGTGCGATGGCTCATACGTAAATTGGTGACAAAAACAAATCTCGACAGCTTCTAACCGCCACGATGAATCCTGCAGCTTCCTTTATTCACCTCGAGTCTAAAAAAGTGATCCGAAGCTTGTCCGACCAGAAATGGATTCAAAACTCCAGAAAAGAAGCACTTTAATTCCCACCCTCCCCCTTATACCCCCCCTCCTGCTCCTGCTCCATCCCCCCCGCTAAGAGTTGATTTTTGGATTTTGCCCTTGAGGAATTCTGCCGCTCCATCAGGAAACAGGGTTGAACGAAGGCTGAGCTTTTTACGCTAACGCCTTTGTTGTCTTCACGTTTGTCCAAACTCTCCCGGGCAGAGATTACCCCCTAAACCCCCTAAACCCCCCCCTCCGAGAAACAAATCCATCAGACTGGACCGCTGCGCCAGTCTGCAGAGTTTGGAGGGTCAGGAAGTAATCGAATCAGAAAACGTGAAGAGGGGCAGAATTCTTCAGGCTTAGACCAGGGTATTTTTAATCCTCCCCGAGTTCTTTCAATCACTTCAGAGACCGGAGGAAGTGAGTTTTAGCTCTGCTGAACGTACTGGACTCTGAGATCAATCGTTTAAGGTACACGGAGAGCTTCAGCGACACCTGAAATCCTCCCTCAGCCCCTTTACTCGCTCTAAACTGATGCGTTAGAAAACACAGACATTTCCCCGCTTGTTGCAGAAGGAAGACATCCTTCAGCGCGCCGGAGCTCCAGCCGGGGAAATGAGTATAAATGACATCACTTTAGAGCGATGAAGGAAAGTCATTGGACGAGGAGGCAGGTAACACTGAAGCCGCTGTGGGCGCTCATCTGTAATGAATTACAGTGTCACCGCTCCTTTGCAAAGATATTTATTTATCCTGTTGCAAAAACCACGACATGGTGCTAAGCGTTAAGACGGAGCCGGTGAAGGAGAGACAAGCTGTGACGATCTGAACTTCCTATCATGCTTCCTGACGGCGTATCAAAGCATAGCAGTCTAATCTGCATGAGAACTATGCACTGACTAAAAACAAACATCCACACGTGCACGTGGCGCGGCCTCACGTGCACGCTGGTATCTACTTTGTGAAATTTTCAGCCTCTGCCTTCTTTTACGGTCAGTCCTTCTTGTTTCCAGATCCCAGCTTCTACGGACCGAACGAGTTCAAACCTGAAAAAGAAATGAAAAAGAAAAACAAACCAGCATATTACACGATATATTGAAAAAGATCAAATGTAGTGCCTGTGAAAACCTGTATTATAATGCTCTTCTGAATACTGATACAATAACTGTTTGTAATTGTTGAAATTTCTGACCACCAGTAGCCTTTGCTGTCTGTCAGGCCCCTCTGATTATAGCTAATGTACAATAATCATAAGATATAACTGCATGCTCTTCCATAACCGCCTAGTAAACTGTTACGATGACGACAAATGAGAAAAAAAAAAGACAAAAACCAGATTGTTCTGTTCCTGTTTGGGTTCCTCTGTCTTCTGTTTCTTCTCCCTGAACGCCTCAGACTGTCTCACCTCCTTTACCTCCATCTCTTCATCCTCACACACCAGACTCTTTCATGAAACCTCCACCGAGCACCTCCTCGTTTTCAACCACGTGTCGGTGTGTTGTCATTGATCTGATGGGTGTGCCACCATGATGACTGCCCCGGGCCATCAGCGGACCGCCGCAGCCTCGCCGGGTTTCATCCGACAATCTCCAGCTGACTTTAAACATCTGCAAACACCCGGCTGGTCTGTCTCCCCTCCCTCCAGTCTCTCCCCCTCTAATCCATTGACCAGCAGCCTGAGAAATCTCTGTGTGGCTCTGGGTGAATCCCCCGCCCTCCTCCCTCGTCCTCCCCCTTGAGCAGTTTCCTGCAGGAGACTCAATCGATGGCCTCTGCCTTTTTTCTGCAGCGCTCAGCACTATCCGCCACTGAATCCTCCCCCCTCCACTGCGTCTCCCTCGGCTTGCCTTCAAACGAGCCGCCGCTCTTGCAGGATGAGAAAGGTCTAGATAGAGAAAGAGGTAGCCTGCACCTGGGAGACTCCCCCCTTCCTCCCCCCCGGTCCCTGGCCAGCTGGGGTCGATCGGCTCGTCTAGCTCACCTCCAGTGGCTCCTCTCTGTTTTCCACTCGCTGCCTGTCGATGCTCTTTGAAACTAAACAGTTTCTTCGACTTGTGCATCTCTTTTAGGCAGAAAACTTTGGCTTGATAAACTTTCTTGATGAGCAGACTGTTTTGTTAAAGGACGATGCCACTGATTCTAAAAGTTAGCCACCTTAGATGACGGCTAAAGACTTCTCAAAGCGTGTGGTCGTGTTTTAAAGCCATCTGGTCAGGACGTTGCTCTGCAAACTTTCCAGTACCAGTTTCGCTTCTGATTCTGCACACCCCGTGTGCTCCCTCGAAGTCCTGAAACTGAACTCATCACACCAAATATAGCAGGCCATATTAGCCTGATGCTGAGGTATTTGCACCGGCAGAAAGTCACAAAAAGTTGTACAAATGCACAGACAAAATTAAGAAACGGTATCTCCATCCTGAGAAACAATCTGCCATTGTCAGATTCATTCGCCTCTTGGGATGACGGCATCATTTTGGGGCTTTTGCTGCAGCCGGCTAACATTTAGCATCTAATGTGTGCAATCCTGGAACCCGTCCGCTTTTCTTCAACAGAAGCTGTAGCTCATTTATCTGCAGATTCTTGTTTATAGAGCTGGAGGATGGGTTTGCAGGACGTGAGTGCCCAAAACTAGAACGTTCATGATGCCAAAACGTTTAAATCTGCACTGATTTGTAGCTTTCAGAGAGAGCTGCGTCTGCATCATGTGTCCTCTACAAAGGGCTGGAAAGTGTTCATTATCAAAGGCAAAATTTAGGACCAGGATCCCCGAATATTTTTGGCAACTGTTTGGACTTTGGACTTGACGGTTCAAAGTTACAGTGGTTAAAACGCAACAGCACGCTTTGAGACTCATCATTGAAAACACACCGAGATGGACACAAACATTCGCATCGATTAGAAATCTGATCATCAGGAAGGAGAAACATTCGTCTCCTAAATGATCCGCTTAAAACGTGCAGGGATTTGTTTTTTTTATCGACGATATTAACGACCGGGAGCTGCGACACTCCCTTGTTTCCGGCTTGTTCTGAATATTCAAACCAATCACCAAAACTGAGAGTCAATCAGCTCGATCAGCGTCTCTTGTTGCCTTGTGTCCCGCCCCCTGGAGGCGACGCCATTGTAGCTACCTAACGACAATCTCGAGGAAGGAGAGCTTTATCTTTATCGTTCCGTCCGGAGCGCTGCAGGCCGTTGGCGTCCCGCTGCAGTCTGAGTCACACATTCACACCATCACAGCATCCTCACGTATCCCATCATCCCCTTCTTACTGCCCGGATCACCTCAGAGACCAGACGACATCCTCACCCTCACCACGACCGGTCATCTCCGCCTCACCTCCACCCTCACAGAACTGACTTAAACCTTGTGCCTCTACAACTCTTTTATGGAACAGGGCGGCGTTTTCTGCCGCCGCCGCCGTCGCACCGGTCCGTGACCCGGTGTTACACTTTTGTTCGATGTTAACTAGTGTCCATTAGTTGTGTCCTTGGCCATTGTTGTCTGTTTTTTCTGTGTTCTGAAGCTGTGAGTTTGCACTGAGCTCTCTGTTGTCCTCTCTGACTTACTGCTGTCAGCTCTTCTGTCCTTCTGGTTCTGTTTGTTTTTTTTTTGTTTTTTACGTTGTTCTCTTCTCCGACTGTCGTTTCTGTTGAACTGGTGACGTGTAGGCCCATCCCTCTCGGCCCCATTAGTGACTCCATGTCCACGCAGACTTACTGGAAGCAAGATGTGCATTTCCTATGCAACAACGACGAAAAAATAAAGACGCTAATGCTCTATTCTCTGTCTCCCCGGGTGTTTCTGTGTTGTGTTTTTGTGTTGTCTTTGTGTGACAGTGTGCCCTCATGCCTCAGGGTGGAAGGGCGTTTCTTTACGTGGTTTGAAAGCAACAGTTTGTGTTTTTGTGTCCGCAGCTCGAGCACGGATCATCCACCAGTCATGTTTTTTATTTGAGATTGTTTATTTCCAATCAGACACGGAGCGAGGAGGATGTGGGTACTAGACACGATCCGTAGTAGACAAAGATTCAGGGGAACATCATACATGTTGAAAAGAGCGCCGTCAACAGCGCCTTTCTGAAAAGTTAGAAGATTTTCAACACGAGCGCTTGGAGCAGCCGCACAAAAAAGGTGGAGCGCTCTGGGCTGCCACCTGCTGCTGCAAACGCTCTCTACTCGTTGAAACAATTGAAAAAAAGACGCTGGTGCTCAGAAATAAACGCCACATGGAAAAAGGGCCTTAAAGGTACAGAAGGTTTTGGACTACTCGGGTACAGATTTCAGCCTGCAGCAAAGAAACAGGCGACAATGACCTGTAATGTAATCCTTTGGGGCGATTGCGTCCAATCAAAGTGTGTCCACTATGAGTCGTAGTTTTTGTCCCTGACAGGCTCCGGTTGTTGAGTGTGTGACATCATTACAGAAAGGATCCCTGCAGAGAGAGACCTTTTTGTTACAGAGGAAGATGATTGTTTTAAACTACAAACAGCTGTTACATCTCTCTCTACAAACACACCACACTCCACTGACAAAAACAGAGCGCAGGAGTCTCTGGTGTACTGCTGCTCGATCAGTTAAGCTTGCGACACACGAGACGATTTTCAAGTCTAAACTGATTTTAAAACCTGGGAGAGCACAGACATGAGAACAGTTTAACTGATGTTTAACATTATAACTCAGACAGACCACGAGACCACACAGCTGCTGTTAGCAGTAACGATTTCACAGACACGAGATCTCACAGAAACTCGCGTGATCAAACGTGACTTCAGGGGAGAAACAAATATTGAGGACGATCAACGTCATCAGCTGGCTGTCCTGCTGGGTTTTGTTTTGCAGCGAAAAACAGAAAAAGAGAGAAAAACAATCCTGAGACCCTGGCTGAGAAAACGTTTAGGTGAGACTTTATACAGTTTGCAGCACGAGCTGGAGGTGAGCTGTTAAAGCACGCAACATCTGGTTGGTGACGCTTCCTTCCTACATGTTTGATATTTATGATTCAGATCTTAGAGGCTCCGACTCGATCAGGAGCAGTAAAATAATTTGATGCCACACACCGGTTGCGACCAAGCGGCAACATCCGGGGTTAAAAAATGAAGCCGATGCAGTTCCTGGAGTGTCCACTAGAGGCTGGCACACCCATTCTAAAAAGCCTGTTTTTACAGCAGACATTAACATGTTTACAGCCTGGTTCAAAAAACAAACAGGTCTGATTAGCTCATGTCTCGATCAGCACACACTGTACGGGGGGTGAATGTTTTGATGACTCATCAGTTTTGATTTGATGAAGGATAAGAGTTATTCACAATAAGGCGTGTAGCTGACCTGATTGACAGGTGGGCGCGGTGTAACGGTTTGTCAAGAGGCTTAAAACCCGCCTCAGCTCCAGCTCTCAGCCTGTCGTTAGGTTGACTGAAAGTTAGGCTGAGACAGCATTTCCAGCATGGAGACCGCCATCAACGGGACTTCAGCGCCCCCTGCAGGAACAGACGGGTGACGACACTCAGGTTTCAAACATTCATGTTTACAGTTTATTGTTACGACAAGCCTCGAAATCCCCCCGATCATCGAGGGGCGGCAAATCAAGCCCAAAAGTGATGCCTGAAATCATCTTGTGTGTCACCAATTTTTGTTTGTTTCTGTTTTAGTTTCTCACAAAATATATTTGAGTATCAAAAGAAAAGACATAAATAAACACGGACAAACTGATCCTGTGAATTCAATAATTTTTGTGAATGAACTCTGGTTAGGAAAGCGAGTTAGGGAGGTTAGAAACACTGAGATGTATCACAGTCATTTTAATATTATTTCCCCAAAGTCCATCATCAGTTTCCTGCTCCCGACAAAAAATAAAAATAGATTGTTTAAAATGTTTCATTTCTTATCCAACCGATGGGAAACTTCCTGATCCTGGTATCTCTAATACCTGTGTGAAACGATCCCCCCACCTCTGAGTGTGTGTGAGTGTGTGTGTGTGTGTGTGTGTGTGTGATGTTCTCTGAAATCCAGGCGGAGTGAGACCTCTGTGTCGGCCTGTTTCCAGTGTTCAATCTTTGTTTGATCTGTAACAGAAACACCCTCGCTCTAATCCAGCCTCTCAGCGGTCAGACCTGCTGATGTCAGCAGTACTGTGTTTGTGTGTGTGTGTGTGTGTGTGTGTGTGTGTGGTATTGAACACCTCTAACAGTTTCACAGTTCAAGGATTTCTGGGTTTTCACTGTCTCTCGTGGTTAAAAGAGAGAAACGAGGGATGAAGGAGTGAGATAGTTTTCAACATACGGAGTTTACGATTACTTTATTTTGTCCACAGGGTGAAACTGAAGGTAAACTCATCGAGTGTCCTCAAGATATACCCCAACGTCTCGTTTACAATAGGATATTTCTTTTCCATTTCTGCTGTAAGTATCAGACGGTAATATTAGGGACATTAATTTCTCCTGCAAATGTAAAAGGAACCCGTCCAGTTGAGACAAATGTAAAACAACCTCTGGGACGTATCTTAAAGGTCCAATCAGTGACATGTGTAGAGAGTGAAATGATAAAGTGAGCTTCCTCTATGATCAGACATGAAGGAAACATGCTATGTTGAAGTGCTGGCTTCTCTGACAACAATGCAGCAGCCAGTATGTCCTCCTTCTAACTTTAGATTCTGGTCCTGAATGGTCTGGATTTGTTTGGACCAGAGAAGGTAGGCGGTTTTAAGGCACCCCCACACGGCTGTTTTGGACGCCCCTCGGTTTGCCAGATATGAGAGCAGTTATCAGGTCAAACCAACAGGTGTTGCAGCGATGGAAGCGGGCAAGAGAACTGGTTCAGATAGAAGTGATTGTACCCGACCTAAAAAGCCTCTGCATGTTTCTAATAAGCTCCACGAGCAGAAACGTGCTCAAACTAGGATCAATATTGGAGATGCTTTTGAAAAATGGAGAGAGGTTAGAACGCAGAAAGGTTTACAAAGAACCAAAACCACTTCTTCTCCTGCCTGGTGAGTTTCCACTCTTCTCAGCCTTTACACCATCCTCCTCTTCCTCCCCTCGGTGTGTGTTGTGTTGTTGTCGGCTCAGCTCAGATTCTCCCCCGGGTGCTGGGCAGAGGGTGGGAGCCGCCTCACCTCCTTCTCTCAGGTTTCAGGGAGGGAGACGGCCGCAGAGGAGCGTGAATAATTCAGCCAGCCGCCAACACCGGGCATCACCTTTCCACAACACACGCACACACACACATCACACAAACACACACACACACACACACACACGCACACACACACACACACACACACACACACACACACACTAACACACACAACGTGACCTGATATGCCCTCACAGCAAACAAGCTAAAAGGTCAGCAGGTCAGACTATGAGAGTGAACTTGAGAAAAGGCCACACCTTGTTGCTCTGCAGACAGGAATAATTATAATGATTATTGATTCAGAGATTAAATGGCTCTTTGTTGTATAAAAACTTTTTGTTTTGTGTTCAAACCTGCAGAGAAAGAAGAAATAAATAAGTCTCAGAGCTCCTCTAAACATGTGTGTGAAGTGTCTAGTTCTAAATCCACTCTGATCCTGTATTTGATCATGCCTATAAACCCCTCTATTTCAGCCCTGCTCAGAACAGGCTGTTTCTGTGTCTGTAGCTTTAAATGTAAATGAGCTGTGTCTGACCACGCCCCTCTCTGGAAGGGCTTGGGTGGCTCGGGCTTTCTCGCTCCATGTCCTATTGTTTACGGTGAGAAGGCAGACTCAGAGGGCAGAACAAACACCTAGCTGTGGGAGTGTCACTCACCTGGGGGAGGGGTTACTGCCCTTTGTGATGTCATGAAGGGAAAATCTCCAAACGGCCTGTTTGAGCACACATTTTCTGAAAAGTGGAGCAGACAAAAGATGGAGAGGATGGACTTTTCTCATCATTGGGGGGTTTGTAGACAGACTAGAGACACATATATACAGTATTAGGAAAATATTGTAAAGTGTATTTTACATCATATGGGACCTTCAATAAAAGCGTAAAAGTGTGAAATGAAAGGTGATAGATTGATAGCAGGTGAAATATCCATTCATGACTCATCATTAACACGACAGCAGATGAAAAGTAAAGGAAGTGAGACAGAACATTTAGATTTGTCACATGGACGTTTCATCGTATTTTTAAAAGAGTCGGGGTGTAAGCACAAAGAGGAGTTTAAGTGTCAATCAAAGGCACAGCTAGACTAGAGCAACATGTGCAACATGAGCAACCAGAGCAACCAGAGCAACAGAGGAAACAAAGAAACTGTTAAATAAAGAAAAGAAAAATCTTCCACTTTTTATTTTATTAGTCAGCAGACAGATAGAAAGAAAACATACTTTATGATCTCCGTCAAAGATTTAAGCAGGAAGGTGGATGATGTATTTAAGCCCCGCCTCCAGCCATAAATGAGCTCACTTCCTTGAAGAATATTTGATCAAGAGAAAACACCTTTATCTTATTATTATTTGAAGTGTTTTAAGATTTCTTTTTTCTTTAAATACTGACATCGTAAAGGCACAGACCACACTCCGAACCAGTAGAGGGCAGTAATGCAACATCTCTCTCAGCTGACAGGAAGTGACCAGAGGCAGAGCACAGGTGCTGACAGGAAGTGACCAGAGGCAGAGCACAGGTGCTGACAGGAAGTGACCAGAGGCAGAGCACAGGTGCTGACAGGAAGTGACCAGAGGCAGAGCACAGGTGCTGACAGGAAGTGACCAGAGGCAGAGCACAGGTGCTGACAGGAAGTGACCAGAGGCAGAGCACAGGTGCTGACAGGAAGTGACCAGAGGCAGAGCTCAGGTGCTGACAGGAAGTGACCAGAGGCAGAGCACAGGTGCTGACAGGAAGTGACCAGAGGCAGAGCACAGGTGCTGACAGGAAGTGACCAGAGGCAGAGCACAGGTGCTGACAGGAAGTGACCAGAGGCAGAGCACAGGTGCTGACAGGAAGTGACCAGAGGCAGAGCACAGGTGCTGACAGGAAGTGACCAGAGGCAGAGCACAGGTGCTGACAGGAAGTGACCAGAGGAAGAGCAAAACATCGTTAGCTGTCTGAAGAGTTCTAATCAGCATCAAAACCATTCTTAAATCATCATCATGAAGGACGTAGGTGTTCATAAAGAGCTGGGTCTTTAGCTTTTTCTTAAAGGTACAAAGGGACTCTGCAGATCGAATGGAGTTTGGTGGTTCCTTCCACCTCCGGGGGGCGACAGAGGAGAAGAGTCTAGTGAGAGACTTAGGACCCTGTTGTGAAGGTTGGATCAGCGTAGCTGGCGAGTGTAGACCTGGAGGAGAGAGTTCAGGTAAGGAGGAGATGTTTTTGTGGCTGCTTTGTAAGCGAGCAGCAGAGTTTTAAATTTGATGTGGAGGGAGATGAACAGCGTATTCATGTATTTCTGTTGTTATCTCTACTTCCAAACTGTCCGTTTGTAATCATCCTCTTAGCTGCGATGCTCTGAGAAACAACAAGAGAATTCATTTTTGCACATTTGTGTTTGTTCACACATATTCCTGAAACATCTTCACACCTGAACAAGAACAGGTTCATTACCGATGACATGCAAACTCACGACTGTTGGAGAGTCCCAGCGACAGGTGTGCTCCACAGACACCGGGATGATGTTGTGAAACAGTTTGCTGAGGTTTATGTGATAAGTGCTGCCGGAGGCTGACAAAGCATCATGCTCTTTGCTTACATGTTATGCATTTTATACACACAAAGACTTTTAAAAAACTTTTAAAAGTGAAAATGGATTAGAAGAGTGTGAGGAGGGGTTTAAGAAACACTCCAGGAGAACTGCACATTCCTTCGCCTCCCCACCATGTTTGCTAGTTTGTAGCTTCCCGCACGCTCTCCCGTGATCTCTAGCCACCTTACACTAAACGAGAGAGATCACGGGAGAGCGTCCCAACTCTCACTAAACTCTCATTATTTTATTCCCACTTTAGAAATGTGTCTGTGACTTTGAATTCCCTTGACATGTTGTTCAGTTAGAAGCCAGCATGAGTTGAAATAAGTCAATGTTGTCACGATAGTAGAACTTCAAATTTGATACTAAACTAATTTAGTAAAAATCAGACAACATCGATACTGTTTTGTTACCACGGCAACACAAAAAAAAAAGGTCGTTGGCACCCATGTTTGGTCATTTCTTGTTTATATATCAAAAGTGCAGGAAAACTCCTGGTTCTAAAACGTTGTCAACATATTTTTCAGACAGCGCCGCCTCCTCTGTGTTTAGAAGTGAACAGAACTGTGAGGGACATTAAAGTTAGCTTTGCATCTTTATGAGCTGCTGAAAGGTCTTGAGGAAGGTCAGTATTTATTGACCTTTGAATTTGACCTCCTTTGCTCTCTCTCTCTCTCTCTCTCTCTCTCTCTCTCTCTCTCTCTCTCTCTCTCTCTCTCTCTCTAAAAACTCTCTGCTCCTCTACTCTCTCTCTCTCAGAGTTTTAATTTTTACAGCCTGAGTCATGTCGTCCTTTAGTTTACACACAGGACAGAACCTTCGGTCTCGTAGTTCTCCTGCTGTTCAACATTTCTTCTCTTTGGGTCAGTTCTGATGACCATAACGCTATGATGATATTTTACATGTTTGGTAGAAAAAAAAGCTCAGGCAGCTCGTTGTTTTAGTGAAGGGACGGTGAATAATAATGAGACAGTCGGGGTGGTTCGTGAAGGGTTAATGAGGGAGCCGAGGCTGCTGGGAAACGATCAGCCCCAGGTGACGACACGCCTGATGGACACATGGCTGCAGGCGGTGCTTTGAGCCGTGGAAACAGAAGCCATTTTCAGACTGCAGTTCTGCTTCAGCGTCGCAACGGAGCTCTTCTGTCACCACGCCATATTGATTCTGCAACGTAATATTGGTGTCCCGGTCTGTGAATTCGCCTTTGGGCGTTGCCGAAGCGCGAGAGAGCAAAGCACCGTGGGAGCTCCACATACACACACAGTCAGACATGCACACACACACAGCGCTGCTTTCCCGCGCTGGCTCCCGTCTCTCCTCTGTAACGCCTCTGTTACTACATATGAAGACGGTACAGAGGGGGGATCACTTCGTCCTCCATTACACCTCCATGGCATTCAGATTGAAGGCAAAATGTCACAGGGGCGTAAATATCGGGCCTGTCGATCTTCTGCAACGCACAGACTGGGACAAAAAATATTACGACGTCACGAACAAACAAAGACGTGATGACGGCTGAGCTTATATGGCACTTTTGCGAAAAAAAAGCAGTCAAAATGGCTGTAGACTCAGATTAAATTGACAGGGAGCAGCTTCCACCGGGCCCTACAAGAGGCCGCGCCCCCTAATTCTACATCCCTTTAAACCTTATATACATAAAATGTAAACTGGTGAGTTGTATAAACATTCAGCCCGTACAGTTGAAGAGAGAAATGAGCTCTAGAGACCCAAACTGTTTTTATACCAGACTGTAAACATGTTTATTTTAACATGGAGCTCTATGAGGACTGACTCACTGCAGGAGACAGACTCTAGTGGACACTGGAGGAACTGCAGCTGTAAAGATGGACATTTTAACATGGGGCTCTATGAGGACTGACTCACTGCAGGAGACAGACTCTAGTGGACACTGGAGGAACTGCAGCTGTAAAGATGGACATTTTAACATGAGGCTCTATGGGGACTGACTCACTGCAGGAGACAGACTCTAGTGGACACTGGAGGAACTGCAGCTGTAAAGTTGGACATTTTAACATGGGGCTCTATGGGGACTGACTCACTGCAGGAGACAGACTCTAGTGGACACTGGAGGAACTGCAGCTGTAAAGTTGGACATTTTAACATGGAGCTCTATGAGGACTGACTCACTGCAGGAGACAGACTCTAGTGGACACTGGAGGAACTGCAGCTGTAAAGTTGGACATTTTAACATGGAGCTCTATGAGGACTGACTCACTGCAGGAGACAGACTCTAGTGGACACTGGGGGAACTGTAGATTTTGGCACTTTAGTATTGTCTTAAACTTGTCGTTCATTAACAAGGCCGCCGTATTGACCTCGATTTTATGTTACGTCTTCCCAGCTTGTTTCTGCTGCCCCCCTGTGGACAATAAATAAGTTGTTGCAGCTTTTAGTAACTTTAGGCTCTTGTTTTTTTTACTTTTCCATCCAGCTTTTTGAAAATAAGCTGTGTCTGTTTGTGTGGTCTCATCCATTCATATCGAGCGGTGACACCACCTTAACGAAGGGCCACGGACACGCCCCCCTCCCATCCTGCTCAGCCATAATGGAAGACCAATTAGAGAAGAGGATTAAGGCGCTACACGTCTACACACAAATTAGCATTAATCAAAGAGTCACTGATGTGTGTGTGTGTGTGTGTGTGTGTGTGTGTGCGTGTGTGTGTGTGTGTGTGTGTGCAGGTTCTCCACAGTGAATAGTGATGAGCTGCAGGCTCAGTGTGAAGTCGTATAATTGCTGCTGGTGTTTCTGATCGATACCACACCCACCGCCGAGCTCAGCCAATGGGAGTAGGCCTCCAGCAGGTGTGTGTGTGTGTCTGTTTGTGATTGTTTAGTGTGTTAACTTATTTTCCAGCGATAATAAATAAAACAGATTAACAGGAGAAACTCAGACATTGTTGTTAATGTCTGAGTTTATGTGCCTGTGTTTTTATGTTTCCTGTTTTCACCTGGCTGCAAAACAAATTTCCTCTTGGAAACAATACAATCAAAGTTAAAGTCGAAGTGAGGGACTGATGAAGAACACCTCCAGCTCGCTCTCTAACACGCACAGCCCATGTTCACACCGTCTCAGCGACTTCATCCTTAGTTTATTCTTCATGAATCTTCAGTAAGAAGTCCAAAGACTATCGCCAGTTCTTCCCAGCCATCTTCCACCATGTTTGTTACACTGAAGTCACGTTTGATCGGAGGGATTCAGTGACTTTCCCAGTGTTTAGTGTGAGGACTGGTTGTTGGTGAATTAATCTGTTGGTGTGTGCTGAGTTGATTTGATCATACAGCTGGAGGAACAAAGCTGTTTAATGTTCATTATCCGTCATCATGTGTGGGGTCTCTCGCATTTTCAACACCTGCTAAACGCACAGTATGTAAATACCACCACCAGGGGGCTCTGCTTAACGTGAACGACGTCATCGCCTCACCCCCTCGCTCGTCCTGAATGTTTCAGACTTTTACCTGCTGTGTTCACACATCGATACAGCCTGACTTCACGCTGACTCTTTAGGAGAAGATATACGTCATTAATCCCGCGAGGGGAAATTACATTTTACACTTGGTTATTGAGACATGCACACAATTACACACACTGAAAAAACAGGATCCTATGGACATGCACAGAGTGAGGGGGCTGCACACAGCGATCGCTCCTGTGCTGGTGGTGGGGGTTCGGTGCCTTGCTCAAGGGCACCTGGGCAGTGCTCAGGAAGTGACCTGGCACCTCTCCAGCTACCAGACCAATTTCCAGACTTGGTTTGCACCGGGAATTGAACCAGCTAACCCTCTGGTTCCTGACCCAAGTCCCTACAGACTGAGCTACTGCCCACACTGCGGGCAGCATGAAACTGTCACTTTAAAGTACGGGTGAACAGATTCAGATGTTTGTGTTGCCTCTCCTGGAACGACGTCAGGACATGTTCAGGAGCGCAGTGCATGTGTACTTTTTCTCTCCTGTGTGTACTCGTTTTACTCTTTGTGTTCTTTGACGTGCTACTTTGATACTTTTTAAGTCAAAGAGAAAAAGTACTTCTATTCAGTAGAACTTCTTCTGATTTCAGCAGGTTTAGGTACGACATAAAGCCCCGAATATGTGAGGAGAAAGTTGCTGATTAAAGAGCTAATAATCCTCGCCCCTCCTCCTCCTCCGCCTCCTCTTTCGTCTCCTTCAAGGTTCTTCAAACAGAGAGCTGGTCAGGATTTAAGGCGTCTGATCTTTAAATATGATTTTATCTCCCTGCAGAGGAGACATTTACTCTGACAGCTCGACGTCTCCCCTGAGGAGGAAACTTACCCTCCTCCTCCTCCCTCCCTCCCTCGTCCTCCTCTTCTTCCTCTCATCTCCTCCTCTCTTATTATCTCATGTCATCTCGACTCTCTCTCCTCCACATCCTCTCATCTCTCTTCATCTGCTCCCTCTCTCTCTCTGTTCTCCTCACCTCATTTCTCCTCCTCCTCCTCCTCCTCAGATACTTCCTGTGATTTACGGCAGACTCTCTGCTTGCTCTGAGCGTGTGTGAGAGATTTTTCAGTAGAGGGGAACTTTGTATGAGTCGCAGTTTGTACGACGTAGGAGCATGTAATGCAGCGATGCAGAAAGTACTCTGAGGGTTTCCTGCAGTGAATGCACTCAGAGCACACTGTAAAAAGTTCACGCTAAATCCATGCTGATTTAGTTTTCTGTTATTGAATAATTAATGAAGAATGTATTTGTCAGGTATGTTGATTGAAATGTTGCAATGATAAAAGACTTATTCAGAACTTTTTCTTTAAATTTGTCTCAGTCTGTTTGAGAAAATATTTATATGTTTTCCAAAATGTAAATTTGTATTTTCTCACACGTTACAGTCTGTTTACCTGCTGCAGACGTTACAGTCTGTTTACCTGCTGCAGACGTTACAGCCTGTTTACCTGCTGCAGACGTTACAGTCTGTTTACCTGCTGCAGACGTTACAGTCTGTTTACCTGCTGCAGACGTTACAGTCTGTTTACCTGCTGCAGACGTTACAGCCTGTTTACCTGCTGCAGACGTTACAGTCTGTTTACCTGCTGCAGACGTTACAGCCTGTTTACCTGCTGCAGATGTTACAGCCTGTTTACCTGCTGCAGACGTTACAGCCTGTTTACCTGCTGCAGATGTTACAGCCTGTTTACCTGCTGCAGACGTTACAGTCTGTTTACCTGCTGCAGATGTTACAGCCTGTTTACCTGCTGCAGACGTTACAGTCTGTTTACCTGCTGCAGACGTTACAGTCTGTTTACCTGCTGCAGACGTTACAGCCTGTTTACCCGCTGCAGACGTTACAGTCTGTTTACCTGCTGCAGACGTTACAGTCTGTTTACCTGCTGCAGACGTTACAGTCTGTTTACCTGCTGCAGACGTTACAGCCTGTTTACCCGCTGCAGATGTTACAGTCTGTTTACCTGCTGCAGACGTTACAGTCTGTTTACCTGCTGCAGACGTTACAGCCTGTTTACCCGCTGCAGACGTTACAGTCTGTTTACCTGCTGCAGACGTTACAGTCTGTTTACCTGCTGCAGACGTTACAGCCTGTTTACCTGCTGCAGACGTTACAGCCTGTTTACCTGCTGCAGACGTTACAGCCTGTTTACCTGCTGCAGACGTTACAGTCTGTTTACCTGCTGCAGACGTTACAGTCTGTTCTCTATCGTATCGAGACTATCTCTCCACTACATATTCCATATGTATGGGGCTGACCACGGGGTCAGGTGACGTTGTGGACAATTAGCTTTAAGACAATCCACCTGTGAGGTGGCTAATGACAGTACAAGAGCACCTGTGCACCACACTGTCACTGATCATTTTGATTCCACGAGAGCAGGTTGGCGTTTGTGTGAATTAAAACGGTGTGTTATTTAGGAGGAGACAGTATTTGCCACTTACCAAGTGTAAGAGAGAGGGGGAGTTTTCCTCTCGGGGTTGCTGTTTACTCCACATATCTTATATCAGCTGTTTCTCGAAGCTGATCAGCGTTTCTCACAGTCCGTGCCTGGCGTATTGTTCTGACAAGGGACTGACGCGCCATAGGTACGCAGCCTATCCGCCTATCCCGGTCGCGGGTGAGGCGGTAGTGCGGTTCATTGTGAGTAATCCGGAACAGACGTTCCTGGCGTATTGCTCTGGCAAGGGGTTCACGCGCCAGAGGAATAAACTGTCCATCTACACCGCGAGGAGGCGGCTACAACTTTAGCTAGAGCTAACCGGCTGTTACTTCCTCGTCTTCAATCGGGGGTCGACCTCTCGCGAGATTTGGCGAGATGACGAGCCGCGGCCATAACTGTGAGGGTTGTGGTGTGCGGATGCCCATTGAGGATGGACATGATAAATGTGTATTGTGTCTGGGAGTTAACCACGCCACTTTGGCGAGAGAGAACCCTTCCTCTTGCATGAATTGCTTTATTTTGCCGGTACGGTCCCTGGAGGCCCGCTACAGGGTGTTTGGAAGGACGGAGCAGTTTGCTCCGCCCACTGAGTCCCGGCAGGCTAAGCGCCTCAGAGGGGCGGAGCCTGGCTGCGGCTCCAGGAACCCCCTTCCTGTCCCCCCTCTTCGGGTGATGTTGCCTGATTTCAATATCGAGGCTGAGGGGGAAGAGGAAGATGAAGAGGTCGATGTAGATGTGCTGGGGCACTTTGTCGACGACCTTCCTCCGTGGCAGGAGGAGGCTGCCCCGGCCCCTGAGGAGGTAGAAAGGGGCAGTGAGCTCTGCCTATTCAGAGAGCTGATGGGGCGGGCAGCCCAGGCATTAGGGGTAGATACCACAATAGGCCAGGCACCTGCACCATCACGCTTTGATGAGGGTATGGAGACACGGCCGGTGCCATTTCTGGTGCCTCTCCTCCCAGATGTGGAGGAGCTGATTCAGGCTGGGTTTTCCAAACCAGCAGAACCTTTGAAATTCTCTTCCGCAAGTAGACGGTTGTCTGCTATGCAGGGTCGAGAGAAGGTTGGCTGTGCGGCACTGCCACCATTGGACCAGACCATTGCAGCCCTCATGTTCCCGTCCGGCTCAGTGCTAGGGAAGCCTAGCTGCCCGACGAAGGGGTGCAGTATGTTGGATGCCTCTCTAGTTAAGATACACAGGGCTATGGCAGTGCAGACGCAGCTGGCTAATACAGGGTCCATATTGGCGCTGTATCATCGGCGGCTGGCGAGTGAGCTTGGGGCAGGATTTGATATGCGCATCGTATCAGAACTGCAGCTTGTTTCATCTGTCATGGCACAATTGATGAAGGAGCAGGTGGCAGCTGCTGGGAAGGGCATAGCGTCTCTCTGGGTGACGAGACGCCAGCTTTGGTTGTCACAGTCTGCATTGCAGCCCGAGGACCAAAGCAGCCTTTTGAAACTGGCCGTGGATCCCTCAGCCATGTTTGGACCCGGTGCTACGGCTATGCTACAACAGGCCCAAGAAGCACGTCGCTGTGCCCACGAGGTTTCGTGTGCACTGGTAAGGCGTCGCAGGTGGCGGGGGACTGGCCAGTCCAGCAGGCCCCCGGCCCCAATCCAGGGGCCAAGCTGGGACTCTGGAGACCTGAGAGCTACCTTGGACGCTCGCCGTGGCAGAGGACAAGGTAAAGGCAAGCAGAGTGAGGGGGCCCAGGTCATAAGACGGCCTAAGCCCCCGCCTCGCTCCTAACGCCGGTCCGGGTCTGGCCAGCTGCGGTCTGGCTGGTGCACGTCTCACAGCTTGGAGGACACTGGGTACGAGCCCCTGGGTAATTTCGACCATGACCCAGGGATATCGTATTCACTTTGCCCGCCGTCCTCCGACCTCAAGGGACCCAACTGTATTCACAGAAGTGGGTCCTGGATTCAGGACTGTGCTCCGGGTCGAAATTTCTGCTCTGCTGGTGAAAGAGGCCATCAGAGTGGTTCCACCAGGCAACAAGCAAGCAGGCTTTTTTTCCCGGTACTTTCTCATCCCCAAAAGGATGGGAATCTCCGTCCCATTTTAGATCTGAGGGGGCTAAACAAATATCTCAGACATTTGCCATGCAAGATGTTGACTGTCCCGAGGGTGAAACAGTCCATCTGCAGAGGAGATTGGTTCGTCACCATCGATCTGAAGGATGCCTGTTTCCAGATTCCCATCTGGGAAGGGCATTGGCGGTTCCTCAGATTTGTCTTCAGAAGCAAGACATACGAATTCCAGGTCCTCCCATTCGGGATCTCCCTAGCTCCCCGCACCGTTACCAGGTGCATGGAAGCGGTTCTGTCGCCGCTGCGACTGAAAGGGATCGGGATTTTTAATTAATTGGACGACTGGCTCCTGTGGGCACATTCGGTAGAGCACGGTCGGGCACATTTGTCCTTGCTCCTGGATCACCTACAGCACCTAGGTCTGCGTCTCAACTGGGACAAGAGCAGGCTGGAGCCATCACAAAGGGCACAGTTCTGGGCCTGATAGTGGATTCCCAGACTGCACTGCTGACATTGACTCAGGAGAGACAGGTGGAGCACGGCCCAGCACATCAACATTCTGGAGCTGAAGGCCATCCACCTTGCCCTTCACCATTTTCTCCCGCATCTTCGAGGTCAGAACGTGCTGGTGAGGACAGACAGTGTGACCGCGGCAGCCTACATCAACAGGCAGGGCGGCCTGTGTTCCCCACGCCTGTGCAAACTGGCACGCCGGCGGTGGCTTGGGGGCGTACCCCAGGGTTCGGTCCCTGAGGGCGGTTCATATGCCAGGGGTGAACAATCTGGCAGCAGATCGGCTGTCCGGGGGGTGTCCGGGGTATCTGGCGCCGCTTTGGACGGGCAGCCGTCGATCTGTTTGCATCACAGGAATCCACCCACTGTCCCCTGTTCTTCTCGCTAGGGAGAGACAGCCCTCCCCTGGGAGTGGACGCCCTGGCCCATCCATGGCCAAGGGCCCTGCTTTATGCTTTCCCCCTTTCATGCTCCTTCCACCTCTCCTGCAGAGAGTGCGAATGACGGAGATGAGGCTGGTCCTAGTGGCCCCATATTGGCCTCACATGACATGGTTCGCGGACATCCCGCCACTGCTGGACGGGACTCCGTGGGAACTTCTAGTGCGGCAGGATTTGCTGTCGCAGGAAAAGGGGACTCTGTTCCATCCCTTTCCCCAGGGACTGAGGCTCTGGGCCTGGCCCCTGAGAGGACCGAACTGTTAGCCATGGGGCTGTCACAGTCGGTGGTCCAAACACTGCAGGGGGCTCGTGCGCCATCAACGAGGGCGCTCTATGGTCACCGATGGAGGGTCTTTATGGCATGGTGCAGGGAACATCATGTAGATCCTCTGGCATGCTCGGCGCCAGAGATTCTGCAGTTTTTGCAGGAGCTGGATGCAGGGAAGTCGCCCTCCACCCTAAGGGGTATGGTGGCGGCTATCAAGGCGGCCCGTATCGGACGATGCCAATTGCCTGAGGAAGTCGGCAACCTTGTTTCCCAATTCCTCAAGGGGGCCAGAAGACATATGGGCCGTCATTGTAGACCTTCTCTCCCGCCTTGGGATTTAGAGCTGGTTCTTAAGGCTATGGAACGGACTCCGTTCGAGCCCCTGGATTCAGTCGACTTGAAGTGGCTATCCCTTAAGACTGCCCTGTTGACAGCGCTGGCCACAGCTAGGCGGATTGGAGAGCTTCAGGCTCTCTCCGTTCATGCAGACCTCTGCAGATTCCTACCAGAGGGTGCAGGGGTGGTCCTGCAGCCGAATCCAGCATTTCTCCCCAAGGTTCTTTCAGAATCTCGGACGAGTCAGAGGGTTGAGCTCCAGTCTCTCTACTCCACGCAGAGAGAGAACGGGGAGCACAGACGCTCACTGGTATGTCCGGTAAGGGCACTACAGGTGTATGTGCACCGGACACGGACGGACAGGCGGACAGATCAGTTGTTTGTCTGTTTTAAGCCCGAGCTTATTGGTGAACCGTTGTCAAAAGCCCGTCTTTCCCACTGGATTGTGGAGGCTATCCAGCAGGCCTATGTGGGCACTGGGGTCCCTTGTCCCTCGGGGGTGCGGGCGCACTCTACCAGGGGCATGGCAGCTTCCTGGGCATTGTGGCGTGGTGCGTCTCTGAGCGAGATCTGCACTGCTGCTACTTGGTCTGGCCCGTCTACATTTGCTCGATTCTACCAGATTAATGTGGCTGCGAGCATGTCGTTCGGCGAACGGGTGCTTGGTGTAGCCCAGCAGTAGCGTCATTTTAAGGTTTCCTTGTCCGTCAGCCTGGCGTGGCTGTTCGGAGTGGCAACTTCACCTCTCTAGTCGAGCCTTAGCGTCTTGCAGGGCAGGCTGGCCTTGGTAGCGTCTGGCACCTTGGCATCAGTAACTTGCAGTCAGCGGTACTTGCTGGCCTGTGGGGTGTGTATATTTTGTACATTTGTATATAGTTCATTGACATCCACGTTGGTGATTGTTTTGTTTGGAGCACTCCTGGTGGCGGCAACGTCTCATTCGAAGGACACACAGTTCGGCTCATGTTATGGGCGGGGGCTGCTCTATCCCCTCGCGGTGTGTCTTACAGAGCCCCATACATATGGAATATGTAGTGGAGAGATAGTCTCGATACGATAGAGAACGTAGGTTACAAGGTGTAACCATGGTTCTCTGAGTGAAGAGACTATCTCTCCGGCTCGAGGCCGCTCAGGGATCTGTTCCATCAAAATTTTAATCAGTGACAGTGTGGTGCACAGGTGCTCTTGTACTGTCATTAGCCACCTCACAGGTGGATTGTCTTAAAGCTAATTGTCCACAACGTCACCTGACCCCGTGGTCAGCCCCATACATATGGAATATGTAGTGGAGAGATAGTCTCTTCACTCAGAGAACCATGGTTACACCTTGTAACCTACGTTTACCTGCTGCAGACGTTACAGTCTGTTTACCTGCTGCAGACGTTACAGTCTGTTTACCTGCTGCAGACGTTACAGTCTGTTTACCTGCTGCAGACGTTACAGCCTGTTTACCTGCTGCAGACGTTACAGCCTGTTTACCTGCTGCAGACGTTACAGTCCTGTTTACCTGCTGCAGACGTTACAGTCTGTTTACCTGCTGCAGACGTTACAGTCTGTTTACCTGCTGCAGACGTTACAGTCTGTTTACCTGCTGCAGACGTTACAGCCTGTTTACCTGCTGCAGACGTTACAGCCTGTTTACCTGCTGCAGACGTTACAGCCTGTTTACCTGCTGCAGACGTTACAGCCTGTTTACCTGCTGCAGACGTTACAGCCTGTTTACCTGCTGCAGACGTTACAGTCTGTTTACCTGCTGCAGATGTTACAGCCTGTTTACCTGCTGCAGACGTTACAGCCTGTTTACCTGCTGCAGACGTTACAGCCTGTTTACCTGCTGCAGACGTTACAGCCTGTTTACCTGCTGCAGACGTTACAGTCTGTTTACCTGCTGCAGACGTTACAGTCTGTTTACCTGCTGCAGACGTTACAGTCTGTTTACCTGCTGCAGACGTTACAGTCTGTTTACCTGCTGCAGACGTTACAGTCTGTTTACCTGCTGCAGACGTTACAGCCTGTTTATCTGCTGCAGACGTTACAGTCTGTTTACCTGCTGCAGACGTTACAGTCTGTTTACCTGCTGCAGACGTTACAGCCTGTTTACCTGCTGCAGACGTTACAGTCTGTTTACCTGCTGCAGACGTTACAGCCTGTTTACCTGCTGCAGACGTTACAGTCTGTTTACCTGCTGCAGACGTTACAGCCTGTTTACCTGCTGCAGACGTTACAGTCTGTTTACCTGCTGCAGACGTTACAGTCTGTTTACCTGCTGCAGACGATACAGTCTGTTTACCTGCTGCAGACGTTACAGTCTGTTTACCTGCTGCAGGATGACGAAATCTACTGGAGACATTCATAACTTTTTGTACCCCTTAATATGTAAAACTGCATTTTTTATGAATGGAGTACTTAGGTAAACTCTACACACACACACACGCGCGCGAGCAGAGCTCTGAACGCCTCCCAGTGACAGGCCGAGTGTGAATATTGAACTGACTTATCTGGTGACACACCCGGCCTGACTGTCCAAATTAACACACCAACACTCACACACACACAAGGATTAGAGCCTGGGATTTCTTTATTTAGTAGACCCCTTCAACACATACACACACACACACACACGCACGCACACACACACACACACACACACACACACACACACACACACACTGTATGATGAAGGTTTGCGTGTAGCTTCCACCTTATCGGCAAAGTTTTCTCCTCTGCTCCGTTCCGACCGACGCAACTGTAATTTCATGCCCTCTGTGTTTCCCATACAGACCCTGTGT
The DNA here is from genome assembly GCA_020745685.1 of Tautogolabrus adspersus. Classification (NCBI taxonomy): domain Eukaryota; kingdom Metazoa; phylum Chordata; class Actinopteri; order Labriformes; family Labridae; genus Tautogolabrus; species Tautogolabrus adspersus. The sequence continues at coordinate 1,059,851 of CM036536.1, read as the reverse complement.
GTGTGTGTGTGTGTGTGTGTGTGTGTGTGTGTGTGTGTGTGTGTGATGTGTGTTTAGCCCCCTATCAACCACCCAGAATGCAAACTGAGTTGATTACTATTCAAATGTTTTGTCTCATAGACATCAGGCGGCGCAGCAACATAAAAATCACAATAGGGAGATTTTCAAAAACCCACAAAAACACTTCACACTGCTGTAACGACGACATGATGAAGAAATGAGACACTATGGGGGAGGGTTGATAGAGCCCCATGATAAAATGTCCATCTTTACAGCTACAGTTCCTCCAGTGTCCACTAGAGTCTGTCTCCTGCAGTGAGTCAGTCCCCATAGAGCTCCATGTTAAAATGTCCAACTTTACAGCTGCAGTTCCTCCAGTGTCCACTAGAGTCTGTCTCCTGCAGTGAGTCAGTCCTCATAGAGCCCCATGTTAAAATGTCCAACTTTACAGCTGCAGTTCCTCCAGTGTCCACTAGAGTCTGTCTCCTGCAGTGAGTCAGTCCTCATAGAGCCCCATGTTAAAATGTCCAACTTTACAGCTGCAGTTCCTCCAGTGTCCACTAGAGTCTGTCTCCTGCAGTGAGTCAGTCCTCATAGAGCCCCATGTTAAAATGTCCAACTTTACAGCTGCAGTTCCTCCAGTGTCCACTAGAGTCTGTCTCCTGCAGTGAGTCAGTCCCCATAGAGCCCCATGTTAAAATGTCCAACTTTACAGCTGCAGTTCCTCCAGTGTCCACTAGAGTCTGTCTCCTGCAGTGAGTCAGTCCTCATAGAGCCCCATGTTAAAATAAACATGTTTACAGCTGCAGTTCCTCCAGTGTCCACTAGAGTCTGTCTCCTGCAGTGAGTCAGTCCCCATAGAGCCCCATGTTAAAATAGGCTCTATCAGTGACAGGTGGGAGTTGTAAGCCATCTTGTCCCCTCAGCTAGTTCAGTCCCTGACCGTTAACCTCAGTTTGTGCTGTTGGAGCCTTTTGGAGATTAGTTCCTGTAAATATCAGACTAATAATCTGTCTCTCTGTGAGCTTTATTGGACTAACAGACCGTCCAACAAGTCTGAGCTCCACTTTTTAGCAGTTTTTCTGAAACCCTCAGGTTCTGGGAGGTTGATTTCAAATGTTACTTCGGTTTTAGAGGGCATTTTTTAGGCGTCCTAGGTCTAAATGGGTTAATAAATGTACCCTAAATGAGTCTTGCTCCAGTACTTTCTTTGGATCCTGCCTGAGAGAATGAGTCTTTTGGATTATTTTTGACGTCTTACGTCCTCCTGAGAGCACCGACCTCTATCTGTGGACGGGCTGAAGTGGGAGAGTTACCTGGACTGTTAGCTCGGTCAGTGTTTGTCATATGTTTATTTATTTGTTGCGACTCATGCATGGAGTCAGGACTGTCACACACACACATACATTCTGCATCCTCATAGACCTGAAGTGTGTGTGTCTCCTGTGAAGCGTGCTACAGTACGATAATTGAATTTTGGTGAAAGCCACATGGCTGCTAACTCAACACGGAAATAAAAAAAGCCACACACACACACGCAGTCTGTGGTCGTGTGTTCTAGCTGGTCATTAAACAAAGAAACAGTGTTCACTCTTATTTTATCATCATCAGAATAAAGACAATAAATCTGATTTACGGCGTGGTGTTTCAAAGTTTTGGTTCATGAGGAACCACGTGTACCTCATTAACAACCCGTACACTGTATGTCATTTACAAAAAGGACTAACGTGTAATTATGGAAAGAACAGCGTCGTAATAACATCGCTCACATAAGATCTCAAGAAAACAACAACTTTACTCGTTATCACAGAACGATCTGCTTAGAGCTTTTAATAAACAGTCACATTTTCATTCCTTCACTCAAAAAAAACTTTATTTACAAAGCTGAAATGACAAAACGTCACAATATGTAACAAGGAAATCAAAATAAATAAAAGTGTAGCGCTGACACGATGTGACTTAACGTGACACCTTTAGTGCATCAAACTAAAGTCGTTTTATAGACGTGAAGTCTGTCAGGAGACAAAGTTAACGCTGATGGATGGTTGTGAGAACGACCAGCAGGAATGTGAAGGTTTACCGTTTGTGTGTAAATGGGCTGAGCGCACGCAGAAAGCAGCAGACTGACCCTTTCAAGGCGTCCAATCACAGCCAGGTTTAATGAATGTGACTTTGATTTTCAGGAATATTCAGATTTCACTTTCGTAGTTGTTGCTGTACGGACGAGTGTAGGAGTGTTTCTTCTGTGTTAACTTCACTGACCTGAAGAAAAAAACAGAAAACAGATAATCATCAGTCATCTACATTTTTTTTATGTTAAAGGAGCAATAAGTAACTCTGACACCTAGTGTTTAAAATGGGTACTGCAGTCCAAATTCAACACATTACAGAGAGCTGTCTCCCCCCCCCCCCCCCCCCCCTCCTCTCTAGAGTGGATGCTCACGCAGGTCACCATGTGGTGGACTCTGAAGCTTCAGTGTTTATCCAGCTCTGCATCGGTCTGTAAACCTTTCTGCGTTCTAACCTCTCTCCATTTTTCAAAAGCATCTCCAATATTGATCCTAGTTTGAGCACGTTTCTGCTCGTGGAGCTTATTAGAAACATGCAGAGGCTTTTTAGGTCGGGTACAATCACTTCTATCTGAACCAGTTCTCTTGCCGGCTTCCATCGCTGCAACACCTGTTGGTTTGACCTGATAACTGCTCTCATATCTGGCAAACCGAGGGGCGTCCAAAACGGCCGTGTGGGGGTGCCTTAAAACCGCCTACCTTCTCTGGTCCAAACAAATCCAGACCATTAAGGACCAGGATCCAGAACTGGACACATGTATGTTATATGGGCGTGGTTGGCTTTGTCTTCTCCACAGTTACACCAACAGCTTGATGTGACATCGTGGTTATATTTGATTGGATGATTGGCGTTTTGAAGTATCTAATTCATTTCCATGAGAACTCTAAAATAAGCAGCTTAACGTTTTCCAGGCGTTCGAGCTGCTGCTGTGAATTCTTATGAAGTAATTAAATATAAAAAATGTCCTTTGTCTCTTTCTGCTCCGAGCTTGAACTAAAAGAATCTGGATTTGATTCCAGCCTGCGTCTCTTCTGTCCCCCCAGAGAGACGTTCATCGTGTTGACTTTACTCTCTGATATTTAACTAAAGAGAGCAGACGGAGCGGAGCTCGACCTTCAGCTCTCTGACTCCTGACTGCAGGAGCGAGCGAGGATTGGTTGATTGGTTCGTATCAGCTGTTGATGTTTAAGGCCCCGTGGGAGACATTTACTGTAAACCCCTTTTCCACCAAAGTGAACCAGGGTCTGGTTCTGGGCTGGTTTGAGCTGGTGAGCCGTCTGAGAACCGGCTTGCTTTTCAACGGACAAGGGCCACTTCAATACGTCACTGCATACGTCACGGAATATGTCTCGGATTTCCCAGCAACACTTGCACGCCGCCTTCAAGCAGAACAACAACAGTGGAGGACTACAGCGTCCTGGCGCTCCTGGCTTTGCAAACCTACATCATCTTCAAACACGACGGGTCCAACGGATTCGTTCTGCTCGTCAGGATCGCTTTGGACAGTGAAGCGCTATCACTCTTATTTCTGGAGGCAGATCTGTGGCGACAAAGCTTCTGTAGTTTATACTTTAGTTTATAACGTGAAGCGGTCGGTCATTCAGGAGTTCAAAAGTTAAAGAAAAGAACGAGTCGTAAATGTTTTTAGATTATTTATAAGAAAGAAACCAGACAATAGAAGACGTTTTTGACTCACAGTGTTCCTGCGTGTGCGTGTCTGTGGGCGTGTCCAGGTGTGTTCACAGGGACAGGTGTGGCTTCCTGTAGGTCTGGTTGGTGATGGACAGGCGGGTCAGCCGGGCGCCGTAATAATCCACGATGTAGTTGGATCCGTCAGCTGGACCCACGATCTGCAGGATCGTGACACGACCATCAGTTTGAGGAAAAAACAGGTGAGCAAAAAACCAGAGAAGAAGAAGGAGGAGGAGGAGCCAACTTTGATCTGCTTTATTTTGAAATATCAAACTGATTAAACTTTTTCACATGTTTAGATTGGGGGCGGCAGTAGCTCAGTCTGTAGGGACTTGGGTTGGGAACTGGAGGGTAGGCACCGAACCCCCAACAGCTCTGACATGCTCCCTGCGTAGCCCCTCCCACTCTGACATCTCTCCATCATAAGTGTGTGTGAGAAGCTTGTCTCTCAATAACAGAGTGTAGACCAGATTTTCCCTCAGAGATTAATAAAATAAAATAATCAATCCATCTCTCAGGTCTTCTGGTGAGTTAATAAACATTCTAACTGTTGTCAGATTCCAGTTTCAAACTCTCCGATAGGTCAAACATGGCCGGCGTTCAGTCTGTTGTTGTCTTCACGCCTCCCTGTGATGGATCTCCTTCCTCTATTATCTAAATCGCCTGGACAGGAAGGAGTGATTCGTCCCTTCACCTCCAGTTTCACTCGCTCCATCCGTCTGTCTCCGTCCTCTCAGAGTCCATTAGGAGCTCCTAAGAAGCATCATTCATCCCGCGGCCTCACAGAGACGCAGCGCCGCTCAACACACGGACGTAAATAATAATCAGAAGGCCGACGCCTGTTTATTCATCAGGCGCGCTGCTCTGCGAGCTGCCCCCTCCCCCCCCCACAGGGCGGTTAGCTGCTAAAATATGAGGCTACGCCGCTGCGCCGCTGAAATGGATCCCCCGGGAAACAAGGAGCGCTTCATCACAGGTGTCACGCTTTGAGAGGACGTGAAACAGGAACCTGGGTGTCTGAGGAGTAAGTGTTTCTGAGTTTTAGTCCCTGCTCTCAGATCAGTTAGTCGACTAAACACGTTCTCTTTGTTCACCTGCTTTTATTTTTCCAAAACAAACATGAGAGTAACATCCAGTTCCTGTCTGTGACTCACCTGCATGGCGATGAGGATGAAGTCGATCAGAGTGCCGATTCCACAGAAACCAACCGTACAGAACTTCAACAGACCTGAAGCAGACGGAGAGAGAATCGATTCATGATCATCTCAGTCATGTTGGAGCAAATGACGCCAGAATATCCTTCAATTCAAATCATAACCCTTTGTTGAAAATCTCTGCGCTCAGCAGCCTGTAGGGGTCGCTAACGAGACGATTTAAAATCGTGTAATCTGGTTTTATCAGAGTTTGTGTGACTGTTGAAGCTTTTTAATAAACCCGGGTGTAAAATCTGACTTGGCTCAGATTTCAGCTTTGGCTTTGGCTCGGGCCAACCTGTGCCAACTCAGGCCAGGTGTTTTTCAGTGCAGCTGTACTCCATCCAAAACACTACACACACACACACACACACACATACACACACACACACACACACACACACACACACACACACACACACACACACACACACAGACAGACACAGATACACACACACACAGACAGACAGACAGACAGACACACACACACACACACAGACAGACAGACAGACACAGATACACACACACACACACAGACAGACAGACAGACACAGATACACACACACACACACACACACACACACACACACACACACACACACACACACACACACACACACACACACACACACACACACACAGACAGACACAGATACACACACACACAGACAGACAGACAGACAGACACACACACACACACACAGACAGACAGACAGACACAGATACACACACACACACACAGACAGACAGACAGACACAGACACACACACACACACGCACACACAGACATACAGACAGACAGACAGACAGACAGACAGACACAGATACACACACACACACACACACACACACACACACACACACACACACACACACACACACACACACACACACACACACACACACACACACACAGCCTTTGTGTGGGTACAGGTGTCTCGTTAAAAGACGGATGAGAGCGGCTCAGTCTGCTAATAACTCACTCTTGTTGTGTTAATCACAACTGTTATTCTTCGGGTTATTACGCTCGATTGTGTGCAGATCAGCGGCGAACAAAGACGCCCTGAATTCAATTTAAATTCAGGCTGTAATATGTAAAGCATTAAAGGGCGACGCCGCCTGTTTCCATCAGCGGACAGAAGCTAAAGAGGCCAGAGGAGGAATGATGGTGAACTGGAGCAGCAGCTCAAAGATCTCAGAAGTCTCAGAGCGAGGCAAAAGTTACGTTTATTTTAAAAGACAGAGAGCAGAGTGACACTGTCTGAAATGCACCGTACATGTGTGGGCTCAGTAATATGAGAGAGATGATCAAAGAACAGACGGAGACACTCACTGTTTCTGTCTGTGTGCTGCCTGACACCATTTTAACACGTCTGATTGGAGAGTTTAAATATGTTTATGGAGACTAAAGAACCTCTGTGATGAGGTTTAGATTTGTATCATTCAGAGTGTTTGTGTGTCTGTGTACGTGTGTGTGTGTCTGTGTACGTGAGTGTGTGTGTGTGTGCGTCTGTGTGTGTGTGTGTGTGTGTGTCTGTGTACGTGAGTGTGTGTGTGTCTGTGTACGTGAGTGTCTGTGTGTGTGCGTCTGTGTGTCTGTGTACGTGTGTGTTTGTCTGTGTACGTGAGTGTGTGTGTGTGTGCGTCTGTGTGTGTGTGTGTGTACGTGTGTGTGTGTGTGTGTGTGTCTGTGTACGTGAGTGTGTGTGTGTGTGCGTCTGTGTGTCTGTGTACGTGTGTGTTTGTCTGTGTACGTGAGTGTGTGTGTGTGTGCGTCTGTGTGTGTGTGTGTGTGTGTACGTGTGTGTGTGTGTGTGTGTGTGCGTCTGTGTATGTCTGTGTACGTGTGTGTGCATCTGTGTACGTGTGTGTTCGTGTGTGTGTGCGTCTGTGTACGTGTGTGTGTGTGTGCGTCTGTGTACGTGTGTGTGTGTCTGTGTACGTGTGTGTGTGTGTGCGTCTGTGTACGTGTGTGTGTGTCTGTGTACGTGTGTGTTTGTCTGTGTACGTGAGTGTGTGTGTGTGTGCGTCTGTGTGTGTGTGTGTGTGTGTACGTGTGTGTGTGTGTGTGTGTGTGTGCGTCTGTGTATGTCTGTGTACGTGTGAGTGTCATCTGTGTTCGTGTGTGTTCGTGTGTGTGTGCGTCTGTGTACGTGTGTGTGTGTGTGCGTCTGTGTACGTGTGTGTGTGTCTGTGTACGTGTGTGTGTGTGTGCGTCTGTGTACGTGTGTGTGTGTGTGTGTCTGTGTACGTGTGTGTGTGTGTCTGTGTACGTGAGTGTGTGTGCGTCTGTGTACGTGTGTCTGTGTACGTGTGTGTGTTTTGTGTGCGTCTGTGTATGTCTGTGTACGTGTGTGTGTGAGTGTGTGTGTGCGTCTGTGTATGTGTGTGTGTGTGTGCGTCTGTGTACGTGTGTGTCTGTGTAAGTGTTTGTGTGCGTGTACGTGTGTATGTCTAAGTACATGTGTGTGTGTGTCTGTGTGTGTGTGTGTGTGTGTGTGTGTACCTAGAGCAGGGTATCCCAGGTAGAAGCGGTCGGCTCCCAGCCAGCCCAGAAACAGAGACAGAGCCACGGCGACTTTATAAGAGTATCCGCTCCTGAGAGGAAACAACAATTATTACTGATTCACAGGCTGAGCAATGTGATCATAACAGTTATTATAATGAATCAATAAACATCTGAGTCAGCTTCATTCTAAAGGAAATAAAACCTGCAGCAGACAGTTTATCTTCTGTGTGTGTGTGTGTGTGTGTGTGTTAGAAGTACTCACACATTCCTGCAGGGGATAGTTTTGTTGAAGCCCACCTCTTCACCGCTGAACCTGAACTCTGTCCCGTTAGAGAGCCGACAGCTGATGTTCGGAGCTGGGAGGCACTCCACTGCAAGCAAACACACACACACACACACACACACACACACACACACACACACACACACACACACACACACACACACACACACACGTGCAAACACGCACACACAGGTAGATGATTAGGGCGGTCGACATCTCTACATTCACTCTACATTCTTGTTCAGCTTTGTCTTGATGTTTTGGCGTCTCATATGAAGCTCTCTGAATTGCCTCGTTGCTGAAATACGCCCTAGAAATAAACGTCCCTCGCCTTTCCTTACGCTGAAGGAGTCTGATCTCATTTATTTTTTGGACTGGATGTATGTGTTCAAACACAAACGTGCTGCGTCCGGCGGGCCACACTCACCCCAGGCCGTCGTGTCCCTGCAGTTCTCGGGCTCCTGAGTGGCTTCATCTATCTTTGGATCTTTACACAGATACCTGAGGAGAGTGAAGGATCTGAACCTCTGACCCACGCAACATCAACATCAACACAACAAACCAACAGGAGGAACGGGCTCAGTAATATGAGAGAGATGATCAAAGAACAGACGGAGACACTCACTGTTTCTGTCTGTGTGTGCTGCCTGACACCATTTTAACACGTCTGATTGGAGAGTTTAAATATGTTTATGGAGACTAAAGAATCAAACACAAAGAGGCTTCACACCTGAGGTGCTTAAAAAACTCAGCTCACCCCCACTAATGTTGTAGCACCAGTCTTGAGACCACTTTTTGAAGGTCTTGGTCTTGTCTCGGTCTCAGACTGGGCGGGCGGATTTTAAATCAAGACCTTGGGAAACCACCACTGATTGGCTATTTCTCCACGTCATTAATTAATGTGATTAGAAGGAAAACGTCTCTTTCTAAAGGAACGAATAACTTCAATCCCCACAGTTACGTCCGCAACCTTCCTGGTGTTACGGTCTAAGTGAGTGACGCCCCCTGCACACAAGATGATGATTTTTCTGTGATATTTATGTTCTTGGTCTAGTCTCGGTCTCGCCCTGCCTTGGTCTTGGTCTCGATCCCTAAATGTCTAGGTCTTGTCTCGGTCTTGGAGCACTCTGGTCTCTGGTATGCAATAAAGCCCTGCTCACCATTTTAATGCAGTCAGATAAAAATCAAGCCAGCTAGCAGCTACCCTTAGAGCCCGATCACAGAGTGACGTTGCTAGAAAAGCTTCAATTTTCTGCTACTGCGTTTTTCTAGCTGTTGTCAGCTCAAGACACGGAGTCGCAGCAGCCTATCAAATCAAGTAAGAGGCTTAACCTCCAGTTCGTACGACAACCCCCCTCCCCGTCATTATATTTAAGTCATGTCACACTGGAGGTGAAGATGTTGTTCTGAATATCAGCCCTGCTGTGATTCAGTCTGAAGATAATTAAAGCAGAGCTGATATCCATGACAACATCTCCACCTCCAGCGTGACATGACTTTTATACAAGCAGAGAAGTGTTTTTAACTAGTTCCTCAATTTAACTGAAGCTAGACTGTTGCTAAGCAACCCGAACATTCCGTGTGTGTCCATGGTTACCACAGAGCAGCTGAGAAATGAATGCATCTTTTATTTACCTGTATGCTAAAAGAAATGAACGTGATCATGACACCAGTGACATTAGAGTCTGTGGTTTGATGAATACAGAAAAACTGTCAGCTGTAAATGTTCGTTAAAAGTCTTCACACCTCCTGGCTGAGGAGGAGGAGGAGGGATACATCATGATGTGAAAAGTCACAGTGGTGTTGTTCTCCTGTCACTCTGCGAATTGTCCAATTAACTAGCTGTTAGTAAACACAACATCAGTTCATGTAGACGTGTACATGTGTGGGTGCAGCTACAGTAATGCTGACACCCTTCTGTTTACCACAGTGTGCAAATGATTCATTAAACACAGCTTCATATCTTTAAAGCAGGTGATCCTTCTACCATTAAACAGATGGAAACACACGATTATTTAAGATTACAACCTCTGATTTGTTGTATCTATCAATGAGCTGTTAAAACTAACAGCGTATCTAAGCTAGCTAGCGCTCACGTTAGCTAGCACCCCCTATGTCGGTTATTTTCCGTTATTTCTGAATACAAATATGATTAAAGGATACTGTCCGAGTCTTAAGCTGTCGCAGCTGTCCACCTCCTCTGACAGAACGACCTTTAAATGAGAGTAAACACAGTAGAACAAGAGGCTCCATATCCCGGAGCGTAAACAAACCAGCCGTCTCCGGGAGGACGCCATTTCTGACTGCGTCACGTGACCAAGTGATGCGTTCAAGACTGTACAGAAGAGTGGTGATTCAGAGATCTATAGCACAAGTGTTGAAACACGTTTTACCAACTTCAAACTGAAAGATAAAATGAAATGATTCAATGTTTACTTCCAATTTAATCCACATGTATGTGTAGGCCTATAGGACATTTAAAAACCAACACAATTCGAACAGAGTGCTGTTCACACAAACATAAAACATAAAAACACTGAGACCAATTTAAAAACAACAACACATTCAATACTACAAAGTATTAAGAACAACAGCTATTAACCCAGGGTGACGGCTGATATGAACCCTAAGGTGACGTAAGCAACGTCACTGATGCTCATTCATGCTCATCTCAGCATTTTTGCAATCAATTAATTTGATATTTTTCTGTTATGATTTTAGATTAACATTACCTATAAGAGTAGCTCTTAAAGCAGGATGGGAAAAAAAGGTAAATAAATATTTTTGAAACACAAAATTGAAATATTGATGACTTATAAACATCCTTAGTATAATCTCAAATAAAGAAAAAGCACACAAATATGAATTTATATTAAAAAGATCGAGGCAAAGTTTTGATATATTCTCCTAATTATCAATTATTAAATCACAATTCAGAAAAGAAGAAGGAAATGTAAAGCTAATATTTTGATCCTGACACTTCGTCGCATATTAAAAGGTGTTTTGGGACCGCAGGACATTTTTCATTGTCCTGGGAGCTGTTGGAACTCTCCCCGTTTTTTATTGGTTTCACACCGCAGGAACCGTGAACTATTTTAGTTCCTAGAACCCCGTTTAGAGGAACCTTTTAGCTCCTGCTTCAGAGTAGTTACTGTCCCAGCACAAGCTTTGATTGATGTTAGAGCACAGTGATTGGTCTATACGTCAGTGTAAGTCGATTGGTCGAACACAAGAGCCAATCCAGTACCACCAACCACCATTTATTAAATCCCACTGTACTGTACACGTTTGCAAATAACAATATCAAACAGTCGGTAAAAGCTCCTTAAATCATAAAAAAATAGTTTGCACTTCTCCTTTCAAACTCGGTTATATTCATAAACCTAATCACACACAACAAACCCACACGCTCCCACCACGGCGTTCTCCATATTTTTAGTTGTGTGGTGTAATCAGAATCAGCTTCATTGGCCAGGTATGCTTACGCACACAAGGAATTTGGCTTCTGTTAACTGTGCTCTCTTTGTACTAAAGTATAACATTAAAAATAAACACAAATAAGCAAAGACTAATATATACAAGGCTAAATAAGATAAGGGATAAAACATGTGTACAGAAAATAAATAAATACGTTTTTTTCTTTCTTATTTTGTATCACACAAGTTGAGTAACAAACTTTCAGATAAATTAAAATCTCGGGAAAATATCATAAGCCTAAATTTCCGACAGGACCATAAACGCAGCATTAAAGCGACACTAGTGCCAAACTGGATCCACTTCATGTGAGTTTAACACCAGTTTAAAAGCAGTTTAAACTGGTCTATTTTTAATTATTCTATCACTGAGTCGTGGCGACACTCTCCGACTGTGTACCCGCTATAAAGACAACTAAAGGGGGCTTATTTTAGACCTTTAAAACAAGCTAAGTTAGCATGCTAGCGGATAGCCTGCTGCTAGCGGAGGGTTGTGATAGGGAGCTGAAGTTGTTAAATGTTGTTTTCGCTTTGATTACGCTTAAAAACCCATCAGAGTTCAGTTACATGTTCTCACTGATATAATAATGTGTGTTTAAATATGTCGTGGCTTGTTGGAGAGTTTATTGTGATGTGTTTTTAAAGTGTGATGCACCTGTTGCGACCTGAACCTGCCGTTTTAACGGGTTTAACTAACCGTTACTTTTAAAAATACGCCTTTAAAAGCGACAAGAAAGCAGAAAACATTTATTTCTTTATTAGTTTCTACATTTGGTTTCATCCCCCTCCCCTCTGAGCTGCTGAGTTTCACTTCCTGGTTTCTCAGGTGAGCGTACAGGTGAGCTGCACGCGCGCACACAGTCGCAGGTTTCGGAGTGTTTAGTGAGACCTTCAGTTCGGTTTCTGTCTCCTGTGTCTGATGTTCAGTTTGAGGAATGTCGTGTAGTTTGTTTTTCCTCCCGTATGAGCTGATGAAGTGTGGCCTGGTTCTGCTCTCACCTGTGTAAACACACCTGGCTAATAGATGCTGAGCTAACAGTCTCATAACACCTGAGAGACAGACTGAGACAGCTACTTACAGCAGTGCACACAGAGGTGTCACGATACAGGAATTTTAAACTTCGATATGATACTAGTTAAAATTAAAAACGATATCACTTCCTGTTCGTTACCATAGCAACAAGAAGAAAAGTCCTACACACCTAAGTCTGTGCTATTTCTTGTTTTTGATGATCGTAACTTGCACACAAACTCCTGCATGTTGTCTAAATTGCACCAAAATGCAATTAAAGGTCCAATCAGTAAAGATGTGTAGTGACTGGAATGATAAAGTGACCTAGCATAGTAGTGGCGCTGCTTGCACGCTCCAGAGACGGACCGTGGCACGTGATGTGAAAAGATGCAGTCCATCAGTGCCGTGGTCGAGGCGCTGATGGACTGAATGGCGTGCACAGAGTTTGTGGAAACTGGCAGTAAGCTCTAACAAATATTTCCTGTCAGCTGGAGGTCTGCAGATATTTCCTGCCAACGATTCTCTGACAAGCTGAGGGGTAAGAAGGATTAAACAGGCGTGCCTGCTGTTGCCATGGTGATTTCGGACGCTGTCTGTTACTTTTTGTAGCAGGCGCATTTAGGAGAAAAAGTCCTGAAGTCGGGGAATCGTCTCAGGGCTCTGCTCTCACTGTGTGAGTGTGTGCAGTCGTACTGTATGAAATAAAACTTCTAACATGCTGGATAATAATCGTGACTGCTCGGGAGCAGCTGATTGGGCCGTGAGTGATCACCTGTCGTGCTGGAGTGTAGGCTACACGACTCAAAAATCAGGTCTTAATCGGCGCTGAAATTGTGTGTGGGTGTAAGCCCGGCTTTAAACAACTTTAAACAATCGTCTTGTCTGAACTTTTTTTGTCTTAACTTGTTTGTGATAAACAACTAAGACTAAACTGGTCCTTTTCTTAAAGTGCCTGAACTCGTCCCATCCTCTGGACGTCTTGTCTTTACTTGTCTTTTCTGTCCTCACTGAACTGGTCTTGTCTTGTCTTGATTATTACCCACCCTCTTTGGTTTTATGTTCTTTATATGTTCGCTCTTCTGTTCTGACTTGTTCAGATTGATCCAGAGCGACAGACAGAGAGCGAGGAACGACAACAATGTTTGAAAATGTCCCGACGGGTAAATCCTCTCAGCTGTTCTACATTTAAATAACAGAAATGATGACGTATGGAGAGTTCTGTGTGGTGAGTACACCTTGTGTTTGTCCTCAGTGTCCACAGCAGAGCGTCAGCAGGTACTGGGAGCTCTGGAGCGTCTGCAGGCCAAACTGGTGCAGAGGGAGGAGTGGAGCCATAGCGAGACCCTGGGGACCCTGAGGGAGACCCTGCAGAGTCCACTGTTCAGCCACATTCTGACCCTGCAGCACTCCATCAAACAGCTCCGACACCAGGTGAGGAACACCTGGCAGGGAAATGTTTGTAGATTTTTACGCACGTGTGTTGTAGCTGCAGCGTCTTTCTCTTGCTCCACTGCTGTCTTTATATCGGAGCTTCACAGGGGCGCGCTGACACACACCAACATACGTACACTGCTGAACACACGCACACAGGCGCCAGCCCTACTGTTTTCCTCTGGTGCAAGGGAACGCAGTAGATCCGTTATCAGCACAGACCGAGTTCTACGGTTTGAAACGCACGTGGTCCGGTTGCATGCAGGTATCAGCTGTTGCCTGGGTGTCAGCAGTCAGTAACTTATCGATGGTTACGTTACCCCACAGCCTGCTGTCGTCTGCAAACTTCCCCACACAGACTCCAGACAGGGTTGAGCATAGCAGCGTAAGAACGCAGAGAGCAGTTATATAAAACAAACCGGCTGCAACAATAACCAGGTAAAAACAGGTGTTAGCATTGATAGGAAGAGTCTGAGAGAGCAGCATTCAAAGAGGCACACGAGGACAGTTTTATGCAGTTTTTTTAGCCTCGCCCTGATGCTAACGTTACCGAGACATAAACAGGAGTTGCTGCTCGACGCTGCCTTGATTGAGAACTCTTTCCATCTTGATCGTTTTTTCGATTCTTCTATATGTCCAGCACATGTTGAAAAATTGACAATAAAAATGACTTTGACTTTGACTTTGACTTTGACCAGCAACTCCTGGTGTGTTTGTAGAGAACGATGTAACAGCTGTTTGTGGTTAAAGAAATCTTCTTCCTCTTTAACGACACGGTCTCTCTTTGCAGGGATTCTTTCTGTGATGATGTCACACACACTTAGAGGCAGACAGATTTTGATTGGCTGGTTGTTTTTTTGTTGTATTTGATGACATCAGCAGGTGTCTCGTTGTCTGATCTCACAATGTAATGTGTTTTATTAGTGTGTGTCTAAACCTCTGCAGACTAATTAAAGCGTCCTGTCTGATCTGACATGTTTAACTCCGCCCACATCTTGACAGCCTATCAGGGAGCAGCGCTGTGCCGCCTCCTGTCCCACACAGTGACCTGTCAGTGGGGCTGAGCTGGGACATTGACTCCCCTCCACATCTCCATCTGTATTCAGCTCGCGCTCGCTCTGACGCCGAGCCTTTACAATAAACAATCTGCAGGCCAAATTAAGATAATGGCAATAACTGACGCCGGGCTTCATATTCTAAGTGCTGCGAAGGTCACAGCTGAGTCTATGAATGCTCGCTGGAAGCCGGAGGAGGGTATATGAAGCCGGGACTTCTCTCTCTTTCTTTATTTATTTCCCTTCCCCCCTCCTCCCCCGGCTCTGCGGATCTATCAAGCTTTAATATCTAGTGTCTCGGTTTGAGTAACGGCCTTGTCGAGGCGGTATTGATGAAATGGCTCGGGATCCTGCTCCGTCAGCCCGGCCTAAATAAGCCGCAGACTGATAAGTTTCCACAATGTGAGTGTAAAGGTCATTAATACATTACCTGTTCAGAGAGTGAGAGCCTGCAGAGGAATCTATTGATTTTCTTTTCTCCCACTCTCCTCCCCACTTACCCCCCGGCCTCTCGGCTTCATTTTTTTTACCTCCATGTCTTTCTTTATTGTCGACAACGTCCTTGCACATAAGAGCACCTCTCTCTCTTTTTGTCTGTCCCTGCATGTGTTGCTCTCTCTCTTTCTCGTCGTGTGAGCTGGCAGACATGCCCACAAGTACCTGCACTCCAGTAGAAGTACGGCTCCTTGTGTGAAAACAGACTTTGGTGAAAGTATTATTCACACTGCAAGTTGTTTCCTGCAGAGAAAGTGTTGCGGTCGCTGCTCTGGAATGTCCTCACAGTATGAAAATAAAAAGTGTCCCTCTGAAGGACATTTCGACCGGCTGTTTGCGGACGAAGCTAACTGAAGCTACCCTCAGTTTTTAAGGAAATTGAACTTCCTGTAAGGGAAGCGAAGAGACACGCTAGCGTATTAAAAAACACTCTTCCCATCGCCTTTGTTGCCTTGGCCTGTTAAAAAGTCAAACATCGACTGTTGTTCTTTATATCAGCAGAAAGTAATGCACAAGAGCTGCACACACACTTTGGTCTGTTTTCTGTTTAATTTGTTTTGTTAGCGTCTTTACCCTTCTAAACATTGTTAGCCAGCAAGAAGACATCACTCCTTCATGTCATCGATCCAACGCCGTACACGAGTAAGCTGTGTGTTTTTACTTCAACAGCTACGATTTAAAAAACGAGAAAGAAAGCAGTCGGGTATGAAACATGGATTGGTTTCTGCATTTTAGAATCAGAATCAGAATCAGCTTTATTGGCCAGGTATGTTTAACACACGAGGAATTTAACTTGTGTAGACTGTGCTCTCTTTGTACAAAGGTCAAACATTAAATATCAACAATAAACTCAAAAATAAACAGAATTAAAGACTAATATGTACAAGACTAAATAAGATAATAGTGCAGTGGTGAGTAGTGCAAAAACGATGCTGAAGTGAACATGAGGTAGTTATTACAGTATTTACATTAAAGAGTGTGCAGATGGTAATTTAAATTAAATAAAAATAGTATATATTTGCATATATGTACATTCACAGTGACAGTTTTGTTCCAGGGTTATTTCACAGCAGCAGGTCTGACACTCTCTGACTGTTTAGCGTTCATCAGAGTGACAGTCTGGGGGGAAGAAACTGTTCTTATGACGGGTTGTTTTGGCGTACAGTGATCTGTAACGCCTGCCGGAGGGGAGGAGTTTGAAAAGTTTGTGTCTGGGGTGTGAGGGGTCTGCAGTGATGTTGCCTGCCCGTTTCCTGGCCCTGGACCGGCATTTGATCAAATGCTGTTAATTTGAAACTCTTGGTGCATTTAATTTGAAAGGGACAGGATGTTAAAGTAAGAACAACATGGTGGCATAATCACGGGCGCAGTCTCTGTTAAATCTGCTAATGGATACTCTGAGCAGGATAACACAACATCTTATAGAGCACACGTCACTTAAACACCACACTGAGGTCAGACGTCTGCGCAGTCATCTACCACGACCCGACACAGACTGAGGGAGGAGGAGGAGGAGGAGGAGGAGGAGGAGGAGGAGGAGGAGGAGGAGGAGGAGGAGGAGGAGGAGGAGGAGGGAGGAGGGAGGAGGGAGGAGGAGGAGGGAGGAGGAGGAGGGAGGAGGAGGAGGAGGAGGAGGAGGAGGAGGAGGAGGAGGAGGATAAATGCAGCAAAGAATGTGCAGCAGACAAATCTAAAATACTTCTAGCTCCTTGTGGCAGCTAACTGCAAACATCTTGCAACATCTTTATTTTTTGTCTCCATACATTTTGATTGTTTTTACAAACTATTTCAACCCTAAAATCCGAGTTGCCTTTATTTGTCCGAACATGCAGAAACACTCGGCGAGTAAAAGAGACTGGGCCTTCAATCGGGGGGGGCTTTTATTTGTTAATTTTAGTTTTATAAGTTTGACGGTAAATGAATCGTGTCCTGGCATCAGCAGCTCGTTGGAAAAGTCAGATTAGTTTCTCCTCCACCATTGTTGTTGACAAAGCTGATATCAGAAGTCCCGCCTCTTCTTGCTTGTGATTGGTCGATGGCAAAGTTACTCTTTTTTTCAACTGTTATTGTTCATGGTGTATTTGTTAGGGACAGATACGATATACATAGACAAACACATCATGTTTTTTATAGAGGATGCTAATTTGCAACACTCGTCCCTAGAAGTGTGAATAAAAAAGAGAGAGAGTAACCTACAGAAGAGACATTCAGGCACATTTAGCTGTGATTGAGCTACAAACCATTAGACATGAGTACAAGTCTGTTGCTGAACTAACCAGGATGTGGTGGCTCTCTTCAAAGTGGTGAAGTTCCAGGTGATCAGGTAGCGAGCTCCAGGATTTTGCGCCTTCTGTTTGTGCAAACGATGTTTTGCAAAATGAAACTGTGGAAATGCGCAAGATCTTGGTTTACTGTACCAAACTGTACATCTCCAAACTACATCTGAAAGACTTGTATCAGCTCCTATCTGACAAACCTCTCCTCCATCTCTTCCTCCTCCTCCTCCTCCTCCTCCCCTTCCTCTTCCTCCTCCTCCTCCTCTTCCCCCTCCTCTTCCTCCTCTTCCTCCTCTTCCTCTTCTCCTCCTCCTCCACTTCCTCCTCCTCCTCCTCCTCCTCTTCTGTCTGTAGCTGAGCAGTATGCCTCCTGACGCCTGCAGCGACATCAGTTTCTCCAAAAAGGGTCAGCTGATCATGAGCGCTGTTAATTCACCCAGCAGCTCGGCCCCGCCCACCCTGTCCCCCTCCTCCTCCATCCTGACCAATGGCTCGTCTCTGCTCATCCATCAGAATCCACCCTCGGCTGACCTCCTGCAGAAATGGATCCACACCGCTGCCAAGGTGGGTGGAGCCAGGAAACTGCATATGACCATCATGTGTGTGCCTATGTCTGTCAATGTGTTTATGTGTGTGTGTGTGTGTGTGTGTGTGCAGGATCGTCACACGGAGCGGGTCAGTCTGACTCGGCCTCTCTCTGGAGGTCTGGGCTTCAGCGTGGTCGGCCTGAATCCAGCAGGAAGCAGCAGTCAGGGAGTGTTTGTCAAACAGATCCAGCCCGGAGGCATCGCACACAGGTTTCAAACTTTATGTCTTAAAGTCAGACTGAGCTAAGTTACACAAGTGTCAGAGGATTTATCGATATACAATTTGATGCTTCATGCTACACTACGAAACGCTATGCTATGCTAGGCTACACTACATAACGATGCGATACTATGCAATGTGATACGAAGCAATGTGATACGATCCGATATGCCATGCTATGCCGCGATACGCTACGATATGATGCTATACGATACAATACGCCACGACATGATACTCCACGATGTCATGCAGCACGGTGCGATTCGATACAATACGATACACTTCATCGTCCCCTTGGTCGTGGACTCAAGGTGCTGCAGACATTCAGCTGCTTCCTCAGATTTATCGCACATTTCTTACCAGAAAGGGTTATTACCACGGACTGTAAATATGAATGTTTGAAGCCTCAACCTAACGACAGGCTGAGAGCTGGAGCTGAGGCGGGTTTTAAGCCTCTTGACGAGCCGTTACATCGCGCCCACCTGTCAATCAGGTCAGCTACACGCCTTACTATGGATAACTGTTATTGTCATCAAATCAAAACGGCTTTAAACGGCTTTAATCACATTTTGGCTGTGGTGTGTATGTGACTTTGTGTGCTTCTGCAGCCAGCTTTAAGCGGACGCAAGATGTACTGCAGGATTTTGCACTTCCGCATTGGCTTCATTTTTCAAGACCTGACGGTTGCTTCTTGGTCATGACATAGTGGCCAAACTGTGTAATTACAGCTTAATGTTAATTGATACTGGCCAAAATAACATCCTTTCCATCTAATAACCTTTTTAAAAACATGTTGACAAACCAGATCAAACATTTCACTTTGCTCTAATTTAAATGATAAAGTTCTAAAATCAGAGCTTCGGGGCTCAGAGTCATGGTTCCAGGAAACATGAGCGGCTGTGATGCCAAAGGTATCCGGAATATTCCAGTAATTTGGTCGAATGTTTACGTCTTCATGCTTCACCGAGCAGCCTTCATAGGGATGAATGGGACCCCGTGTCCAGGACCGTCCTCCACTCTTCACAGATCCACGCTTCCCTTGCACATAGTTAGTATAAAACTGAATAAAATATAGTGAATCTCTGTGCTCTGACGTCTCTGACCACTTAAAATCAATCTTTTTTTTAATCTTTTAAAATGGTTATACTTCGACGACGTGGTGACTGACGTGGTGTCGTGTCTGCAGGGACGGGCGTCTGCAGGAGAGGGATCAGATTCTGGTGATCAATGGGAGTCCTCTGGAGGCCGGGATCAGCCAGCAGACGGCCCTGAACCTCCTGCAGCAGCCGGGGGAGACCGTGGAGCTGGTGGTGGCCCGGGACCGCCCACTCAGCGCATCATCATCATCACCTGCTGCCGCCATCAGTACGGTAAGAAACCACCGGAGTTTGTCCATTTACTTTTTACTGGGGGTCTCCAGACCTGTCCAAAGAAGAAAGCATTTCCTTCTAATCTCGTTTTCTGTCGGTTAACGTCAGAGAGCTAACAGGTTAAATTGGTCTCATTTAAACCCTTGATCAACGATCTGTATTTATCTCAGCGCAGAGACGGTTCCTTCCTCCGCTGTGCTCGCAGCAGATTCTTAAAAATAATGTGGTGACACTTTAACTCCAGATGTGAGATGCATTTAGATACTAAACTTTTATCTAAAGTGAATCCAGAGAAACAGAGAGATCGTAAAGGAAGTTATTTCCAAATCTAAAGCGTCTGTGTCAGAGTAAAAAGTAAAAAGCTTTAATATCTCTAAAAATGAAACGACCCAGACGCTACAAGCTTCAGAGTCACTAAAAACACGACTTCCTGCTGTTCCAATAAAGTGACCGTTACCTGCTGCATGTTGGGCAGAAGAGGGAAGTCTGAGTTTGCACATTCTTCATTGTTTTATGACTCGGAATAAAATAATCTGAAAGGTTGGATGTAAACCAGCAGCAGTGCAGAGGTGTGAGGCACACACAGACACACACACACACACACACACACACACACACACACACACACACGGACACACAGAGACACTGAAACACGGACACACACACACACACACACACACACACACACACGGACACACAGAGACACTGAAACACGGACACACACACACACACACACACACACACACACACACACACACACACACACACAGAGACACTGAAACACGGACACACACACACAGAGACACTGAAACACGGACACACACACTCGCACACACACACACACACACACACAGAGACACTGAAACACGGACACACACACACTCGCGCACACACACACACGCTGCTAACACACTCACACACACACACGGCTAACATACTCTCACACTAACACGGACACTGACACACACACGGCTAACACACTCACACACACACAAACTGAGACACACACACCATCCGTTAGCTTGGCTGTCACTCAAAACAAGCACTGCAGCGAGGGCGTCAATCATAAGTGGAGGTCACTTTGAGGCCTCGTTTCCGTATCGGAGTGAGACCTCCTGTTTATGACGAGCCGTAAGTCTTTGCTGACTTTGACTCGGATGATTTTTACGACCTTAAAGCCTCTAAAGAAATCAAGTTAACGCCGCGCTCGCAGCATCGCTCCTGACAATATGTGTTTAAGTCTGAGGGGGAGGCGATCAATGAATGTCGACATGACGGGCGAGTCACTGACAGGGGGGGAGGGGGGGGGGGAGAGAGAGAGAGTATGGATACAGGGACAGGAGGGACAGGAGGGAAGTTATCAGACTCAGATTTAACCTGAGATAAAGGGTCAAAGGTCAGACTGTTGTTACCTGTGTGTTTTTTTGTGGTTACAGATGAAGCATCATCTAAACGACTTTAATCAAACCAGACTTTTAAGAACTCCTTTTAAAAACAGCCGATAAAGAAAGCTGCTGACGGGGACACATGGTGAACAGTGTATATGCCGAGTCATCAGTTTAGCCTGCAAAGCATTGTGGGTTTTGGAGTGTTTGTCTGGAGGTCTTCTCTGTGCTGCAGTCTCATTTTTATCTGAACATTTCAAGTCTCTGATACATTAAATGAAGTCTACGAATATTATCACAGATTTGTATTCAAGTTGAAGGGAACGTTTTCTGCATTTTATTTGAATTTGAATGTTTCCAGCATTGATGGTAAATGTAGTCAGAATAAAGCGATACATCCTGATCAGTGCTGATGTACCGACAGAGGTAGCGAAGGGCGACGTTTTTACTGGAAATCTGAACTTTAAAGGAAGAATGTGCGACATGTTACACATAAATATATCAGACATCAAGTCTCTCCTGTGTAAATGTCTCTCTGAGTCCTGACTGTCTACAATGAGGGAGAAGCTCGAGTCCCGCTGGCTGTGTTGTTGTCAGAGCCGTGTTTACAACGACGGGACGGCCGGCTCCTCCCCTTGTGTATAAAAGATGTTTTAGTCAAGAACTAGAGAGAAGAAGAAGAACATACTCACTGATTATTTGGATGTTACGTAAGAGTTTTTAGATCACGCTCATTCTGTGTCAGTTTACATGCAATGTGGAGCTACGAGCTAACTGAAGAGCGCTAACATTAGCATGCTAACATAACAATGCAGGACACAGGTGATTGCAGCTCGGGCAAAGGAAGATTTTGTCTGCCGCCTGTGCTTAACTCCTTTGTGCGAACACGAGTGGAGGGGGGTTGGAGGTGTGTCGCTGGAGATGATCTTAGGGTGCGTTCTCACCTGAGCCGTTTGGTCTGTTTGAAACAAACTCTGGTCTCTTTTTTGGATAGTTCGTTTGGTTTGGGGTGGTGTGAATGCTCAAACTAACTCTTGAGAACCTGAACTCTGGTCCGCTTACAAACTGGGGGTCTCGATTCGCTTCCACCAGTGCACCAGAGTTCAGTTCACCGAAATGAGGGAAGTGAACCAAACAGCAGTGCATTGTGGGTTGAATTTGGCCGTCTCTAAATGATGTAAAATAGGATTGCAAAACGTGGCTAACGTTAGCATTGCTAACAACACCAGCCTTCAGTCCTCCCTGCAGGTTAACGTCCACATGTCTGTTCTAAATGTGGTAACACATCACTCCGGTTAAACCTGACACAGCATACATATCACTGCGCTGCTCTACAGGACGCCATTCTTCCCCTGTCCTGTTGTTTTTCTTCAAGGTGCAGCATTAGGCTGGATGGCAGCAGCCACTGACCGGAGCTACAGCCCCAACTAGTGGCAGGTGGTACGGTACAACATTTGACGGTCTTTGGTGCGCTTGTCAAAGTGCAGCGTGAATGCAAACTGAACCAAATGAAAAAATCACCAATGTTATAACTTCAACCCTGAATCACACGAGTCAACCGGACTTCATGCGTGAAAGAGACCTAACGCAAAGAGGGAGGAGGAGCAATCGCTGCAGAGGTCAATGTTTTCAAGAGCAGAAAGAAGAACCTCAATCACTGAGTAAATGTTAATGTATGTACCTCTGAGGTTCATGATGTAAAAATATTAAGAGAGATCTTTGACATTTAAATTTAAAAAAATGAAGCAGAGAGTCCGAGAAACGAGGCGCTGACACACCGGAGCAGGTCTGACTGTTAATGTGAGCGGAGATCACAGGTTAGCCTGAGCCGTAATGATCCTGCCCTCGCTCTATTGTCGGTCATTATCACACAGAATTACACTGTCCCTCTTGTTTGTTCCCCCCTCCTCCTCCTCCTCCTCCTCCCCCTCTCGCCTCATTGGATCCGGGCCACGTCCTGCATAGCAGGCCCCGATCCCTCCTGCTTTTGTTTTATTCATGTCCCGTTTCTATCGAGGTCACGTTTAATGGAGCTGCGGGCATAAAAAACACAATTCTGCCCGAAGTTTTATTGCTGTTCTCCTGGCCTGGCTGACGATCCGTCTCTTGAAGATGAGACTCCTCTGCTGGGCGGAGCGAGGCGACTCTGACCCGCCGTCACAGCCGATGTTCTTCCCCCGGCATCAAACCTCTCGTCTCCTCTCTATGCAGGAGTCTGTGCGCTACTGACAGGAAAGATGTCGCTCATAAAGATGGGTATAAATCAACCAGTTAGAAATGATTTTACAGCTCTGGTCTGTTTAGCGCATATTTTCCCAGCGTGGATTAGGACAGCATGTCAGTGAATGCACTTTAGAGTTTGCAGTTAATTTATAGCTCTCTTAAAAATGATGAAAAGCAGAAAGAAAGGAGATAAAAGCTAACAGATTGAGCAATTAAAGAAAGCTGAAGGGGCTTTTAAAAACACCTCGGCTGAGAGGAAATAGACTCGAGAACAACCGGATGAAGTTTATAAACTTTTACTGTTAACTCCTCTTAGTATTCAAAATCAGCGTTTCCTCTGCTGTCTCCTTCCCCTGAGACCAGGAACCTTTGGAGGAGCTTGCTTTGCCACAGGGACCAGGGTCTAAATTAAGTTCCTGGGATTTGATTTTACCCTCCAAAGTCTCTGCTCTGAAGGTCGTGCCTTCCAAAAGGGCGAATTTGACTTGTAGTCCCGATCATTTCTGAATGTTAGACACAGAAATGAAAATTTCAGTCCTGCAAGTCCGACCTCAAGATCCCTCAACCTTCAGAAAGTATGACCCCAAAGCAGGAACTTTTTTAGAGTAAAATAACCTCCCAAGAACCGTGTTTCCTCTCTTGAACATCCTGAGAGACTTTGGACTTTTTAAGGGAATAAGAGCATTTCAACGTCAGCGTGGAAACACAGCTTCATTTGTCTACTCTTTAAAGGCTCTTAGATGGAGGTAGAAACTCAAACAACCAGACTGGAAGAACTTTTTAATCCTTTGAGAAGAAGAAAGAAGCTCCTGGGAATAAAAGTTGTTGTGCATTTGGTGGAAACAGAGCCGAACTCACCAGAACTCTTCATCCTTTCAAACAAATACTGCAGCGAGCATCGTCTGCATCAAGTTTAACCAAACGTGAATCAACTTGTACTCACCAAGGCTCACCGTGCACTCTCAGGGGCACCGATCGATTCAACGTGAATCAGGAAGTAGAAGTTCTAACGTCAGTCAGTCAGTAACCGACCGTAATCTGCAGAAACAGATCCTCTGCTGGGAGGAGAGCCACACATTCAAACATTCAGGACTTTTATCAGTGTACTCAAGTGAGGAGGAGGAGGAGAGGGAGGAGGAGGAGAGGGAGGTGGAGGTTTGTTTCATTAGACAGAGGAAGACCCCCTCTATCAGATCAGAGCTGTAATAAGAGACCAGAGCCACCTGTGATTGCAGCCCCCTCATAAAGTCAGACTGTGTGTGTGTGTGTGTGTGTGTGTGTGTGTGTGTGTGTGTGTGTGTGTGTGTGTGTGTGTGTGTGTGTGTGTGTGTGTGTGTGTGTGTGTGTGTGTGTGTGTGTGTGTGTGTGTGTGTGTGTGTGTGTGTGTGTGTGTGTGTGTGTGTGTGTGTGTGTGTGTGTGTGTGTGTGTGTGTGTGTGTGTGTGTGTGTGTGTGTGTGTGTGTGTGTGTGTGTGTGTGTGTGTGTGTGTGTGTGTGTGTGTGTGTGTGTGTGTGTGTGTGTGTGTGTGTGTGTGTGTGTGTGTGTGTGTGTGTGTGTGTGTGTGTGTGTGTGTGTGTGTGTGTGTGTGTGTGTGTGTGTTGCAGCCTCTCATTGATCAGCAGCTGCTATCAGACAGGAGGAAATGCTCTCAGGTGGTAATTACCTGCTCGGGTTCAGTTTAACCACCTTTCACCTCGGGACAGATAGTCGACCAGCCGCTCGCCGAGTCTGCTGCTGACTCATAGAGGACGAAATGCACGCAAATAAATCACTAAAATTAGAACCATTCATTCATACGTATGTTTGAAATGAACCTGGTTTGACTGCACTGATCTGCTGAAAGACAGTGGGGGAAAAAAACAGCTGCTGAATAATCTCTAAATGACTGAAATGCAGCTCTTAAAGGGATTCTGACTTTGTGTTTGATGTGACCTTTTAGAAGACTTGGTCAGTCATCTGGCTGCAGCATGATGTACTTATTATCAGTGATTCAGGGATGTTTTCAGTAGCTGTTTGAGAAAGGTGAAAAGTGACGTGCAGTTGTCCAAACTGTATAATCATCTCTTCCTGAGCTGAGGGAACATTGGGCCTAAGTTTAGCAATATTTCTCATGATGGTCACAACGACCGGCCACATGAAACATCTGGATTGTTTAAAGGAGCAGTATGTAACTTAGACCCCTAGTGTTTAAAATGGGTACTGCAGTCTAAATTCTAAACATTGCAGAGAGCTGTCTCCCCCCCCCCCCCCTCCTCTCTAGAGTGGATGCTCACGCAGGTCACCATGTGGTGGACACTGAAGCTTCAGTGTTTAGCCAGCTCTGCATCGGTCTGTAAACCTTTCTGCGTTCTAACCTCTCTCCATTTTTCAAAAGCATCTCCAATATTGATCCTAGTTTGAGCACGTTTCTGCTCGTGGAGCTTATTAGAAACATGCAGAGGCTTTTTAGGTCGGGTACAATCACTTCTATCTGAACCAGTTCTCTTGCCCGCTTCCATCGCTGCAACACCTGTTGGTTTGACCTGATAACTGCTCTCATATCTGGCAAACCGAGGGGCGTCCAAAACGGCCGTGTGGGGGTGCCTTAAAACCGCCTACCTTCTCTGGTCCAAACAAATCCAGACCATTCAGGACCAGAATCTAAAGTTAGAAGGAGGACATACTGGCTGCTGCATTGTTGTCAGAGAAGCCAGCACTTCAACATAGCATGTTTCCTTAATGTCTGATCATAGAGCCATGTTTTTATTTACAATGGGCACAATGCCATCAGGGCGGATACAAGAACTTTTTAGACATTGCTATCTTTATTTTGTTTCTGATGTGTCTGTGTGTGAAAAATAATAATACATAGTCCTCATGCACCCTTTAAACTTGCTCACCTGTTTGATAATGAATGTGTTCTCTGTCGTATCCTGCAGGATCAGTGGGGTCACGTGGAAGAGATCGAGCTCGTCAACGATGGGTCTGGTTTGGGCTTCGGCATCGTGGGAGGGAAGACGAGCGGGGTGGTGGTCAGGACGCTCCTCCCAAACAGCGTGGCCGACAAGGTAAGTTACTGTCAGCTGATTACAGAGTCTTTGCTGTTTTTTAAAATATGAATGTATGGGGCGCTGGTGGCGCAGTGGTTAGTGCGCGCGTCCCATATATGGAGGCTATAGTCCTCAACGTGGGCGGCCCGGGTTCGAATCCGGCCTGTGGCTCCTTTCCTGCATGTCAATCCCCAATCTCTCTCCCTGATTTCCATCTCTATCCACTGACCTATCTCTCCAATAGAGGCACAAAAAGCCCAAAAATAAATCTTAAAAAAACAAAAAAAACTTGAATGTACAAAGATGACGGTGGAGTCCCGTTACGGTGCTGTTGTGGATCGGAACTCAATCTTAAAAGTAGTAAATAAAAAACGAGAGGGATCAGAACTAAAGGCCGGTCTCTAATTTAAACCTGTTTGAGATAAAACGCTCGTCTTACAAAAGTCTAAAGGTCAAGGTAAGGTCAGGCGAAGACCCATTCATTTGTAATGCTATGCTGATGAAACAGCTGTACGTCTTTTACTCTAGTCAGCTGAAGGTGTAGTCTCCCCTCTCCTCCAATCAGGACGGGCGTCTCCGCACAGGTGACCACATCCTTCGCATCGGGGTGACGCCCACCAGCGGACTCACCAGCGACCAGGTGGTCAAGGTGCTGCAGGGCTGCGGCAGTCACGTGACCATGCTGATCGCCAGGGATCCCAGGGGTTCGAGGTCATCAGCCCCACCTCCCCCACCACCTCCAGACTCCGCCCCCGTCTCCTCCTTACCCCCCCGACTACCGGAGCTGCCCCCCCAACGCCGGCTCAGCAAGACGGTGATTTAGTTTTCTTTGCTTGTTGCTTCATGTCCTGCATGCTGTGGAAACATCGCAGCCCACGTTGAAATATTTCAACTCCTGTCCGTTTTATTTTGTGTATTTCAGCCCAACCTGGAGGGATACGAGATCCACGAGGTCTCTCTGACCAAGAAGGACGGTCAGAGCCTCGGCATCTCAATCGTCGGCTACAACCCGCTTACCAGCCAAGGTAAGAGAGAAAATCTTCACAGGCACTTAAACACCTTCAACACACACATGAAATATTTTGAGGAAACAGAGATCAGTCACGGCAGGACAGGAAAATACAGATAAATCACTTAACCCTCCTATTGTCTTCCCATTAAATGCGCACCTGTTGTCCTCCCGGGTCAAATTGACCCGTTCTGTTTTGACTGCTTATAAAGCATGAGGTATAAAATGATCACCAAATTTTTTTGTTTCACCTTTTTAGTGAACTTGTTTCCAACACATTAACATGAATTGTTCAATAATTTTTTGTAATTTATGGTATGATAGACCTAATTTACATAAAATGATACCTCATTTTTGAGTAAAAAAAAGCAGAAATTCTGAATTATTTTCACTATGGTTATGATCAGAGGTACAAAAGTAGATGGAATATCACAGACTGGTATATGTCAAAATTCAGACAGGATATTGTTTTGAAACCATTTCAATTTTTTGAATGGCAGCAAATAGTCACACCTGTTGTCCTCCCGGGTCAAATTGACCCGTCTAGTTTGACTGTTTATAAAGCATATAGTGTAAAATGATTACCAAATTTTTTTGTTTCACCTTTTTAGTGAACTTGTTTCCAACACATTAACATGAATTGTTCAATAATTTTTTGTAATTTATGGTGTGATAGACCTCAAATACATGAAATTATACCTCATTTTGGAGTAAAAAAAAGAAGAAATTCTGAATTATTTTCACTATGGTTATGATCAGAGGCACAAAAGTAGATGGAATATCACAGACTGGTATATGTCTAAATGTAGACAGGATATTGTTTTGAAACCATTTCAATTTTTTGAATGGCAGCCAATAGTCACACCTGTTGTCCTCCCGGGTCTAGTTCTAGTACTGTTTATAAAGCATATAGTGTTAAATGATCACACCATTCTGTGTTCCATACTTTTAGCCAACTTCAGTCCAACTCATTACCACATATTTTAAACATCTTTTACACCTCATAAAACTCATTTACATTAGCCAGGATATACCCAGTTCAAAGTTGACTGATGCAATTGTAATCATAAATAAGAGAGAGCAAACAAATATGATTTTCAAAG
>CM036536.1:806436-1028936 GCA_020745685.1 Tautogolabrus adspersus | reverse complement strand
TGTGTGTGTGTGTTTGTGTGTGTGTGTGTGTGTGTGTGTGTGTGTGTGTGTGTGTGTTTGTCTGTGTTTGTGTGTGTGTGAGCGAGAGTGTGTGTGTGTGTTTGAGTGTCTGTGTGTGTGTGTGTACTGGCTGACTGACTTAACAAATCTAACTCTGACTCAGTCCTTAAAATCCTAGCAACAAGCTGGAATTGTTGTTAAAAAGTCTAACCTTAAACCTGTTTGTCTTCCTCTATGTTGTCTTGTCTCTTCCTGTCTGTCTCCTCCTGTCTGTCTCCTCCTGTCTGTCTCTTCTTGTCTGTCTCCTCCTGTCTGTCTCTTCCTGTCTGTCTCCTCCTGTCTGTCTCCTCCTGTCTGTCTCTTCCTGTCTGTCTCTTCCTGTCTGCCTCTCTCTCTGTCCTCCTGTCTGTGTTGGTCAGTTGGACGGCGTCAGTGTCCATGGTCTGACCAATCACGAGGTTCTGGAGGTGATGAAGCAGACGGGTCAGACCGTCGTTCTCTCTGTGGTCAGGAAGAAACCCCGAGCCCTGGAGAGATCTCTGGACAAAGGTAGACGGATTCTTCTAAAGCGATATTTTAAAGTGAACCTCAGACAGAGGAGGGAATTATCAATAGTTAGTGTTTTATTATGACACCTGGATTGCAACAGAGCATCGCCCCTTTTGCTTTGATTAAAAATGTAGATACAAGGACTGCGATGGATGGAAAGCCCCCGACATGACTGAGGGCGCACTCACACTCAGCCCAGTTGCCCGTAACACATTCCCCCGCTGGCCTGCACTCACACTGCTCCAGGACTAACCGGGCCACTTACCTCCGGTTACATAACGTCGTAATACAACACATGCATGGCTTTACGTGATCAAGAAGCGTGCTTAGTTTACAAGACCGGCAGAATCAAGAAAAAATTGAAAAAGGGACAAGCTGTTGAGTCTGCATCCGTGTCTTATTTTGAGTAATGTTAGTCAGATACAGACAGAACAGACCACTCCATAATGCAGGCTGTCCACGTCGTGTACGCATGCTTGTACTCGTGCATGAACTGTACCATGCCGAAGCACACCTTTTCCAAGCGTGCCAGGGCCAGAGAAGTGTACCGTGCTTGGGTCAGAGCTATCACACTAGTCAAATCAACTGGACTTTAGGGGTCAAACTAGCTTGGGCACATTACAGATTGCCCGTGTGAGTGCGCCCTAAAGGCATCATGATTTGAAATATCAGTGTGAACATGAATACCTCACAGTTCTTCATAGCGGCATGTTGAGGGATGCTGCAAAGAGTTACTCAAATCTGTAAGAAAACGGAGCAGTGTCGGTCAAACAGCGGCCGTTGTCAACAGACTGTTGTCATAGAGACAGGACGGACGTGCAGCGCTTTTCTTCTCAGCGCACAAACGCTTCGTGCAAACGCTACCAAGCACACAGCCAGCACTTTCTGCCCAGAAGAAACGCCAGGTGGACACGGAGCCTTGGACCTAAAGTAACAGTTTGAGGCATCATGTTTTAGGAAATACTTAAAGAAGTGAAAAGGTTTAATTTAACAAAAAGCACTGATTGGTTTAAACTTCTATCATGTAGTTAAACTGTGTGTGATAGTGGAGCACATATCTGAGGCTGAAGAAGTTCTACTTTATTTAAACAACAGCATCCTGCAGTGTTGGAGAAGTCTCAGTGTTCAACTTCTCAGAGCTTTGTTTCCTCCCTCCGCTGTCTCCGCCTCTCTGCCTCTGTCCCCTCTCAGATTAAGATGACAAATTTGTTTTCAACCGGCTGTAATTTTCCCAAACTCTGCGCAGAAACTCTGATTCCTCCTCCACCAGCGTCCACAGAGAGATTAATTCACCTGGCTCAGGGTCATTTTTTTGTCTTGCGATCGGCCGGCAGCGTGCACTGGTCAGCCCGCAGGCCAGAGAGAAACAAGTGACTTTTTAAAAAAAGGAAGAGGAGTGCAGCTCTTATCTGCTGCAGACCGTTTTTATTTCATTACTGAGAAAAACAACGAGGCGCCGAGTTCAGCCTGAAGTCTCACTTTGTTATATTCTGCTCTCTTCTGTGGCTCTCTTATCTGCACACAGTGTTGATGAGTGTGACAGGAAAGCAAACTGCAATATTACAGATCTCCAACTTTAACCACGAGTCAGGAGGTCAGAGCATCCTCCGCCTGCAGAGGGCCAGACCAGACGTAAGGGGCCTGAGGAGAACTTTGGTTTGTTACTCGTAAAAATTAAACGATATCGATACGTCAGAGGCGCCTAATATTTGGTGATTTACTGTTTGTCAAACTCCTGTCTTATCGGTACCGAGACTTTGCAAGTGTATTGTGCTCTCTGTCTTCGACTCGCTGCAGCTTTTGGTTAAAAAAGAGAATATGAAGAAAATCTCTCCTCGAAGAACCATTTCAGGATTCTACAAATGAAAAGTAAAAGAATTGCATGCTCATAGATTTTCTCTTTCTGACTCTGTGTGTGTGTGTGTGTGTGTGTGTGTGTGTGTGTGTGTGTGTGTGTGTGTGTGTGTGTGTGTGTGTGTGTGTGTGTGTGTGTGTGTGTGTGTGTGTGTGTGTGTGTGTGTGTGTGTGTGTGTGTGTGTGTGTGTGTGTGTGTGTGTGTGTGTGTGTGTGTGTGTGTGTGTGTGTGTGTGTGTGTGTGTGTGTGTGTGTGTGTGTGTGTGTGTGTGTGTGTGTGTGTGTGTGTGTGTGTGTGTGTGTGTGTGTGTGTGTGTGTGTGTGTGTGTGTGTGTGTGTGTGTGTACTTCTGTGCTCGTCAGTGGAGAGAGAGTCGTCTCGTGTGTCTTTGAGGAGGTCGTTTGATGTGAAGAGTCGCTCGTCTGGGTTGAACTTTATGTCACCAACACTGGAACCGACGTACCTCAACACTGCGCAACTAGAAAGCGGTGAGTACACACACACACACACACACACACACACACACACACACAACATAACTTGCTGGGTCTCATTCATGCTGCAGGATTAAAGGGGACAAAAAAAAAGAGAAATTATCAGACCAGGTGACCAAAACGATAGTCAGGAAACTAGCTTCTCTTTGAATGCACAGTGTCGGCTATCTGTCCACTAATGCCGAGGAGGAGGATCCGAGCAGCACAGAAGAAGAGGGTGTGTTCATGAAATCCTCAGGACACGACAGGATGTGGGAGAGTTTCGGCTCGTCCAGGAGCTGCAGCTCGATAACGAGCGCTTTACGATCACGACGCACATTTCTGCTGCTGTTTGAAACACACCTGGGGCCCGTTTCAGAAAGCAGGTTTTGTGCAAACACTGAGTCAGTTAACCCTGAAATGAGGGAAACTCTGTGTTTTCTGTTTCAGCAGGGGAGGTCACTCAAACCCGAGAAAGAGGGGTAACTCAGGCCCGTTCTAGAGGGAGAGATAACTTTAGCTCTGAGTCAGTTACTATGGTAACTGAGTCTGTGAACCTAACCTGGTCAGGAGCAGGTTTTCTTCAATGAACCCCGAGTTTCTCTCCGTCTCCTCTTTCAGAGCCAGAAACGCCGTTTCATTTCCTCATTGTTTCATTGAGTCCGTATCACGGCGTGTTAGTGAAGATTCAGCGTGTGAATAAAGATCCAGGTTGTTTTCATATTCTATGTGAGGTAGCTAAAGAGGATAAAGGTGAGAGGACATTTAGCCTGCGTGTGTGAATAGACTACAGCATTATGTTGGGGACAAAGATAGAGCACATTCAAATAGACACTGAATGAAGTTCACTTTGTTTCATATGTTCAATATGATTCAAACACAACCATGAGCCCAGTTTGTTCTTACAGTTCATTTAGTTTGAAAGTCACTTTTCTTCTGCTGGATTGCATCTTAATGAAAATACATTTGAGCTTTAATACCATTCCAGCAGTTTGGACCTGTGATATTATAATTCTGATGAAATATGAAATGAATAGACTTCATGACGTGCTGACGCCAGCAGCTGTTTCCTCCTCCTTCTCTCTCTCCTTTGAGCTGCAGCACTGTTTCTTTGTCTTCTTATTCAAACCTGTTCATATTCTCCGTATGTCCTCATGAAGATGGAGGTTATATTTAGAGAGGGTTAAAGTACCACCATCTCTTTTTGTCTCCTGTTGCCATGGTGAATCGTAGTATCGGGGCTCCATTAATGTTGGCTTTTTCTCCTCATGGTGCACGCGCTGAACACCGAGTGAACTTACTCAGAGTTGATTTAACAAACTCTAATTTACTATGAAAACAAAAAAATACTTTGTGAGCGTTTGAGCTGATCTGCAGGACTCGTAACTTCAGCCCAAACCCTCCAGCAGACGTTCAGTCACTGCAGGCCTCTAACAGCCCTCCTCTCTGAATTATTCCCTCTCTTTTTATTCCTCATTAGCTTTGCTAAGTGGCCAAAAACGCCACGCTAACACTTAGCACGCCGCCCGCCTGCTCCCGGCCAACAGATGTAAAGTGTCCGAGCTGTCTGACAGCCGCGCAGCGATGTATTACCCTGTTTATTCAGCCAAACGCTGCAGATTAATTGCTCTGTGAAGGCCGAGGTTAGCAATGCTAATTTAATCAGAGGCTGTTGTTGTTACACGGCCAGACCTGCTGCAAAATCCCTCAACATGTGCGGAGATTTGTCAGAACATGGAGGTGTTTTCTTTGGTTTTCCTCCCTGGATCGGAGTGACGGCTGAACAGGACGTTCCTCTCTCGGAGCCGAGCTGTAATCTGCTCGGACTGTCAGTGCTTCATGTTCAAACTGCTGCACGACTCCTTCACTCTGCTGTGATTTAAGGAGCCATTGTTGCTGGGACACACACACACACACACACACACACACACACACACACACACACACACACACACACACACACACACAGCTGAAGTTGCTTACTTTACAGTTTATATTCGAGTCATTTAGTTTTTTGCTTCTAACCGGTGAATTCCAATGAGGTGACGGTCAGCCTGCAGCAGAGAGGTGCTGAGTGTTTTTACTGCAGCACAACTACAACACAGCTATTCTTGCTGCTCTGCTGCAGAACTACCAGCTGTGTAATGTCATAAACACACAACTGTTAGAACGAGCACGACTCTGTCTTAGTTACAGTCTGGCTGCAGGAGTCGAGTTTTGAATGCAAGACTTCTACTTAAGACAAGAGTTTTACATTGTGCTATTTTTTCTTCTGCTTAAAGCAACAATATCTAACATTTCCTCCTTCAAAGGTTGATTTAATAGAACAATAACTTCAACCGGGAGGATGGTGTCTCTCTCATGTCCACAGAGCACCCCGCTCGCCTGCTTTCAGCACTATGTAACCTTCGCAGCGGGTCGAGGTCATCTGGTGAGAAGTGTGTACGTCTTTACGTCACTAGTTCACACAGCAGCCTTCAGCTACAAAGCAGCCGGTTAGCCCGTCTCTGTACTGTTTGATACAAACACTACCCTAAGCTCATGACCACTGGCGATGGTTGGAACAAAGAACGACCGGTAGATCGAGAGCTTTGCCTTCAGGCTTAGCTCCCTCTTCACCACAGCGGTCCGGTACAATGCCCGCATTACTGCTGACTCTGAGCCAATCTGTCTGTCAATCTCACGGTCCATCCTACCCTCGCTGTGAACAAGACCCCGAGATAATTAAACTCCCTCACTCAGGACACAGACTCTCTCCCCAGGCTTCTCTTCTGTTATTCTTATTTTTGCTGTGGCGTTGTAGTTGTAGTTTTTATCACTTTGTGTCGCTTTGTGTTGTGAGTGTAACGTGTTGTGTTTCAGTGCTGAGCGTTTCATCGACGAGCTGCAGGAAGCTGCTGTGTTTGAATGCTTTAATGTTTTAACTGCTCGACTGTAATTTTACATCTGTTCCACTGCTTACACAGCCTGTTCACTGTGTGTGTGTGTGTGTGTGTGTGTGTGTGTGTGTGTGTGTGTGTGTGTGTGTGTGTGTGTGTGTGTGTGTGTGTGTGTGTGTGTGTGTGTGTGTGTGTGTGTGTGTGTGTGTGTGTGTGTGTGTGTGTGTGTGTGTGTGTGTGTGTGTGTGTGTGTGTGTGTGTGTGTGTGTGTGTGTGTGTGTGTGTGTGTGTGTGTGTGTGTGTGTGTGTGTGTGTGTGTGTGTGTGTGTGTGTGTGTGTGTGTGTGTGTGTGTGTGTGTGTGTGTGTGTGTGTGTGTGTGTGTGTGTGTGTGTGTGTGTGTGTGTGTGTGTGTGTGTGTGTGTGTGTGTGTGTGTGCAGCCACAGATGCAGAACTGAGGGATAAATGGGAGCAGGCTCTGGGGCCAAAGTATGAAGTTCTGGTGAGACGACAAAATTTGACACATTTTCATTGATGCTCTCCATTTCTATGGTTAGGGTTAAATATTATGATCCTACTTTCATCCATAAATTGTGTGTGTGTTTTCAGGTGGTGCACTTGGATCCTGTTATTGAAGATGATGCAGAGCTGCAGAAATCCTCTAAGGTGACGAACACAAAGCTTTAACATGATGCTCTGTCTTTGTTGGAGCGGTGCTGTGTGTTGTAAGCATATAGCAGCAGGGCATTATACTGAGATGTGTTTGTGAAATGATAAAGTGAGCTTACTCTATGATCAGACATTAAGGAAACATGCTATGTTGAAGTGCTGGCTTCTCTGACAACAATGCAGCAGCCAGTATGTCCTCCTTCTAACTTTAGATTCTGGTCCTGAATGGTCTGGATTTGTTTGGACCAGAGAAGGTAGGCGGTTTTAAGGCACCCCCACACGGCCGTTTTGGACGCCCCTCGGTTTGCCAGATATGAGAGCAGTTATCAGGTCAAACCAACAGGTGTTGCAGCGATGGAAGCGGGCAAGAGAACTGGTTCAGATAGAAGTGATTGTACCCGACCTAAAAAGCCTCTGCATGTTTCTAATAAGCTCCACGAGCAGAAACGTGCTCAAACTAGGATCAATATTGGAGATGCTTTTGAAAAATGGAGAGAGGTTAGAACGCAGAAAGGTTTACAGACCGATGCAGAGCTGGATAAACACTGAAGCTTCAGAGTCCACCACATGGTGACCTGCGTGAGCATCCACTCTAGAGAGGAGGGGGGGGGGGAGACAGCTCTCTGTAATGTTTATAATTTAGACTGCAGTTCCCAATTTAAACACTAGGTGGCAGAGTTGGCTCCTTTATATAGTGTAAATGTATAACAAATACCGATTCAACAGTGTCACAAACTACATCCTTGTAAAACCACTTTTAAAAGAAACTGAACTTGTTTGATCTTTTTTTCAGCACTGTTGTATTGGACTGCATGACTTTGAGCTGCACTGACCTTAAAATATTTTAACCTGTGTATTCCTGTGTCTTGTATGTCTGTGTGCAGCTGCTGCCCGTCCACATGCTGCGTCTCGGTGTGGAGTTGGATTCGTTCGATGGTCATCACTACATCTCCTCTCTGGCCCCTGGAGGCCCCGTCGACAAACACGGACTTTTGAGACCAGAGGACGAGCTCCTCGAGGTAAAAACATGAACTCTCTCACAGAGGAAAACAAACTCATTGCGAATGAATGAAGCTCCTACTGGACGTTCGGTTTAGTTAGTTCGGCAAACTGTTAGCCTGACTTAATCTGAACTGGAAAGTGACAAAGATAATCACTCTAGCTTCCTCAGTTGTCGTTTCATTAGATATGTCAACTTCCTGTAACAACGTCTTTATCCCAGTTTCTGAGAGCAAGACGTTTAACAATGTTCAAACCTGACAACTCCTCTGACTTTAGGACTTTACCGTTACGACAATGATCTTTTTACACTTCTGTTTCAGACAGACTGAGAGATGGTAAAAGTAGATTTTTCTCTTTTAGAGGAGCAGTCACTTCAGACTAAATGAAAATGTGGAGTTCCACAAGGCTCAATCCTTGGACCACTACTTTTTATTCTTATCTTCATCATGTCACCAACGTTTTTCGATCCATTTTTATGTTCTTTTGTTGTTCAGCGGAATCAGGAGAAGTTTAAAAGTTTAAGATTTTGCTCTAAAAGAGAAAAGACTAAATACATTTTTTTTTCTGTGTGCAGGTGAACGATGTTCAGCTGTACGGGAAGTCTCGTCGCGAGGTGGTGTCCTTCCTCAAAGAGGTTCCTCCTCCGTTCACTCTGGTCTGCTGCCGACACCCGACCTCTGACCTGGAACCAGAGCCAGAGTCCGAGTCAGAACCAGAATCTGAACCAGCACTACGACCTGGACCGGTTAGACAGGCACAGCCCAATGTGGAGGAGGTTAGAGCGTTAATGAACACACATACGATGTAATAAGAGATTTCTTGTATTGATAATGAATCTGATCTTTTCCTGATGTTTGTTCAGATCGAGCTGAAGCTGTCGTCGATGCTCTGCAGTGAGACAGAGCTGAAGGAGAGCGACAGGGACCAGCAGGTGGTCAGACAGGTAACCTGTCTCACTCTCATAAAGTCTCGATCAACATTTCCAAAACTGTTAAAAAGATGTATATTTCCAGAATGCTAAGTGGCTAATTTGATATTTTGTGATTGTATTGAGAGTGTGTTGTTTATGTCTGCAGCAGGTAGAGGAGGTGCTGAAGGAGGAGAGGAGTCCTCACAGGCAGCATGAGGAGGATGAGGAAGAAGAAGATGACGGGGAGCTGGCTCTGTGGTCTCCTGACGTTCAGGTGTTGGAGCTTCAAAAGGAGAGAGACAAAGGCCTCGGCTTCAGCATCCTGGATTATCAGGTAACAGACGCATACTTCCTCCTCCTCCTCCTCCTCCTGACATCAGTGTTTCCCTCTGTGATGGAATATTTTTATCTCTATAGATGCTAAGACCTTTAGCTAATCCTCGGGGTCAGGTGATGGTCACAGCTGTCCTGATAGGGTCGGCTGTGTCTACGAAAACCACGGCCTCTCTGTCTCCCCTCAATCTGGCTTTTATGTCTGCGTCACATTCTTATTGTGTCAAGCTTTTAGGTAGAGTAGGTAGGGCAACACGCTCCTGACTTGAGCATCATTTTGAGGATAAATACTGAGCGTATGAGACGCTCTGACAGAACCGACAGAACAAGATGCAGCACGATGCATCCTGCAGAGTGTGGAAACAGATGTGCTGAGGGAGACCTTTTACTTGATCCTGTTGAATGCATCTTTCAAAGGATGGTGCTTCTTTTCGTCCAGTTAATCGAGTTGTTAATTAGGATGTGAACGAGCTGGCAGCAAGGGGGGAGGGGGGCTTCTGCTCTCTGGAAACACAAAAAATCTTCGGAGATTGGACAATAAATGTTTCCTGCCTTCCTCGTCGGGAGGAGAGAGTCCAGTTGAAGTCGTGTTAATCATTTTAAACTCAACTTTATCCGTTTGATTCTCATATTTTAGACTCAAAGACTTTTTATTTCTTCTTATTTCCATCTGGGGAGTGAACTTGGGAAGACCCTGGTTTATGTTTCTCTCCCCCACCCTGTTCCAGCACTTTATCTTTAGGCAGAACTTCACCTCCAGGACCTCTGCCTCTTCATTTCTCCCTCCTCCTCCTCCTCCTCCTCCTCCTCCTCCTCCTCCTTACCATCCTCAGTCAGATCCAGCTGAGACGAAGGGGGGGGGGGGGGGGGGGGGGGAGGTTAACTCCCTGTTGGTTTACACCCATGTCGGTCCAGTCTGCACACATAGTATCTGCCTAGGAGGCCTCTTTGTGTGTGTGTGTGTGTGTCTGTCTGTCTGTCTGTCTGTCTGTCTGTCTGTCTGTCTGTCTGTGTGTGTTCGTGTCTGTCTGTCTGTGTGTGTGTGTGTGTGTGTGTGTGTGTGTGTGTGTCTGTGTTCGTGTCTGTCTGTCTGTGTGTGTGTGTGTGTGTGTGCGTGCGTCGGTCGGTCGGTCGGTGCCCTCTCTCGCTCCTCCCTGGGTGAGATAGAGATGTAAGGATGGAGGAGATGTTTTTAGAGCAGACAGGACGTCCTCCCTTCCGCTATGACTACCCATGATGCACGGCAGCATCTGAAACATGTAATAACACACAATAACTTCACCCGTATAACACCTTTACACAGAAAACAGAACGACACACACAGTGTTGTCCATATTTATATAATATAAATGTCTAGATGTTACTTATACAAATGACACAACAGGAAATTACAAATCTGTTTATTCTGAAAGAAGATGAACACAAATACGATGATGACTCTCAGTTTGTGAGAAACAAACACAGATGGAATCATTAATTTACAACAGCTGGGACTTCATGTTGTTTTTAAAGGAACACAGAATAACTTTAGGGTGCATGTTGCTGCTGTCACTCCTCTCAGTTTAAGTCATACTTTAAACGTTTTTACCAAGCAGCAACCTCCGGTGTTGAAAAATGAAGCTGATGCTGAAGTGTAACATCCTGCAGTTCCTCAAGTGCCCACTAGAGGTGGAGGCGTGTGTGCGTGCGCGTCACTAAAAAGTTCTGAAAATATAAAAAGGACACTTTTACGATACAGATTTCTCTCTCTCACTTTTTCACCTCATAAAGTTTAGTTCATCAGAGCCTCTGTGATTACATCATCTTTGTGTGTGTGTGTGCGTGTGCGTGTGTGCGTGCGCGTGTGTCTGTGTGTGTGTGCGTGTGTGTGTCTGTGTGCGTGTGTGTGTGTGTGTGTGTGTGCGTGTGTGTCTGTGCGCGTGTGTCTGTGCGTGTGTGTGTGTGCGTGTGTGTCTGTGCGTGTGTGCGTGTGTGTCAGGGCTGGTTGCTCTCGGTTTCAGACCTCGGTTCAGGACAAAGCAGCCTGTGTTCAGAGACCAGCTGAAACCAACCAACACACACACACAGACACACACAGACAGACACACACAAACACACACAGACACACACAGACACACATAGACACACACACAAACACACACAGACACACATAGACACACACACAAACACACACAGACACACACAAACACACACAGACACACATAGACACACACACAAACACACAAAAAAAAAAAAATGGACTCCGTCACAAAAGACAACAAAATCATGAAAGAAAATATTTCGGACATTCAAACTAGAAGCATGCACGACAACTTGATCTTCTCCGGCATTCCTGAACACCCGAACGATAACCACGAAAACCTGCTGAAGACTTCATGGAAAAACAACTGAAACTCCCACCGCCACCGTTAACCAGATCACCTTCCACCGTGTCCATCGTCTCGGACCTCATTCCAACAAAGCCCCCCCGACCCATCATCGCAAAACTGGAACATTTCAAGCACAAAATACTCATCAAAAGCAAGAGAAGGCTTCTTTAAAAATGACTTTAGACCCTAAGGCGCAAAACGGGTCCCTCATAAAAACGTAATTTATAAATATTTGTTTTCACTTTCACCGCATCAAATCTTTTCAACAACTTCAGACCTAAAGATGTAAAGGTTTATATCATTGTTTTATATATTTTATGTTTTTTCACTCTTTTTGTCATAAGAACCTCTGATTGTGAAAAACCCAAAATATGCAATATTTAAAAAAACGAGGTGCAAAGTGGAATATTTGGGATGAAGTCATTAGAGCCTTGACGGGTCAATAATTGATAACAACATTGATTTTGATGCATTATTATTTTTGGAGCAATGAGAGTTTATTCACACAAAAAAGCGGGGTGAAGTGGAACAATGTTTTAGTTGCGTGCAACTTTTTGAACATTTTTGTCATTAAAGTAATTTATTCATTTATTGGACAAAATAATCAACCGAACACCAGCCTACTGTCTGAACCCGGCTCCTGGGTAACTGCAAAAGACGAGGAGTCTGAATTTTACAAAAGAAAATTAATAATTTATTTCAAATCAAATTTAAAAAACAAATTCAGCAGCGTTTTTTTTTTTAAATTAAATATGCTAGATGCATATAGGGGAAACACTGGTGTGTAGCCCCGTTTCGACCGGAGGACGTATGTGACGGAGGACGGAGGAACGGAGGACGTATGTGACGGAGGACGGAGGAACGGAGGACGTATGTGACGGAGGACGGAGGAACGGAGGACGTATGTGACGGAGGACGGAGGAACGGAGGACGTACGTGACGGAGGACGGAGGAACGGAGGACGTATGTGACTTCGACGTATGTGTCTTCCTGTGCTTCTGCAGCCAGCCTCTAGTGGAGACTCGAGGAACTGCAGGATTTTACACTTCAGCATCGGCTTAAAAAAATGTACGACTCTATTCTGGGAATTAACGACTTTAATCTCCATTTTGAGATTAGCCTGATTATAAGAAGGTTGTAATATCACTTTTGATTAAACGCAATAAAACTAACGAGACAGAAGCTGTGCGTAATATCTGTTAGATATAGTCTCATGTTGAGATTTAATGAGTCTCATGATGAGATTTAATGAGTACGGAAATGCAGCGAATAATCGAAACAGAAACGATGAGCAGAATGTTTTTAACAGATTCTGTGTTTGAATTTTCTCAGATTGAAGCAGAAATTTGAGGCTGAAGCAGTCTTGGGTTCACCTCAGAGCAAAACTGACCCTTCAACAGTTTCCACAAAATGAATAAAGTCCTCTCACAAATCTTCCTCTCTCTCTCTCTCTCTCTCTCTCTCTCTCTCTCTCTCTCTCTTTCTCTCTCTCTCTCTCTCTCTCTCTCTTGTTCCTCTATATCTCTCGCCCAAGGGCATGTCGGTCTGCTGTTGCTGCCAAAGTGTTTCCTGTTACTGACTCTGCGGCTGTCAGAGTTGAGTGAAAGATGGTTGGAGGCAATAAGAGAAGAGCTGATCTGACCCGTCTGTCTCCGCTCGGGCTAGCAGTCTCCACAAAAAAAAACTGACACCTTTAAAAGAAAAAAAAGAAACAGTTTGATACCTGAAAGACGAGTTTTGGAGCGGAGGAAACCCAAAATACAGCTCTGCAAAAACAAAAGACAGAGCGACGTTCATCAAATCCTTTATCTTTGTTTAATAAATCAGCTCCTGATTTAAACTGGACTGAAACTTCAGGGTCGATTTATAGAGATCCCGCCGGGATGTAAAGATGCACACTAAATATGATTCTTTAAAGGTCCAATCAGTGAGATGTGTAGAGAGTGAAATGATAAAGTGAGCTTACTCTATGATCAGACATTAAGGAAACATGCTATGTTGAAGTGCTGGCTTCTCTGACAACAATGCAGCAGCCAGTATGTCCTCCTTCTAACTTTAGATTCTGGTCCTGAATGGTCTGGATTTGTTTGGACCAGAGAAGGTAGGCGGTTTTAAGGCACCCCCACACGGCCGTTTTGGACGCCCCTCGGTTTGCCAGATATGAGAGCAGTTATCAGGTCAAACCAACAGGTGTTGCAGCGATGGAAGCGGGCAAGAGAACTGGTTCAGATAGAAGTGATTGTACCCGACCTAAAAAGCCTCTGCATGTTTCTAATAAGCTCCACGAGCAGAAACGTGCTCAAACTAGGATCAATATTGGAGATGCTTTTGAAAAATGGAGAGAGGTTAGAACGCAGAAAGGTTTACAGACCGATGCAGAGCTGGATAAACACTGAAGCTTCAGTGTCCACCACATGGTGACCTGTGTGAGCATCCACTCTAGAGAGGGGGGGGGGGGGGGGAGACAGCTCTCTGCAATGTTTTAAATTTGGACTGCAGTACCCTTTTTAAACACTGGAGGTCAGAGTTACTTATTGCTTATTATGCTTTTGAAAAATGGAGAAAGTTGAGAACACAGAAAGGTTTCCCTGTCTTGCTTTTGTGTTTGTGCATGTTAAGAAGTACAGAATGGTAGTGATGCTAGCGGCATTCAGGAGCGCTAGAACAACCAGAGCGAAGCACTGGGAAAAGAAACGCAAAACAAACATGGTTAGAATCGAACAACCAGAACAAGAAAGCACAACGATAGTCTCAAAAAGATTCTTAAGGTGCCGGTACACCACTAAGAAGCGACGACAGTCTGGCAGCTTGCTGGATGAGGAGGTGGCGTTTCAGAGCTGCTTTTGATTAGCCAAACGGTCCGCAGCTGTGAATAAAGGCCAAGCGCTCAGGAACGCCCTCCACCTCTGAAACCAGACAACCAGGAAGAGCAGAGAAAAAAAACACAGGACATACAAGCCCTAACCCTCAGAAAAAGGGAGTCCAAACCATGACTCCATGAGGCGTTTGGGCCTTTTGTTTGCATGAGACGTGAATAATAGAAAATACGATCGATCAGGATCATCACCAAACTCCAGCATGAAAGGGTTTTGTGCAGGAAGAGTAACATTAAAAGACAGTCCCAGAGTTTTCATACTAAAACAGAGACAGTAGTATTTTTGAAAATGAACTTTTTTAAAGGTCAACAGTCTGAAGTCGTGCAGACGCGAGGAGTGGAAGTAGAAACTGTACGAGTTTGTCTTTGTGCAAAAGAATCAAGATGAGACGTTAAATCTAAAAGTACGCTGAAGTGTCTTTTTCCCTGAGAGTGAGTCGGAGAATAAAGTCATGCAGAACTGCGTGTTCATGGACTTGTAAATTAATTATGAACAAACTCTCTGAGGCCCTGAAAGATGGAAATCCAAAAGTCTAAAGTTCACTAACACACGAAAGAATACTTTGTGTTTACGGGAGTTGTGAAATAGTTTCATCCTAAAGGTCTCCAAACTTTGAGTCGACGCTCTGCAGCCTACATTTCCAAATAAAAACAGAAACTCATAGTTATCTGCGCACTAAAGAAAAGCCAAGCGTGGAAACATTTCACTACTTTTTGGCAGAGGACATGTTTAATTTGAGTATTTTTTCCTCTCCTGCGTTTGAGATATCTCCACTTTTTGACAGCAGAGGCCCTTTCTTTTTCTGGAGGATCTTGTGGGAGTGCAGGACTTGAGTTCTGACTCTTCACCACCTGTAGCCATGTTGTTGGGTCTAAAAATACAGCGCCGCTTTGTTCTGGCAGCCGGAAACTTGGCACAGCAGCTCGCTGTGCAGCGCGGGCGATGCCCAGGGTTCAACACAGGGGAATTGAACAAAATGTACATCCGCTCTCACCAGGAGAGGCTCTGCGAGTCGGTGCGCGAGTCTCTGAGGGGTTTGGATCCCGGTCGGTGTGGTTGAACAGGCGGAGCCGAAACCAGGCTGTTTGTGGAGTTCACGATGTAGGACAGGATGGAGGCCAGTCAAAGTTCTCCGTCTGCGTCTGTGGAAAAGTTCTGGCACAATAAATTACATCCAAACTTGTTGGTGTAAAGTCGAAGCCGATCCTCCCACTCACATCCACAATCGATCAGACTTATGGATGAACTCTGAATCAAACACGTCGATGAATCCATCATCTTCTCGCTGCAGGTTTCAGGGGAAGAAACTTTGAATTAGAGTTCACAATGGAGACCGTCATCTACTTATACTGAAGAAGATTAACGCTGGGTTTGAATAAATCAGCAGATTCTGATCATGTTAAGATAACAACCACTGATAAATATGTGTCGACTAAATGTTGTGAAGCTGTGACAAAATAAGTAAGTCAACCCAGACGTCCCTCTCCCCAGTAAAGTTTTCCAGCTCCTCATCGGGGGATTCTGAGGTGTTAGGGTCTACTCCATGTTCTCCTCCCAGTTAGGCGTGAACAGAAAACCTCCAAAGGGAGGCGTCCAGGAGGATCCTAATCAGATGCCCGAACCACCTCAACTGACTCCTTTAGATGCAAAGGATCAGCGGCTCTACTCCGAGCTCCCGCCGAGTGTCCGAGCTCCTCCCCCTCTTTCTAAGGCTGAGCCCAGACACCCTGCAGAGGAAACTCATTTCAGCTGCTTGTATCCACCATCTAATTCTTTCAGCTGGTTTAACAACTCTTTGTTTGCTTTTTTGACTTCTTTTACCAACAACAAGGACAGAAAAAAACCTGAAATTCTTCAAATTTAAGAAGCTGGATGATTTAGGCGGCAGTAGCTCAGTCTGTAGGGAACCGCAGGGTCACCGAAGTCCCGGGGCGGACCAAAGACTGGATATTGGTCTGGTTTCTAAAGAGGTGCCAGGTCACTTCCTGAGTCCCTG
The DNA here is from genome assembly GCA_020745685.1 of Tautogolabrus adspersus. Classification (NCBI taxonomy): domain Eukaryota; kingdom Metazoa; phylum Chordata; class Actinopteri; order Labriformes; family Labridae; genus Tautogolabrus; species Tautogolabrus adspersus. The sequence goes on along the minus strand of CM036536.1, from coordinate 1,013,027 downwards.
CGTATTAGCAAACCCCCCCCCCCCCACAAACACTCTGACCTCTCTCCATTAATGCATGTCCACAGGATCCTGTTTGTGCAATGTGTATGTGTGTAATTAATGTAATTTGGTCGGGACAGAGTCAAGACCCAGACCATAAATATCACTGACAAATCATCATCTTGTGTGCAGGGGGCGTGTCCCTCACTTAGACCGTAACACCGGGAAGGTTGCAGCCGTAACCGGGGGATAAAAATCAAACTGCAAATGAATTGAAGTTATTTGTTCTTTTAGAAAGAGGCGTTTTCCTTCTAATCACAGTAATGACGTGGAAAAATTGCCGATCAGTGGAGGTCTTGATTTAAAATCCTGAGTCCGTCCAGTCTGAGACTTAATTTCAGACCCAGAGGTCCATGTCACCATAAAAAGCAGAAGAAATATAAATGGAAGATGTCAACAAACACGAGGACGACCGTGTGTCACGTAGCGTGGAGTGGACACGTTATCAGTAACAAACTTTTGACTTTCACCGTGATATAAAAAGAACACGGACACAGAAAAGAAAAACTCCACACAAGTTAAGAGACTTCTGAGATCCGACAGCTGAGAGGAAAAAACAAATCGTACCCAGAACTGAGATGTAAAGAATGTGTTCAAGGCGTTACGATTTCTCCCCGCCTCAAATCAAACGAGTCTTACTCTAAACCATCATCAGAACGTTTACGTCATTTACCCTGCGACAGTTTGGAGGAACATGGACTCATTTTATAACCAGCCGTGTCCTCCTTCTTCTTCTTTAATTCCTCTACATTCATCAGGATCGGCCATTTTAGACCCCTCACTCGTCCCAGCACCCCTGATGAAATAACAGTCGGCTGAATGTCTCAATTCACTGTTAAAAACACAACCCAGTGTAGGCTGGAGACGCAGTGTTACAAGTTGTGTTTCAAACGTTGGACTGACGCTGATCCGTTTGAGGATATTTGATGATTGATGGTTTAAAGCCGAGCTGCAGATGAAACAATGACGGCCCTGAAACTCTTTAGATTACATTCAAACTTCTCAGAGATGACGGGGGAATAAAAAGTTCAAATCCTGTCATGTTGTGTTTCAAGTCCGAGCTGCTGACTGCTGTAAAAGTTTGACTCCCTGCTGCTGAATCAGAGCTCCGTGTCAGAGCGTGAAACGGACGTCCCAGTCTCACTGCTGACCGTTTGGATTTGTCTCCTGAAGCATTCGGCTTTGGTCCTTTTCTGCGGCCTCTCTTTTCCTCACTGCTCTGAAAGCTGTGACCGTTGACCTCCTGTGACGACCGAGTGAGTCCTCGTCTCGTTCCACCTCTCCTCTGCATGTTTGTACAGACGGAGTCTGTGTCATCTTTCTGGTCTCTGTCTCCCCCTGCCTGTCTGTCTCAGAGACACATTCTCAGGCTGAGTGACGGGTGGACTGTCAGGACGTCCTCACTTCTTTAACTATCTCTCCCCATTATTGGGGGGAGGAATTGGGGGGGGGGGGGAGGTCATTGCTTTTTATTCTGTCAGAAGCTTTAAGGTCACCCCTGTGTTTGTCTTTAACACAAGAACACGGACAAAACGACACAGGAGAGACTAAGTTAACATCTCATGTCTCACACTTTAATACAATAATAATAATAACTTTATTTATATAGCTTCTTTAAAAACAGACGTTTACAACGGGCTTTGACTGAGAAAACAAAGGCGTGAACTAAACAACAGTCAGGACAAGCAAAGAGGCTATAATAACCCTAAGGATGGAATAGATGAATAAAAGCATGTCACTGACTCTCCTCGCCTGATCTCTGGCAGGTCGTTCTAAAGTCGAGGGGCCTTGATTGCAAACGCTCTGCGGTCTCCTTTAGATCTGAGCCTCAACTTTGGAACGACCAGAAGGGTGCCGCCTGAGGATCTGATGTCACGAGACCGTTCATAGGGGGTCAACATTTCAGCAGGGCAAGACCAAGACGAGCTTTAAAAGTGAATCTAAGAATCAGTTCTTAGAGTGACAGGTGGAGGGAGGCGAGGACACGGGTCATGTGATGCCGTCCGTGAAAACCAGTAAGGAGCCGAGCTGCTGCGTTCTGGACCAGGTGGAGGCGGGGGAGGGATGCCTGAGAGGAGGGAGTTGCAGTAGTCCACACGAGACAAACCAGGGTCACTGTGTGTGTGATGGTATGACAGTTTGAGGAGTAAGGAGGATGTAAGTGTGTAAAAAAGCTCTGGTGTTTTTATTTGAACGTTTCTCTTCTTGCCCCAAAGTGAGGGAGTTTAAGTATCTCTGGGTCTTCTTCACGAAGATGGACCTTGAGATTGACAGACAGATTGGCTCAGTGTCGGCAAGTAATGCGGGCGTTGTACCGGACTGTCGTGGTGAAGAGGGAGCTGAGCCTGAAGGCAAAGCTCTCGATTTACCGGTCGATCTTCGTTCCAACCCTCACTTGTGGTCATGAGCTTTGAGTAGAGACTGAAAGAATAAAATCGTGGATACAAGCGGCTGAAATGAGTTTCCTCCTGAGGGTGTCTGGGCCTGAGAGAGAGGGTGAGGAGCTCGGAGTAGAGTCGCTGCTCCTTTGCATCGAGAGGAGTCAGTCGAGATGGTTTTGGCATCTGATTTAGGATCCTCCTGGACGCCTTCCTTTGGAGGTTTTCCAGGCACGCCCAACTGGGAGGAGACCCCGGCGTAGACCCAAAGTTCACTGGAGGGATTATATATCCTGTCTGGCCTCGGGATCCCCCAGGAAGAGCTGGAAAACTTAACTGGGGAGAAAATGGATGGATGGACGGACGCTTCTCTTCTCACAATAACGACCCCTGATATCATCATCGCTGTAATATTTAGTTTTGATAAAAAGTGACACGAACATCAGATAATTCAACAGTGAATCAAAGATGTGACTAAATATAAGAACTAATATGAGATCACTTTGTAAAAAACGCTGGCGTTTGATGGTCTGTGTGTTTAAAAGACGTCTGCCTCCCACTGATCTGATGATGTCATACTGTGTGTTCAGGACCCTGTGGACCCCGGGCGCTGTGTGATGGTGGTGCGCTCTCTGGTCCCTGGCAGTTCAGCCGAGCATCACGGAGGTTTACTTCCTGGAGACCAGCTGGTGTCAGTGAATCAGACTCAGGTGGACCTGCTGACTCTGAACGAGGCCGTCGAGGTCCTGAAGTCTGCTCCGTCTGGAACCGTGCGCCTCGGCATCCGGAAACCTCTGGTGGTGCGTCGTCGGGAACGTTTTATACTTCAGAGTGACGGTTTTATTCTGCTTCACGTCGGTCTGAACTCATCAGGTTGTGTGTCTGTCTGTCTGTGTGTGTCTGTGTGTCTGTGTGTGTGTGTGTGTGTGTGTGTGTGTGTGTGTGTGTGCAGGTGGACGGAGCAGACAGCGGCCAGGAGCCTCCAATCAACACACACCTGCCCGTACCAAAGGTCACTCACACACACACACAGACACACACACACACACACACACACACACACACACACACACATACTTCAGTTTCTGAGTGTGTTTACATGGTCTTGAGTATCCCGGTTCTGAGTCTTCTCCTGGTTCTTCCTGCCCTGGAGACATGATAATTGTTAGACTCCTGCTTTATGATTACTGCATCTTATTTGTGCAGGCGTCAAAGGGGAGGACCAAACTCAGTTTCTTTGTCGCTCCAGAAGTAAGATGCTCTTGTTGCCGCCGCCATGTTTGTTTTACTGATACGTCTCTTGGCTGTGCAGGTAGTCGGAAACACACCAGCTCCCCGTCTAGAAACGTCCCGAGTCAACCAAAGCAAACCAGAACATGAAAATCCAGTCAGAGGATAGAGTGTCTGCAGACACAAGCCTTTTTCAGATCGCTTGTCCCAGTTTGTGAATTCATATTGTGTTTTGGCGTTGTGGAAGCATGGCACAGAGGGAGCTCCACATACACACAGTCAGATAGCACACACACACAGTGCTGTTCTCCCTCGCTGGCTCAGCTGATCCCGTCTCTCCTCTGTACCGCCTCTGTTACTACCTCTGTCACGAAGAAACCAGAACCTCTTTCCTTTATCTTCAGATTTTATGACCTTTTGACCTGATGTAGTGACATGTCTTGAAGCAAAAGATGGAGTAAGTTATCTTTTTAGTTAATGCAGCTCGAGGATTGTGATTTTTCAAAATCCAATGTTCTGCAGGCGAGCTGCAGAAAGGCTGAGTGCAGCGAACGCCTGCTACAGCATGGCTTTGTGCTTTAATTGCTCTTATTGCAAGTCGGCGTAAAAATAAAAGTCTTCATGCAACATCTGGAAGTCTTTATGTGTCCTGTTTCGAAGGCCTTTCTCATGAAGCAGCTGCAGGCGGAGAGTGCTGTAATGTTGGGAAACTGCAGAGTGAAAGTTCTCCGAGTCGTTCAGCCACAAACGTGCAGAGGAACGTGTTCAATAAGTCAGACAGCCTGTGCAGGGGGAGTTATTGCCTCAGTAGAAAGACGAGAAGAAGACAAATGAAGTCAGGCAAAAAGAAATGAGCCTTTAAATTCTGTTTTTGTTTTTAACAACTGTCACTCGTTTCTTTCCTCTTTGCTGCTTCTGCACCAAAAAGACTCGCTTGTTCTTTGTGTCGTCGCTGAATCGTCCGTGAAACGTGTTGATCGGTTTCTGTTAATAAATCAGTCTGCAGGATCATACAGACCCGAACCTCTTCAGGAAGTTCCTGTTCTCTTGTCCGTCTTTTCTCTCGTTCCTTCATTGCTCTTTTTTCTTTTTCACCTCCTTCCTCTCCTCTTTCATCTCCTCCTCTCTCCTCTCGTTCACCTTCTCTCACCCTCTCCTTAATCTCTCTCTCCCCCTCGCTCTGTCTCTGAGAAGCTGCTGACTCAGCGGGACGGCTGGATGCTATAAAGTGCTCTATCAGCTCAACCAGCAGCATCTCTCTTAAGTGAGGGGAGGGGGAGGGTGGGGGTGGGTGGGTGGGGTACTCTGAGGACACTTTGGTCCTCCAGCATCAGTACATGGTGTACTGCAGTACTCTGAGTGAATACTCCTGCAGTACTGAGACTTTGTAGTTCCTAAAATCAAACCTCTCTTCAGTCGATTGTTTTCTTTTTCTACACTGTAAAAAAGTACTGAATCATCTTTATAGAGCTAACAGGAAGTGAGGGGTCATTAAATCTGCACTGAAGTGAGGTGACGCACAATTCTTTTCAGGCTTTTGTGCACGTTTTCGTGAGACAACATGTATTCAGTTTCCTTTAAAGGTCACATATTCTGCTAAATCCTCTTCACCATGTTTCTCTATCTGTAACGTGTCTCTAGTCTGTCTCCAAACCCCCCAATGATGAGAAAAGTCCATCCTCATCCTGGGGGAGGGGCAGTAACCCCTCCCCCAGGTGGGTGACACTCCCACAGCTAGGTGTTTGTTCTGCCCTCTGAGTCTGCCTTCTCACCGTAAACAATAGGGCATGGAGCGAGAAAGCCGGAGCCACACCTTCTAATTCACAAAACACCCAAAGGGTTAAATACGCCCCTTACTACGCAGTAGAGCAAACAGCTTCTCTGTGCTGTGGAGCTCATATTTAGATCATTCATTATTCAGTCAATTGGAGAAAATCGTGCCTCTTTCTGTGCAAATCAGCCTCATTGCAAAAGTCGACTAACTCACAAACAGCCACGCACAGTTAGAGTGGAATAATGAGCGTCTGCTGAGAGTTGGCGGTAACTGCGCCGCAGTATTTATAAGAGATGTGACGCTCAAACTTTCCAGTGATCAGGAAAACAGTTCCACCTCTGTGTCCTTCAAAATAAAAGCTCTGTAAATAAGACTCTGATATGACTATTATTTCTAGAACTAGGGGTTCAATCAGTCCGATGCTGTCAGCGGCTCCACACTTCATACAACATGTGAGTGGGAAATTAGCTTTAATAAAAACAAAGAAGCAGCTTTTGATGTCTACGTTCCTGCAATTGAACATCGTTTTAAGAATAAAAACGTAGATAATGTTAAACATGTTTGATTTGATCAGGATGTAAGTAAGTGAGATCATTGAGAGGAGCACTTCGATTCTGACATTTAAAGTTTACATCATAGTAAATGCTTTCAAACATGAAGTCTCCTTCGTTGTAATCGTCTTCATTCTGGTTATCTTGTGTGCAAAATGCACTTTCCCTTTTTTCAGCAGGCGACTTTATTTTGTACCGTTAATACCATCATTATCAACCACCTCCTCGTCTTCTTCCGTCTTCACTCGTGTTGTTTTCCAGTATCACCCGACACTCTGCTGTGTTGACTTTCTTCTTCTGTACTTTCTACACTCTGCAGTGTCGCTGTGTGTTCAGCGTCCTCCTGCTGTTTCTGCTGCTCCGTCCTCTGCGCTGTCGTTTTATTTCCTCTTTTATATGCAGCCCATTTAGCCTGAAGAGGTTTTTTCACAGCCCACAGGTCTCTGATGGGTTCCCATAAAGCGAGCCGGGTCGGCGCTGTCGCTTCACTGCCGGATCGTTCTCTGTCACGCCAGCCCGCTGACCAGAGAGAGACCCCCGTTCCACGTCCACAGCTCGTTAACTTTTAGAGGTCACATGTAGACGGCGTCTGCAGGGACGAGCTGCTGCTGCTGATGCTGCGCTCACATTATTCTGATCTGATGTGAGCAGATAAAGAGACGCTGAGAGCACAGATCAAAACGCTTAACACGTTAATACAAGAGGAAGAACTGCACGCAGTAACACCAACCATCAAGTTTACCGCCTGGTTTTTATTCTCCTCTGGTTGTTGTAACAGAAACGCCTGCAGCCAGAACATAACTGTCATCATCATCTCTTTTTATTGATTATTACTCCCATTGTGCAGGTTTCTGATTTCTTCCTTTAACACGTTTTTTTTTTTGTTTTAAGATTTATTTTTGGGCTTTTTGTGTCTTTATTGGAGAGATAGGTCAGTGGATAGAGACGGAAATCAGGGAGAGAGTGGGGATTGACATGCGGGAAAGGAGCCAGGTTGGATTTGAACCTGGGCCGCCCGCGTTGAGGACTATAGCCTCCTTGATTTAGGGTTGAAACAAGACTTAAACTAAAAAGGAAACTTTTGTTTTAGGAAACGACACGCCTTTGAGTTATGAGCAAAAAAATGTATCTTGGCCTGGGAATTTATCCTATTGACTAACGAGTTCTTGCAGTTTCTAGCAGAGGTTAGGTGGGATGTTCTCGAAGCGGACGGCCCGGGTTCAAGTCCAACCTGTGTCTCCTTTCACGCATGTGATTCCCCACTCCCTCTCTCTCCTTCTCTCCCTCTCTCTCTCCCTCTCTCTCTCCTTCTCTCCCTCTCTCTCTCCCTCTCTCCCTCTCTCTATCCTCTCACCTTTCTCTGTAATAATGGCAGAAAAGCCCCAAATACATTATTACCGCACAGGGAAGTGATTAGCAGATTCATTAATGTTAGAAACAAGCAAAGGTTGCCGCTCGTATCCAATACACAAACACGTTGGCAACAGTATTTGCCTGCAGTTTGAGATAGATTCATTCATCTCCTAACATCCTGTCTTATAGTATAGAAGATTGTTCTGCTTTAATAACATGTGTTATGGAAAAGGATCAAAGTGTGGAACATTTTGCCGACCTTTTTGATGCTCTCAGAAAAGTATCTGTTCCTGTACTTGTGTAAGAAGTGAGTTTAGTCTCTGCAGAGTGCCGTCTGCAGCGCCGCTCTGCAGTCCCACACTCTGCAGAGACTCTGAACTCGTCATCTGAACCGTCCTCATCTTCTAATGGCAGAGATATTAAACGACACGTCTTTAAATCTTGTGAATATGAGGCCGTGAAGTCACAGCCAACACACATCAGTCTGAGGAGAACATCCTGTTAGTGTTATGAGCTCTGCGCTGCGGCCGCCGTCTGCTCCTCACCTCCATTATAAGGCCGCACTGGGCCGGCTTCCCGGGCCAAATTAAAAGAAGAGCAGCAGAGTCCTTGACGCTGAGGCTTCGTCGATGGAAATTAGCCTAAGTGTTGTCATTAATATTTCCCCGGGCGGGCTAATGTCTGCATGGTAATGTTAAGAACAGGATATCCCCGCAGTATCTGCTGAGGAGGCTCTTTGGGGAGCGGGAGGAAACCTTTATGTGCTCCGAGATGAAGGCTAATGTTCAAAGTGAGTCAAGTTTCAGATTTAGTGCTCGCTGACGAGCTCCAGGCAGACAGCTCAAAGTTCTCACAGACTTTCTGAGACTTCTACTGAGACTTCACCTGCTGCAGGGAAAACCACCGACCCACCTGACTGCAGGAGCTGTCCCTGAAAACCACCGACCCACCTGACTGCAGGAGCTGTCCCTGAAAACCACCGACCCACCTGACTGCAGGAGCTGTCCCTGAAAACCACCGACCCACCTGACTGCAGGAGCTGTCCCTGAAAACCACCGACCCACCTGAATGCAGGAGCTGACCCTGAAAACCACCGACCCACCTGACTGCAGGAGCTGACCCTGAAAACCACCGACCCACCTGACTGCAGGAGCTGTCCCTGAAAACCACCGACCCACCTGAATGCAGGAGCTGACCCTGAAAACCACCGACCCACCTGACTGCAGGAGCTGTCCCTGAAAACCACCGACCCACCTGACTGAAAACCACCGACCCACCTGACTGCAGGAGCTCCCACTCCCACTAAACCACTCTTGAGTGTTGTGATTTGAGTCAACAGCTCGTCAAAACAAAGCTCTACACTTCTTTTTTTCCACCTTCAAAATAAAAGCACCACAAGTTATAATGTTAAAGGGGCTATATGTAACTTTCAAAAATACCGCGTTTCTAGTGACACCTCAGGCTGCTTGGCTAACTGCACCAGCAGCCTGTTGCTCGCTCTCGATGGCGTCCTCGTACGTACACGAGGGAGCATCTTCATCGGCCGCGAAATTCACATGGTCTAGAGGAATGATCTTACCTTTTCAATAGAAGTGAAGCCATCTCTGGGTCGGTTTTTATCCCCAAAACCGATCGAGGCTCCCTCCATGAATGAAAAGCTCTCCCGTGTTTACTCTAGTTTTCGCCAGACGCCGGTCAGATTCTAGTTTAGCTCAACGGGCTTCTACAGATAAAACCCTTTTTTGGTTTCTTGTGCTTACGTGGAGTCTGCGAAGGAGTCTGTGTTGTGCTAGAGGCCGGTCGTTTATTTGTATTAACAGATTCCATCTTAGTTTCATTCTCCATCCAGTCAGGCACAACTGTTGCTCTCTGGAAGTAGAGCTGTGTGAGGAGGACGTCAAGAACGCGCATAGAACGTCACTTCCTGCAGCTTCGCGGAAAATCGAACCCGGGTTCGTCAAAAAATAAAAAGTTATACAGGCAACACAGATAGACAGTGAATGTCTCATTTTTAACATCAGTGAAACGTTCTCTTACTAATGGGCGATGAAACACGAGAAAGTTACATACAGCCGCTTTAACAAGAGGAAACTGAAAATCACAGAGCAGAGAAGGAAATATTTAACGGATGCAGTGTGGCCAGCCAGCGTGCGATGGTGCATTATATGACGTGATATATAAAGCTTGTGTGCTGTTAGGACACAATGTTGTGTCTCTTGGTCTGTCTGTGACTTTTATTTCTAAGGATATACTAACACCTCCGTCATGACTGATCGTAGAAAGTCTTTCTTTGACTTCGAGTTTTAGTTTGAGAAGTTTCATGAGAACGATGATCTCACTTTTGATGTCATCATGAATCATTTTTATGTTTTTGTGTTTCAGGGTTTCGGTGACGGCTCCATCCTGCCTGAAGACCTCCGACAAGAAGAAGAAGAGGAGGAGCCGGAGCTGATCCTGGATGGTGGTCTGCCCCGATACGCCACCTCCTCCCTGACCTCTGACCTCCTCCTGCCTGTGGACGATGGTAGAGAGATGGCCGTGGACGAGGAGGAAGAGGAGGAGGTGAAGAAGCAGCAGAGAGTGGAGGAGAGCTCAGGCTCCCTCCCCAGGAAACCTCCTCCCTCGTGGGAGGAGTGGAAGCTCAGCTCCTCCAAACAGGCCAGAGGAGCAGAGGAGGTGGGAGTTAATGTTATTTTTAACATCATCGTCCGGATCTTTGATTTGCAGCTTTAATATCAACATCAATGCCGTTTATTTCCCTCCTGTCAGAGTTCACTGATTCTGATTTGTGATTCTGAGTTTGTGTTTGTGTGTTTCTGTTCTCAGACTCGTCACAGAGAGGAGCAGGAGGAGCTCCGAGAGGAAGAGGAGGAGGAGGAGCTGCAGAGGTCAGACCATGAGAGCATCGCGTCTGTAGGACGACTGATCCTCGGTGAGAGAGAGCAACCTGAATATTTAGTATTAAAACATTATATCTTGACGTTTAGTCCACAGACGGATTTGTTCCAGCACGCCCAGGAGCTTCTGAGTGAAAGAGATTTTTAACACTATTTGCAAAAGTTAAACATGCAATGCAACTTTAAACCAAAACAATTCACAACGACCGGTCAGATCAGCCAGTGTGTGTTTTAGACTCCCTGAAGTCTTACTTTAAGTATTTACCGTACGTGTGTGTTTGTGTGTGTGTGTGTGTGCAGGTCTTCCAGACTCCAGAGACAGTGAAGCGGACTCTGAGCTCACTCTGACCGACACCGACACAGAGTCAGTATCCTCCTCACCTCCTCTCCCTCCTCGTCTCTCTCTCTGCACTCTGCTATCTTTTCTCTCTCCTCAGTTTCATTCTTTAAGTTCTCCTCCTCCGAGGAGAAAGTTAAGAACAAGATCTAACAAAGTCCCTTTCTGCAGGTCGTCTCTGCACAGGCACACAGCTCCTCTGAAGGCTGTTGTTTCTGTAGATTGATGCTCTGTGCCTGTGGTCAGAGTGGGAGAGGAAGGGGAGTCGGGGGGGGAGGGTGAGTCGTGGTTTGGAGGGGGAGTCAGAGGTCGTGTGCTGTGGTCAGTGCTCTGAGAGTTGTGGTTGTTGGAATGAGGGCTGGCAGGTCGAGTGTGTGAAGACAGATTAAACCTCTTCCTCCTGTTTATTTCACTGTCCTGTGGCGCCCTCTTCTGGTCAAATATGGTACAGTGTACTGCAGACTGTTGGACCAGTTTGTATGTGAACATAAATTGTGAACATCAGTTTTAATTTTCTTCATGAATGTTTACATTTAGAGACAAACATGGCCGACTTCTAAACACTGAAATTAAACGTCTCCATCCTGTCTTCATCAGAGCTCCAAAAGTTTTTAACTCGTCATAAAAGACCAAACAAAAGAAACAGATGAATTCTCCACTTCTCTTAAAGTCTCATCGTTCACACAGTCTGAGCTCCTCTGAGATGTTTTTAAATCTGCAGACGAAAAGAGCGAGAGGAAGGATTCCTGTTCTCACCTGAGCGACAGAACATCTCTGACTTCAAGTTTAGCTCGTCCACATTTAAGGCCCGGTCCCTTTTGAGAGCCTGGTGATGCTGCAAGTAAAGGCAGCTCTCAGTTAGAGGCCAACATGCATTTTAGTCAAGGTCAATATAAACATCTGTTAGTTTTATTCCACATGTTGTTTCATTCATGTGTGCAGGTTTGATCAGTGGAAAAAAAGAAAAGTCAAGTCTTTGTGGCGAACGCGAAGAGAGAAAGGTCGTTAACCTTTTTTAAAATCTTTTCTTTCCGTGTAGGTCGATCAGGATGACTGACATGAAGAGGAGGAGGAGGCGGGGCCAAGGAGGGGCCTCTCTACCAATCAGAGGAGGTCAAGGGTAGGAGACCTGCTTCACCTTCAGCCAATCACAATCAAGCAGAGCAGAACCCCATCGCTGACTGTGTGTGTCTTTTTTTTGTTTTTGTTGATGTTTGTGTGTTTACAGTGCTCTTCCAGAGAGGGAGGAGGGGGAGGGAGAGGAGACTCCCGCCTTCAGTCACTGGGGACTCCCCCGCAGGTGACAAACACACACACACACACACACACACACACACACACACACACACACACACACACACACACACACTGTACTAACAAAGCCCGTCAGTGGTTCACATTCAGTTTTTTCCCCATGGAGCCAAATGTAGTTCTTGAAATCATATATGATAATAAATGTCGTTGTTGTGCAGGGTGGAGGTGTGGCCGGAGGAAGGTCAGTCGTTGGGGTTGAGCATCGTGGGAGGTCGTCATGTGATCAAGCGTCTGAGGAACGGCGAGGAGCTGAAGGGGATTTTCATCAAACAGGTTTTAAAGAACAGTCCTGCTGCAAAGACTCAGTGTCTGAAGACCGGGGACAAGATCCTCGAGGTAGGGGCGGGTCTAATTCCTGGGTGCAAACACAGTTTATATGTGCTTCAGTTTCAGAGTTGCATGGGTCGTTATTTTCTGTGTGTGCAGGTGTCAGGTGTGGACCTTCGAGCTGCCAGTCATGAGGAGGCAGTCAGCGCCATCAAATCAGCTCCGAGCCCCGTCGTCTTCATCGTCCAGAGCCTGTCAGCCACACCACGGGTACGAATGTTTTCATATCATCAAGTAATGTAAACACACACGCTCACTACTGCCCCCTTCAGACAGGATCTTCCTAACTGTAGGGCACAGGGGACATCTGCACACCATGAGGCTTAAAATGAGCAGTTTAAAAAGAACAACGTGGAAGCAGCGTACGAAGCAACAGAGTTGTCTATACGGCGCTATAATGAGAATATGTGTCTTTCTATCAATGCTACGTGTAGTTGAACAGAATCACAATCTGAACTAAAGAGTGGAGAAGAACATACTGGAGAACAGGAAACAGAATGCAGCAGGTTCATTAGAGCACGGAGATCGTAGAGGTGGCGTGCAGACAGTCTATGGTCGTGCAGCGATCACAGGGAATAAACGTCACCACCCCCCTCCCACTCGCTCGAGTTACCTGAGTAGCTAACAAATAAAGAGGAGAAAAAAGGAACAAAGAAAAAGGCTACAAACTCCTACACCACTGCTAAGTGCTCAGTTTCTACAAAGAATCTACTTCCATAAGTTAGTTATTAATAACACTCAACAAATCTATCAGAACCTCAACTCAGTTTCTAACACACTCTCCAAATGATATCAGGCCTACTCACGTCACACAGATCTAAGGACAAAGGGTTAAATTCATGCTGGTTTTGTTGGGAGTGTGAAGTCAATGACGGCTGATATTATAAAACTGTGAGGGCAGAATTGATCCAATCAAACGCAGCACTTTGATCAACCACACACTACAGGGGAGGAACCAGAGCTGCACATTTCACCATCAGGGTGGTTCAGTGGTAGAGTCGGTCGTCTCTCAACCAGAAGGTGGGGGTGGGGGTTCGATCCCCAGCTCCCGCAGCAACATGTCCGATGTGTCCTTCAGCAAGACACTTAACCCAAGTTGCTCCCGCTAATTCGTTGACAGCGTGTGAATGTGTATGAATGGATGAGTTAATACTGATGGACTCTTTACTCAGCAGCCTCTACCATCAGTGTGTGAATGTGTATGAATGGATGAGTTAATACTGATGGACTCTTTACTCAGCAGCCTCTACCATCAGTGAGTGAATGTGTATGAATGGATGAGTTAATACTGATGGTCTCTTTACTCAGCAGTCTCTACCATCAGTGTGTGAATGTGTATGAATGGATGAGTTAATACTGATGGTCTCTTTACTCAGCAGTCTCTACCATCAGTGTGTGAATGTGTATGAATGGATGAGTTAATACTGATGGTCTCTTTACTCAGCAGTCTCTACCATCAGTGAGTGAATGTGTATGAATGGATGAGTTAATACTGATGGTCTATTTACTCAGCAGCCTCTACCATCAGTGTGTGAATGTGTATGAATGGATGAGTTAATACTGATAGTCTCTTTACTCAGCAGCCTCTACCATCAGTGAGTGAATGTGTATGAATGGATGAGTTAATACTGATGGTCTCTTTACTCAGCAGCCTCTACCATCAGTGTGTGAATGTGTATGAATGGATGAGTTAATACTGATGGACTCTTTACTCAGCAGTCTCTACCATCAGTGAGTGAATGTGTATGAATGGATGAGTTAATACTGATGGTCTCTTTACTCAGCAGCCTCTACCATCAGTGTGTGAATGTGTATGAATGGATGAGTTAATACTGATGGTCTCTTTACTCAGCAGCCTCTACCATCAGTGTGTGAATGTGTATGAATGGATGAGTTAATACTGATGGTCTCTTTACTCAGCAGCCTCTACCATCAGTGTGTGAATGTGTATGAATGGATGAGTTAATACTGATGGTCTCTTTACTCAGCAGCCTCTACCATCAGTGTGTGAATGTGTATGAATGGATGAGTTAATACTGATGGTCTATTTACTCAGCAGCCTCTACCATCAGTGAGTGAATGTGTATGAATGGATGAGTTAATACTGATGGACTCTTTACTCAGCAGTCTCTACCATCAGTGAGTGAATGTGTATGAATGGATGAGTTAATACTGATGGTCTCTTTACTCAGCAGCCTCTACCATCAGTGTGTGAATGTGTATGAATGGATGAGTTAATACTGATGGACTCTTTACTCAGCAGTCTCTACCATCAGTGAGTGAATGTGTATGAATGGATGAGTTAATACTGATGGACTCTTTACTCAGCAGTCTCTACCATCAGTGTGTGAATGTGTATGAATGGATGAGTTAATACTGATGGACTCTTTACTCAGCAGCCTCTACCATCAGTGTGTGAATGTGTATGAATGGATGAGTTAATACTGATGGACTCTTTACTCAGCAGCCTCTACCATCAGTGAGTGAATGTGTATGAATGGATGAGTTAATACTGATGGACTCTTTACTCAGCAGCCTCTACCATCAGTGAGTGAATGTGTATGAATGGATGAGTTAATACTGATGGTCTCTTTACTCAGCAGCCTCTACCATCAGTAAGTGAATGTGTATGAATGGATGAGTTAATACTGATGGTCTCTTTACTCAGCAGCCTCTACCATCAGTGAGTGAATGTGTATGAATGGATGAGTTAATACTGATGGTCTCTTTACTCAGCAGCCTCTACCATCAGTGTGTGAATGTGTATGAATGGATGAGTTAATACTGATGGACTCTTTACTCAGCAGCCTCTACCATCAGTGAGTGAATGTGTATGAATGGATGAGTTAATACTGATGGACTCTTTACTCAGCAGCCTCTACCATCAGTGAGTGAATGTGTATGAATGGATGAGTTAATACTGATGGTCTCTTTACTCAGCAGCCTCTACCATCAGTGTGTGAATGTGTATGAATGGATGAGTTAATACTGATGGACTCTTTACTCAGCAGTCTCTACCATCAGTGAGTGAATGTGTATGAATGGATGAGTTAATACTGATGGACTCTTTACTCAGCAGCCTCTACCATCAGTGTGTGAATGTGTATGAATGGATGAGTTAATACTGATGGTCTCTTTACTCAGCAGCCTCTACCATCAGTGTGTGAATGTGTATGAATGGATGAGTTAATACTGATGGACTCTTTACTCAGCAGCCTCTACCATCAGTGAGTGAATGTGGTGCGGTGTTAAAGAGCTTTGAGTCGTCAGAAGACGAGAAAAGAAATATACAAGCTCAAGTCCATTTACCGTGATCAATATACAAAAACAGAGGCGTTTCCAGAGGTTTGGGCCCCCCTTCAAATCTTATTGGCCACTCCAGGTGCTACCAACTTTTCTTAACTATGGCCAATTACCTTACCAGAGGTGGGACTTAAGTTGAAATCCACCATTCAGGCTGTTACAACAGGCCACTCATAGTTCTTCGGTGTGCAGATGTTTGTTTGCCATTTTTTGAAATGGCGTGACTTTGGACTTACATTTGGTTTTGAGTCCTTGAAGAATGAAGCTTCGAAGACGTTTATGTTGCCATCATCGTGTTACTCAAAAGTTGATGTGATTGGTGCAGACAGAAGAGGTAAATAAACGCTCTTCATTCATGTGTGCACAGAAACTTCAGGCCACCCCTGCACAAGTCAGCGCCCCAGGAGGGCGACCCCAGTCCAAAAAGTCTGGACACGCCCCTGCACATATACCAATTCATAACTGTAACGTCAGACTTTGATTATAAGTAAATCCTTTTTTATTTATTTAAATGGCCTGCACTGAATCTTGGGATATGTAGGGTGCACCGGATGGGTCCTTTATTGGTTGTGGATAAAAGGACTCGTTTAACGGCTGCATTCGAAGGGAAAGCATTCACCCCCCCACCCCCCAAACCCCCCAACGCTGTGTCGTAATTGGCCTTCAAATTCACTCTCTGAAGGATGCAGAGATAAATTGGGACATGTCCTGTGACCACAGGAGCAGCTCCTCTTCCTCTTTAATGATGTCAGAGCTTGATCCTGTAGTCTGAAACATTGTCCGGATCAGTGGAGGAAATAAACGACTTATTTGAAGCCTCAGAGCGTGCAGACCCCGCCACTGTTAATAAACAGTTCAGAGCCCTCCTCTTCAGCCACAAACTGTCTACATGGAGAGTTCATACACACTGTGTGTCAGACACACACATTACATACATGTGAATACCAGCACATAATCACACTGTGTGTGTGTGTGTGTTTCAGCCTGTGTCTCTAACAGCTTCCAGCTACAGTAAACACAGAACAAAGAGGACAAAGTCTCCGGTAAGATCTGGAACGACCTCTCGTCTGCTTACTAAACAGAGAGACGCCATTCATGTGTTCACTTTAATTTTGTAACTCAAACTCTCAGCGAGCGATGTGAAGCTGGACAGACATCTCACCTCCTCTCTTCTCTCCTTTTCTTTAACATCACATCATGGGGATTGTTTCACTAACAGTAGAGTCCAGCAGGGGGCAGCACATCCTCAGCTCACTGAGCGGGAGCACTCATCCACTCATCTGTCTCTGTGTTACTCAGTGTCGCCTCACTGTGGAAGAAAAAGGAGTCTTCAGGTCCGACTCGTCTCAACTCGTCCTCTGAATCGGACCTGACCTCTTCTTTCTCTCCCACACCACCCTCACTAACAAAAAACACTCACCTCTGATTTCCTCTGTGAAGACTGTAACCATGTTTTTGTTCTACAGCAACCCGGTGCAGCCCCGCCCCCTCCAAGACAGCCCCCGCCCTACAGACCTCCCAGCCAGTCAGAGCAGGAGCTGAGCTCTGACCTGCAGCAGGTCAAAGGTCGGTGACACACTTGCTCAAACACACATAAATATATATCATATCTCAGCCTGCTGACAGCAGCTGCACACTCGGGTGTGAAAAACAAACATGGAGGTGTTGTACTACCTGAACACGATCACGAGGAAACAACTGTCAGAAAAGACGAAGAAGAAACAACACAACAGTTTCTCATCCGTAGAAACACAACCTGCGTTCACTCGTCATCCTCACAGGGGATCAAACATACGGGAGTATTAGAAACCAAGTGAAGCACATGTCTAATGATCTCTGCAGCCAGTAGGGGGCGCTGGCAGCACCGTCAGAGCTCTGGCCTCCTGACTCTGATGTTTTCATGATGAATGAGCCGCTTCTACTCTGCAGTAACGGAGCGCAGGGTTAATGGTTTCTGTCTGCGTTTTGGCTTAAAACAATTCATTAAAAAAAAACGTTACTCACTGCACGGACACACACACACGCACGCACACAGACACACACACACACACACGCACGCACGCACACACAGACACAGACACAGACACAGACACACACACACACACACGCACGCACGCACGCACACACAGACACAGACACAGACACACACACACACACACACACACACACACACACACACACACACACACACACACACACTCACACAGACACACAGAGACACACACACACACACAGACACAGACACACACACACAGACACACACACACACACACACACACTCACACAGACACGCAGAGACACACACTCACACTCACACAGACACACACACACACACACACACACAGACACACACACACAGACACACAGACACACACACACACACACACACACAGACACACACACACACACACAGACACACAGACACACACTCACACGGACACACGGACACACACACACAGACACACACACACAGACACACGGACACACGGACACACACACACACACACACACACACAGACACAGACACACACACACACACACACACACAGACACACAGACACACACTCACACGGACACACACACAGACACACACACACACAGACACACACTCACACGGACACACACACAGACACACACACACACACACACACACAGACACACAGACACACACTCACACGGACACACACACAGACACACACACACACAGACACACAGACACACACACACACACACACACAGACACACACTCACACGGACACACACACAGACACACACACACACACACACACACACACACACACACACACACACACACACACACAGGCAGACACACAAAAATCATTTTCTGATATAATTCACCTCATTATTCAACTGAACAAGCAATCTGATTGGACAAGAGGCATTCCATGAGTGAGGATTAGAAATAGGACAGATCCGATCTGATACCTGTACGGGGTCGGACATATCCACGTCTCCGATCTTAAAGGTTGGTTGGGTTCGGGTTTGTTTTTTGGAACTGGATCTGATATGAATGAAACAGGTCTATAACAATCAGGTCTATGTACAGTATTAATGAATGAATGAGCAGCTCTGCATGAAGACCCACAAGGTTAGTGTGCGTGTTTTTGTGCGCGCGCGTGTTTTAACAAGCTCCACTTCAGTCAGACTGCGAGCGCCGTGCAGCCATTTTTTGAGATGTGTCTGGTGTGTGTGTGTCAGCCTTCAGACCTGGCCTCGCTCTCTGAGAGTTTAGAGTTTGTATATAAAATCTGTATCACTAACTTTGACGGCCTCCGTACTGTGAAATGTTTAAGCTCTGTGAAGATTTCAGCCGTCGGACACTCAGCGATGTTGATCAGTGTGTTAATGAGTGTGTGTTTGTGTCTTTCAGGCCTTGTTTGAACCAGCAGCCCGTCCGTCCCGTCCGTAGACGTGTCACAGCAGAGTGGAGGACGTCTTTCTTCTTCTTCTTTTTTTTGACCTTTTCTCGTCTCTTCTTCGTCTCTCTCTCTCTCTCTGTGGAGTTTTGGGTTTCCTCTCTCGCTGCCTCCCTCTGCTCATGTTTGGCTTGGTCTGGTCTGGTTTAGTTTGGTCTGGTTTGTTTCGGTGCTCTCGGAGCATGCGGACGGGGCTGTGAGGCTTTTTCTTCTTTTGGCTGCTGGTTGGAGGGTGTAGCTGTTTGTGGGAGGAGCTTAAGTGTTCGGTGATTACGGACTGAAAAGTGAATCAGCTGTTTGGTGAAAGAGTAAATGTTCCTCTGCCTGACTTTCATGATCATCTTTAAAATCTAACTGAAATGATTTGATGTCCTTCTGAAGCTGACTGCACCAACATGGAGAAAACATTTGTACCTACTCGTTTATTTTCTTGGTTTGACGTCTCTGCACACACACACACACACACACACACACACACACACACACACACACACACACACACACACACACACACACACACACACACACACACACACACACACACTGCAGTGAGTGAAAAGCTTTTAAAACATTGATTGATTCTGAGTTTTAATGTTTAAATATTTAACTGTGTGTTTGTTTTAAGGACTTTAAAGTTGAACTGCAGAAAAAGTTGATCTAAGGCCCCGTGTCTGTGTAGCGTTTATTCCAGGCAGAAAGGCGCTGGCTGTGCGCCCGGGAGCGTTTGCATGAAGCGTTTGTGCGCTGAGAAGAAAAATGCTGCACGTCCGTCCTGTCTCAATGACAACAGTCTGTTGACAACGGCCGCTGTTTGACCGTCACTGCTCCGTTACTTTTTACTGCATGTTTTATATTTGAGATCGTTTATTTCCTGATCAGTCACGGAGCGAGGAGGATGTGGGTACAAGACACGATCTGTAGGAGACAAAACTACGGGGAGTAGCATACATTTGGAAAAGAGCACCGGTGACGTCAACAGCGCCTTTCTGAAAAGCTCCTTTTCTGTGCGGCTCGGAGCGGCCGCAGTACTTGGGAAAAAAGACGCTTGACGCTGGACTTCTTCTCCGAGCGGCCGCTTTCTGCTGCAAACGCTCTCTGCTCATTGAAAACGACTGAGAAACGACGCTCGGTGGACACGGGGCTTTAATCTTAAACTTAATGTCAGTTTGTGAATGTTCTCTTTTTCTTAAAACAGAATATGTGATTAAAGTGCCAACATGAATATGATCTCTTTAATAAACTGTCCTCTTAAAACCTTCACACTCTGAAGTCCAGCAGATTTATTGTAGCTCCACCTCTCTCAGTATTTCCTCTGACTCTGGGATAGTTCAGGGTCAGAGGGTCCAGTCTGACTGGACTACCTGTCTGCTGTTTTTCAGCCGATTCGACATGTTGAATCAGCGTTGGCGCGGTTGGTGAGAGGAATCACTCTGATTGGCTGTTCAGCTAAGCCAATCAGTGCACAGGAAGACAAAACAGAAGTGACGAAAGCAAGTGGTGTGTCAAGGCCTTTAAGCACAATGATTGGTCACATTCAGAGACGGTCAGACACGAGAGGATTTTAAACACGAGGTGTCAGAGTCTCATATCGCTCCTTTATGTTACAAACTAACGAGTTTACACGTAACGGGTTTAGTGCGGACTTTACACCGGAGCTTACAAACAGCTGCTGACATTCAGAAGATGTTCGCTCCTGATCTTCAGCTGAATTATCTGACAGATAAAAATGGACTCTAGTTTTTGACACTGATGGGAGGTGACTTTGTGATGTGTCTGATTGGCTGATAACTCAGATAATCGACTGTGTCACAGCCAATCAAACTCCTGCCAAGCGTATCATAATTGGCGATGTAAAAGATGCAGCATCTGTTTAGTGGTTTATCCCTGAAACACGTCTTTATTACGGCTTGTTGTCGTGTTTTTCTGGAGCTGTTAAAAGAGAGAAAGCACATATTTACGAATGGACTGATATCGAGCAGCTTCTTCGACACTTTCAGCCTCTGAGGGCTTTTATTTGCTGCGATCTCAGAAGAGTTTGACATAAAAACAATAAAGTCACTAGCTTGAGGAACGTGCAGGGAATCGAAGTCCTGGCTCCTCGTTTTCTGTCCAGGATGAATCTGGAGCTGCTTGTTTCCTGGGCCGTCCCGCCGCCTCTTCTTCTTCTCTTTCGACTTCTTGTCTCATTTATATTCCTGGTGAAAAATGGTATCGGCTCCTGCAACAGCAATAAATGATTCAGTTTAATTCCACATGCTGTTTCAGGTTGTTTTTCTGTGAGCAGCAGCAGAGCAGATCTCCCACGTCTCTGCAGCCCGAGGCTCAGCTCACACTCTGATTCATCAGGTTCACGTTTTACTGGACACAGAGATCGTCTGTTTCTGCGACCCGTCAAGGACGTCGATACTGTGGTTATGAAACACTTCCTGAAAACGTCTTAATGCATTATTCTTATAGATTAAGAAGTTTTCCCAGCTTGTGTCCCTCCTGGATTTAACTGAGCATGTTGGATATTTACTGCAGTGATCGATATGTTTCAGCTGGTAACGAGTTAGAGAACTGATGTGCTGAGTAGCTCCTCCTTACTGACAATTTCCACAAACTCCGTCCGCGCCTCGGTCCATCAGCGCCGCGCACTACGACGCTGTTCGCTGCCACTCTTGTCAATGCTCCCATTTCCACAGCGAGCGCCGCGGTCCGTCTCCGGAGCGTGCCGAGCAGCGTCACTACGCTCTGCTCCATTTCAAATACACTGCAAGTCTGTTTTCAACGGAGCCCGCTTTATTATTTCAAAATAAAACACAACATACAGACTCCTGATGGTATGTTCCATCACTTTATCAACATGACGTCAAAACAGACACCGAATGAACAACAAATCATCCTCAGCAAGATGAAGCATCATGTTGTTTGCACGTTGTTCACTTTATTCTAGTGTGAACTTGTAGTTCTTCTGTGATCTTGTAGTTCTCTTGTGATCTTGTAGTTCTCTTGTGATCTTGTAGTTCACCTGTGATCTTTTAGTTCTCCTGTGATCTTGTAGTTCTCCTGTGATCTTGTAGTTCTCCTGTGATCTTGTAGTTCTCCTGTGATCTTGTAGTTCTCCTGTGATCTTGTAGTTCTCCTGTGATCTTGTAGTTCTCCTGTGATCTTGTAGTTCTCCTGTGATCTTGTAGTTCACCTGTGAACTTGTAGTTCACCTGAGATGTGTGTACAGCTGCTCATGGCTGCTCTCACGCCCAAGAAACGGACCCAGTGGGGATGTGCACACGCCCTCCGATAGAGCAAAACCGTAGCGATGGCAGACCACGGCGTGCACAGACTATGGGGAAATTGGCAGTTAAGAAGACATTATGTTGAGTTCGTGGTAAAGATGTGACTGTGTTTCAGAAGGCTCACATTACCGGCCTGCATCAAGAAATGAAAACAGCAAAAGCCTCTTCCACACCTAGGCGTGCATTTTTGAAGACGTAGCTTTCTCTGTGTGCGTGCGTGTGTCTGTGTGTGTGTGTGTGCTCTTTCATTCCTGAAGAATCAGCGGTGTGTGTCCTCTGCTGCTTGAAGGATGATTGACAGCTCACTGAGGAGAGAAAGAGGAGACGTTTTAAACGTTAGAAGAAGATGAAGAGAGACAGAGCAGCTCAGCAGATTGTGCGTGTGTGTGTTCGTGCGTGCGTGTCTGTGTGTCTGTGATAGATTTGTACACCTCATCTGACACCACGCAAAACACACACACACACACACACACATTCTCTCTCTTTCTCTGATGGATTCATCATTTCAGCTCTTCTGTTTCTAAACTCACTCTTCAGCTTCGTTTGAATCTTAAGTTTTAAACCCACCGCTGTGCGAGCTGTAGTATTTCCTATCATGCGTCCTGTGTTACAGGCTTTCAGAAAGGTCATCAACATGAAGATTAAAAAATGAAACTCTCTCGCTCTCATCCCGACTCCTCAGAGGATGAACCTTTAAGCCTCTCAGCACCACGTCGTCCCTCCCGTTGTCCAGGTAATGCTCTTAAAATAGATAAATCCTCAGGTGTTCTTCAGGTTGGACCTTCTGTTCATGCTGTCGTCTCCTCTTGTCTGCGAGTATCTCTCCCCTCAGTCTGTCAGTCCGCTCTCTCTCATCTGCTCGATAAATATAGACGTGTGTGTTCACAGTCTTTACTAAGTTTATCAGATCAGATGAAACCTGACGGAGCCTGCAGGAGAAAGTGGGACTCTGCAGCAGACAGTCCCAGGACGCAGACACACGGAGTAAAAATAGACGACACACAAATGGAACAAAGTCACAACACGACAACACAACAGATGGAGGGGGGGTAACCGACGGCACAGTGTCAAACGTACAGCTCTGAAAGGTCATGAACTTTTCTTTGGCTGTCTGGAACCTGACCATTTGTCGAGTTAGTGAACTTAGCAGAGAACTGTCTCTCCCCCCCCCCTTACCCCCAAGAGTGGATGCTCACGCAGGTCACCATGTGGTGGACACTGAAGCTTCAGTGTTTAGCCAGCTCTGCATCGGTCTGTAAACCTTTCTGCGTTCTAACCTCTCTCCATTTTTCAAAAGCATCTCCAATATTGATCCTAGTTTGAGCACGTTTCTGCTCGTGGAGCTTATTAGAAACATGCAGAGGCTTTTTAGGTCGGGTACAATCACTTCTATCTGAACCAGTTCTCTTGCCCGCTTCCATCGCTGCAACACCTGTTGGTTTGACCTGATAACTGCTCTCATATCTGGCAAACCGAGGGGCGTCCAAAACGGCCGTGTGGGGGTGCCTTAAAACCGCCTACCTTCTCTGGTCCAAACAAATCCAGAGCATTCAGGACCAGAATCTAAAGTTAGAAGGAGGACATACTGGCTGCTGCATTGTTGTCAGAGAAGCCAGCACTTCAACATAGCATGTTTCCTTAATGTCTGATCATAGAGTAAGGTCTCACTGATTGGACCCGTTAAACTGCGGTGGTTAATCTGCAGCATCTCTCTCTCAAACCTTGGACCAGCTGCAGTTTTCAGCTCGACCACTCAGACTCATATTTAACATTTTAATCTTCCCTTCTTCTCTTCAGAGCCTCCGTTGAGGTCAACAACACAAAAAGCTTAATTTAAGACTGAGCGTGCTCCGTCAGCGACAGACCTGCTTCACACTTATTCAATTTTCTCTCCGCTTCTGAGAGAATGAATTCAGTGCAGCTCTGCCATCACATGTGAAAGTGCAAAGTCGGCATTAAACAACAACTTTCATTGCAGCACTCACGCAGGACTTTCTCTGATTGTGATCCAATTGGTCCTCAGACTGCAGGAAGTTAAAGCCAAACAGGATGGAATAATAATGTTTGTGTGACAGATCTGAAGGTCGCTGTGAGTGAATGTCAGCAAAAATACGACTAAAGAGAGAGAAACCATCAAAAGCGAGCGAGCAGCCACACGAGGACGGCTAACGTTAGCTGACATCACTAGCATCAGACATGGATCATTTTTTAAAGGATGTTAACAAACATCAGCTCACTCGGACTTCAGGAAGAACTCCAGATAACGTCAGAGAGAAAAATGTGGCTGTTGCGTTCACACATGCAGCTCACCACAAAAACTTCAGGAGTTTAGTTTTAGGGTGAAAGCAGCTAAACGTACCCGAGGAGTAGTTTGGTAAAACTGACTCAAACCTGCAGACATGCTCACGTTGATGATTTTTGTCCTGTTCACAGGATCTGTTGGTTATATTTCTGATGTTCTTATGGTCACACTCTTCAGGACTGATCATCACTGCTGCAGCTTTCTTAAAGTGAACTGGGGCATCCCCCCCCTCCTTCCCTTTCATTGTGTCTTCCCAGTTTAGAAGCTGCACATGCCGCCAACTGGTGTGACTGGGCAGATTCCACTGACTTTAATTAAGCTCAGTCTGTCACTCGGCACAGAAAAACTGGAAACACAGACAAGCTTTTATCAGGCCCTCTGTTTAAACAGCAGCCGTGTGTGTGTGTGTGTGTGTGTGTGTGTGTGTGTGTGTGTGTGTGTGTGTGTGTGTGTGTGTGTGTGTGTGTGTGTGTGTGTGTGTGTGTGTGTGTGTGTGTGTGTGTGTGTGTGTGTGTGTGTGTGTGTGTGTGTGTGTGTGTGTGTGTGTGTGTGTGTGTGTGTGTGTGTGTGTGTGTGTGTGTGTGTGTGTGTGTGTGTGTGTGTGTGTGTGTGTGTGTGTGTGTGTGCGCGCGCGTTTAAGTGTGTGTGTGTGTGTAAACGAACTTAATTGAGGCGTCTCTCTCCTCTAAGACGCCGTGATGGTTGGTGTTTGTTTGATTTGTGAGTCATGCCGGGGCAGAGGGGAGGTGCTGCTCTGAATAGTGATGAGATGATGATGCTGTGTGTGTGTGTGTGCGTGTGTGCGTGTGCGTGTGTGTGCGTGCGTGCGTGCGTGTTGGATCAATACGCTATCATAACAGAACAGTTGGCTGCTAGCATCAGCTCCCCATGGACTGTTAGAACACAACACAGTGCTGAGAATTAATGCATCACAACGTGTGTGTGTGTGTGTGTGTCGATGCAGATTAGGCTCCAGCCCTATTTCATGTCCTCATCTCTCCTTCATACTCCTTCACCCCTCGTCTTTGATTGCTGCTACACACACACACACACACACACACACACACACACACACATACAATGACTGTGTGTGTGTGTGTGTGTGTTGAGTGGATTGTTTATCGCTGATGTGTGTAGAATATGCAGATCTTTTTTTAGGCAGTGTCCCGGCTCTTTAAGGGGCTTGAAGGAGGTTTTTTGGATGCTCAAAGATGATTGGTTAATGGTTGATTGGTGCTTTTTTGGAGAATCTGAAGCGAGTATTTAAGTTTAAAGTGGAAGATTGTGATTCTAGAAGTTGTAGATTTGCATGAGGAGGGAAATGAAGCTGAATACAGAAGGAGAAAATGTTGATATCCCTCATGGAGGATGGCTAACACTGTTATTGGTTCCCTGGTACAGAAGTGGGTCTGGTTCCTGAAGAGGTGCAAGGTCAGTTCCCGCATACTCTTGAGGTGCCCTCGAGCAAGACACTGAACCCCCAACAGCTGAGGAGCGCCCCCTGTGTGCAGCCCCTCACTCTGAGCATGTCCATCAGTCCTGTTTGGGGACTGTGTGTGTGAGAAGCATGTCTCTAAATAACAAAGTGTAAACCTGAATTTCCCCCCTGGGATTACTGAGTCCATAGTAAAGAGAGAAGCTGGGGTACATTTTTAAGATTCGTGGAGATGCATTTTGATTTGCTGTTTGTCCTTGGGGATGATTTACTAAGGGATTCCTTTTTTCATGACACGGTTTGTCATAAAAACACGACCAGTTTTGGGACACTAGAGGTTTCCCATTTTGAAAGGATGAAGGAGGGACAGAGAAAGTCGAGGGACGTTTTGATGGTCCCTGAGTCCAAAACATTTTTCGGGACCTGCAACTAAAAGGAACAATATCTTGGAATAAGGGTTGGTGCACTTTGGCGCCGACCGGAGGTATCTGGGTGCAACTGCAGAGTTGAAAATTACACTGCTTTAATTTCTTTATCTTCTCTCGGACTTGCTTGCCGCTATGAAAAATGTTCATCTCGGCCAGCCGCAGGGCCATTTTGCCTAAACTTTATCATCAAGGGTCGCCGTCTCCAACTCCCGCTGAAGGTCGTCCTCCGCGTACACGGTCAGTAATGCCAGCACCTCGTCGTCAGTACAGCAGTCAGTCTTCTTTCCGGATTCCATCACTAAAAAAGTTCTATTCGCAGCACGATGAAAAGATGTAAACATACGGGCTTGCAGCTGCACTCTTTGAACATGGCCCTGACGCTAGTATTGCCTACGCTACGAGAGCCTGACCAATCAGACGTTCAGCCCTGCCGGCGCTGCAGGCCTGCCCCAAAAGTCCCTACACCGTCAGAAAGTACATAACCCCTAGCAGGGTCTTTCATCGGGGTAGATTATTCACCCCAGAACTACATTGTTACCCGGGTAGATTCGGTCAAAACGCACGTAGTTCTTCAAAAAGACCATAGTTCTGGGGGATGGGTCCTCCAGTTGAAACGGGGCTGTAGTGCTGTTAACTCCTCCCCCTCATTGACAACGTGCATCTGTTGACAATCAGAGAGCGGAGAAGTCGACGCGAGAAGCTCAAGAACCACATCGAGAAGGTCCAGGAATATTACAGGATTTAGATCAAACCTGGCTCTGCTAGCGTCTACAGCCCGTCGTTAGCCAACTGTTAGCATGTGGAGGATATGTGTGTGTGTTCAACTGTTACCATGATAAAGCTCATTTATTACATGCTAGTTGATGTTGCTTTGTTAACTTCCAAACTATGAAGCTAACTCGAAGCTCGACGAGGAAAGAGACAGATTTATTGATTTCTTCGTATCAAACCTGAGACATAACTCGGGTTAGACGACTTTCTGCAGCCGGTAAAGCTGCTAAACATGAGACACCGCTAACGATACAGGCTAACGTTACATCTCAATCTGTTCTGAATAATATCTGGAGGGATGAACACTCTGCTACTCACTCGCTCACTCTCTCTCTTTGTCTCTTCTTTGCTTCACTCGTCTCCGTCCTCTTCCTCTTAGCTTCAGTCGTCGTATCAAACAGTACAGAGACGGGCTAACTGGTGCTTTGTAGCTGAAGGCTGCTGTGTGAACTAGCGCTGTAAAGACGTACGCACTTCTCACCAGATGACCTCGTCCCACTGACAAAGTTACATAGTGGTGAAAACAGGCGAGTGGGGCGCTCTGTGGACATGAGAGAGACGCCATCCTCCCTGTTGGAAGTTATTGTTCTATTAGATCGACTTTGAAACGACTGAAGGAGGAGAAGTGAGAAGCTAAAGTTTAGACAACCTAGAACTATCCTGTAAGGCAAGTCAGAGTGTGGAGATTATATTTGCAGATTTATTCGTCTTTATGAGGCAGTAATAGACCGTGTGTGTGTGTGTGTCTGTGTCTGTGTGTGTTTATCAGGAGGAGGTTTGGCAAAGAGCGAGGAGGAAAAATAGATTTGGACGGAGAGAGAGAGGGAGAGAGAGAGGGGGAAAACAGTGTGAGAGAAGGAAGAGGGAAGATGCAGGGATGGATGAGAAGTAGGAGGGGGGAGTTGAGAGAGAGAGCGTGTGTGTGTGTGTGTGGGGTGATCGAGTGAGAGAGAGAGAGAGCGATGGAGGTTGGAGTGTATAACAGAGCTGCTGGTCGTTCTCTGCCTCAGTATCACAGCAGCCGGCTGACACACTCGACTCGCTTTCTGGATATCAGAGCGTTACAGCTGACCTGAAACTGAGGCGACACACACACTCTCTCTCTCACAGACACACACACACACACACACACACACACACACACACACACCTAGCCCCTCTCATGTGGATTTATCTCTGTGTGTGAAGACTGAAGTATGGACGATGTTTCCGCCAGGTTAGTCACTCTCCCTCTCGTGTGTGTGTGTGCGTGCATGTGTGTGTGTGTGTGAGTTGATCGGGGCTTCTGTAACAAGAACAGCTGGGTTATGAATATCCAACTGCGTGTGTACGTGTGTGTGTTTATGCCGATAAATTGAGTCCAGGTAGAGGTCACCTTTAACCTGTCTACATGTCAGACTGCTGACACACACACACACACACACACACACACACACACACACACACACACAGGGGAACACAGACTTCTACACATCAGGTTTAGCTGCATTATGTGTGTGTGTACAATGAGACAGCATGTCATGATTCATTCAGCAGGTCAAGGTGTGTGTGTGTGTGTGTGTGTGTGTTTGTTCGTGCGTGTGTGCGTGCGTGCGTGTGGATGGTGGTGATGCCAAGCATAGATCGACTTGGCTGGCTCCCCAGGTGATGCTGCATCACTTGTTCAGTGTCTCTACAAACAAATAGTGACACACACACACACACACACACACACACACACACACACACACACAGCGACAGTCACATAAATGTCAACACCATGAATACTATGGAGTCAGATTAGTCTCAATATTCATGAATGTATTTCAATGCACACAAATAGGTATCCTTCTATATAAATGTAAAACACAAATATATGATCCATGTGGATCTGGTTACATTTCTATACAAACTGTTCTGTCTGCATTTACAGACTGTTTGTCTTGTGTGAACCTCACTGCATTTGTGTGAGGGATTTTTGAGACTCCCCTGCCGTGGTTCGATTCACAAATGCATTTTTTTCAACAGGGAAGTGTCTGTAGCCAATCAGATGTCTCCTTCCTGTTCAGCCAATCACAGCAGTGTAGATTCGAGGGTATGTTTTAATGTGATCATTAAGCGTTACATCTGCGCAGACAGAGATTAGCCTAGCTGTCAGATTCAAGTCATCAAATGCTATTTTGAAGAGTACAAATAATCACTGATATTGTCGTACTGTAGATGGAAAGTTGTTTATCGTGGTGGGTATATTGACTGTGTGTGGTTATGTATTAACATACTGTCTCACCGGTGTGACGGTTTAACAGGTGTTGAATAAACTGCTGATATTTCTGCCGATGTGTTGGGGGCTTTAGGACTCATTGTTTACTATCGTAATCACGTTGACCACCAAATAACATCCAAATAACACCGTTCACGTCCCCATTATAAGAATGAACAGTGCCAACATTTATTTTGAAAAGATAACACTAACGTTACTAGTGTTATCTTATCTCCTGCTTTCCGACCGTGGTCATTATTATTAAACCCAAAACTCTCTCTTAAAGATCCCATATGAAGCTGTTTTTGGGGTTCATATATCTAATGTATGTGCCTACTAAAGTACGTTCACAATCACTAATGTTCGAAAAAAGTGTGTGTTTTCATGTACTGCCGATCGATGCAGCCCGTCTCATCTGCCTGTGTTTGCAACACTCTGAATCCCCCCGAGCAGGGTCCCCACGTGTGCCAAGTCTGACCTGATTGGTTGGCCGATCTGCTCTGTTGTAGTTGGTCAGTCGTTCGGACAATTCTCGGAAATGTCTGCCCAGATTATCTTGTAGTGTGAGTGGCATAAAGTTCCAATCTTAACGTCGCTGATCTGCTCGCCGATTGTCGGGGATACCCCGATTTATTTCATGCATATTTGATATTTAGGATCTAAAATCTTGATGATTACGTCATGATAGCGTCTGGCGGAAGTCGCACACAACTACAATATAATCATAATATTATATAACCTCTAATTCTCTCTGCAAAACGCACAAACCTACAGTCCTCGTCTCCTCAGCCACCTGCGAGTCCATTTACGCCGGCGTCTCTTTTTTTTAGGTTTCTGTTCGCAGGACGGCACAGATCATCAGTGAGGCACTTTGCTGAAACATAACATCCACATATCTACGTCTGTATCAACTTTCATATATCCTACAACAACTTCCACTTCCTTTCCTTTCACCAGCCGCCGTCTGTTTAAGTCTGTTGGAGTTTTCAACAGAAACATTATTAACAATTGTCAACGCTCCGCCCAGATTTCACTCGTACAGTGCGAGCTCTCAGGTCGTGCCCGACAATCGGGTCGTTCAGTGTGAGCTAATAAATCTCAAGGTCTGGTCGTGCGTCGTAAACGATCCAGTCGTACAGTGTGAGCTGACGTTACACCCCGACTTTTATACAATCGGGGAAAAATGGTACAGTGTGAGTCAGGCTTTAGCCTAACATTAAGATTAGACAGAAGAAGTACACAGTAATGCTACCTGAGTGCTATGCCTCATTATTTTCATCGCTGCTATAAGCACATTTGTTGAAAAAAGACTATTCAACATTTGGATTCAAAAACTCCAGGAGGTTTATTGTAATTCCAGATGAAGTCTATAAAAGAAAGGGATTGAGATCAGGTCGTGGTTATAAGAGAAAGAAATGATATAAGAAACAACAATACTAGAATAAACTATAGACTGTATATAAACTAAACTCTGTGTAAAGACTTCAAATAATGAAAAATGTTCTTTTAATATTTAAAAGGAAGAACATTCAGCAAGATGAGCTCAAATGCACATGCAGGATTTTTAAGAAAAGCAGCATGAGAACAGAACGCAGAGGAAACATTTTTCTTTTTAAAGACGAAGCAGTGACTTGAAGAAAAAAGAAGTGCCAGCCTCCACGTGGAAAAAGAGTCTGCTATATAACCCCGTCATAAACCCAATGTATAAGGAGATTTTTGAGGTTTCATAATCGAATTGGGTGAATCCATGGGATGCTAAAAGACTAATTCATTTTCTTGTATCAATACTCTAACCTATGCTGTTCAGTCACATCTCTGCAGAGTTGTTGGAGTTGTCCCCCTTCAAACACTGAGCAGTGATTGGTTGTTGGAGCTGTCCCCCTTCAAACACTGAGCAGTGATTGGTTGTTGGAGCTGTCCCCCTTCAAACACTGAGCAGTGATTGGTTGTTGGAGTTGTCCCCCTTCAAACACTGAGCAGTGATTGGTTGTTGGAGCTGTCACCCTTCAAACACTGAGCAGTGATTGGTTGTTGGAGCTGTCCCCCTTCAAACACTGAGCAGTGATTGGTTGTTGGAGTTGTCCCCCTTCAAACACTGAGCAGTGATTGGTTGTTGGAGCTGTCACCCTTCAAACACTGAGCAGTGATTGGTTGTTGGAGCTGTCCCCCTTCAAACACTGAGCAGTGATTGGTTGTTGGAGCTGTCCCCCTTCAAACACTGAGCAGTGATTGGTTGTTGGAGCTGTCCCCCTTCAAACACTGAGCAGTGATTGGTTGTTGGAGCTGTCCCCCTTCAAACACTGAGCAGTGATTGGTTGTTGGAGCTGTCCCCCTTCAAACACTGAGCAGTGATTGGTTGTTGGAGCTGTCCCCCTTCAAACACTGAGCAGTGATTGGTTGTTGGAGCTGTCCCCCTTCAAACACTGAGCAGTGATTGGTTGTTGGAGCTGTCCCCCTTCAAACACTGAGCAGTGATTGGTTGTTGGAGCTGTCCCCCTTCAAACACTGAGCAGTGATTGGTTGTTGGAGCTGTCCCCCTTCAAACACTGAGCAGTGATTGGTTGTTGGAGCTGTCCCCCTTCAAACACTGAGCAGTGATTGGTTGTTGGAGCTGTCCCCCTTCAAACACTGAGCAGTGATTGGTTGTTGGAGCTGTCCCCCTTCAAACACTGAGCAGTGATTGGTTGTTGGAGCTGTCCCCCTTCAAACACTGAGCAGTGATTGGTTGTTGGAGCTGTCCCCCTTCAAACACTGAGCAGTGATTGGTTGTTGGAGCTGTCCCCCTTCAAACACTGAGCAGTGATCGTACTAAAGAACAAAGTGACGTCTTCAGCCGATGGTCCATTTTCACTGTGGACACGACATGTTACTAACAATGATATGAATGTTAACTCTTCATTGTTCAAGAGTCTACAGTAAGAAAGTCCTAAAGCAAGAAGGGACGCATCAAAAAGACTTTTGGCGGCACCGTTGATGATCTAGTCGTCCTATCAATGGGGTCAGTGATTCTTGTATTGAATCCCTTTTGATTCAATGCAGTAAATTGGTAAGACATGACATCTCACTAGAAGGGTGCTTACTGTTTTAGATGATTAAATGTTTCCTGTTTTCCTCTTTAATATCTCCTGATTTGGCCATATTTCATATCTATATATCTATCTATCTTTCTATATTTCATGTAAAGTGTTTCATAGATTGAAATCCCTCGAGCTCTAGTACTGGTCTAAACAAAGTGAAAACTATCTGAAACCAACCGGACAAACCTTTTCCTGAAATGGAGGTCTGGTAGTAGAAGACCCCCCAGATCTTATTTTCTTTTCTTGCACGTCATTCTGACATTTCTACTGATATGTTATCAAAGCATCATGAATTTACGAGTTCCTACATTTGACAACAGAACTCTTAAATAACTCGTCTGAACCAGTTCTTCAAATTCAATTAATTATATTTATTTTTTTTAATTATTGGATTTGTGGGACAAACCGGAGCAACCCGGAGAAAAACCACAAGGATGGGGAAGGGGGTGAGAAGAGGAGAGGAGAGGAAGGGGGGAGAGGAGAGGAGAGGAGAGGAGAGGAAGGGGGGAGAGGAGAAGAGAAAAGAAGAGAGGAAGGGAGGAGAGGAGAAGAGAAGAGAGGAGAAGAGAAGAGAGGAAGGGGGGAGGAGAAGAGAAGAGAGGAGAGGAGAGGAGAAGAGAGGAGAGGAAGGGGGAGAGGAGAAGAGAAGAGAAGAGAGGAAGGGGAGAAGAGAGGAGAGGAGAAGAGAGGAGAGGAAGGGGGAGAGGAGAAGAGAAGAGAGGAAGGGGGGAGGAGAGGAGAAGAGAGGAGAGGAAGGGGGAGAAGAGAAGAGAAAAGAGGAAGGGGAGAGGAGAAGAGAAGAGAAGAGAGGAGAGGACAGGAAGGGGGGAGGAGAAGAGAAGAGAGGAGAGGACAGGAAGGGGAGAGGAGAAGAGAAGAGAGGAGAGGACAGGAAGGGGGGAGAGGAGAAGAGAAGAAAGGAGAGGAGAGGAAGGGGGGAGAGGAGAGGAGAAGAGAAGGGAGGAGAGGAGAGGAAGGGGGGAGAGGAGAAGAGAAGAGAGGAGAGGAAGGGGGGAGAGGAGAGGAGAAGAGAAGAGAGGAGAGGAGAGGAAGGGGGGAGAGGAGAGGAGAAGAGGAAGGGGGGAGAAGAGGAGAGGAGGGGAGAGGAAGGGGGAGAGGAGAAGAGGAGAGGACAGGAAGGGAGGAGAGGAGAAGGGAGGAGAAGAGAGGAGAGGAAGGGGGAGAGGAGAGGAGGGGAGAGGAAGGGGGAGAGGAGAAGAGAAGAGAGGAGAGGAGAGGAAGGGGGGAGAGGAGAAGAGAAGAGAGGAGAGGAGGGGAGAGGAAGGGGGAGAGGAGAGGAGAAGAGAGGACAGGAAGGGGGAGAGGAGAGGAGAAGAGAGGAGAGGAAGGGGGAGAGGAGAGGAGAAGAGAAGGGGGGAGAGGAAGGGAGGAGAGGAGAAGAGAGGAGAGGACAGGAAGAGGAGAGGAGAAGAGAAGAGAGGAGAGGACAGAGAGAGGGGAGAGGAGAAGAGAAGAGAGGAGAGGAGAGGAGAAGAGAAGAGAAGAGAAGAGAAGAGAGGAGAGGAGAGGAAGGGGGGAGAGGAGAGGAGAAGAGAAGGGAGGAGAGGACAGGAAGGGGGGAGAGGAGAAGAGAAGGGAGGAAAGGACAGGAGAGGAGAAGAGAGGAGAGGAGAGGACAGGAAGGGGGGAGAGGAGAAGAGAGGAGAGGAGAGGAGAAGAGAAGAGAAGATAAGAGAGGAGAGGAAGGGGGAGAGGAGAGGAGAAGAGAAGAGAAGAGAAGAGAGGAGAGGAAGGGGAGAGAAGAGAAGAGAGGACAGGAAGGGGGAGGAGAGGAGAAGAGAGGAGAGGAAGGGGAAAGGGGGGAGAAGAGAGGAGAGGACAGGAAGGGGGGAGAGGAGAGGAGAAGAGAGGAAAAGAGAGGAGAAGAGAGGAGAGGAAGGGGGAGAGGAGAAGATAAGAGAGGAGAGGAGAGGAAGGGGAAAGGGGGGAGAAGAGAGGAGAGGACAGGAAGGGGGAGGAGAGGAGAAGAGAGGAGAGGAAGGGGAAAGGGGGGAGAAGAGAGGAGAGGACAGGAAGGGGGGAGAGGAGAGGAGAAGAGAGGAAAAGAGAGGAGAAGAGAGGAGAGGAAGGGGGAGAAGAGAGAAGAGAAGAGAAAAGAAGAGAGGAGAGGAAGGGGGGAGAAGAGAGAAGAGAAAAGAAGAGAGGAGAGGAAGGGGAAAGGGGGGAGAAGAGAGGAGAGGACAGGAAGGGGGGAGAGGAGAGGAGAAGAGAGGAAAAGAGAGGAGAAGAGAGGAGAGGAAGGGGGGAGAAGAGAGGAGAAGAGAGGAAAAGAGAGGAGAGGAGAGAAAAGAAGAGAGGAGAGGAAGGGGGGAGAAGAGAGGAGAAGAGAGGAAAAGAGAGGAGAGGAAGGGGGGGAGAGGAGAAGAGAAGAGAGGAAGGGGGGAGAAGAAAGGAAAAGAGAGGAGAAGAGAGAAGAGGAAGGGGGGAGGAGAAGAGAAGAGGGGAGAGGAAGGGGGGAGGAGAGGAGAGGAGAGGAGTTATTTGGGAGGTGAGGAGGAGTCAGAAGGATTAGGTGATGGGCTCCTTTATCTTCTTTGGTTTTCTCAGTCCAATAGAGTGTCGAAACCTTTTCCAGGCCTCGCCCAGCTGATAGTTGAGCGAGGCCTGGAGACGGAGCTGAGCTTCAACATCCCCCACCTCTCCGAGATAAATCATGCTCCTCTCTCTCTCAGCCTTGAGCTCATTAGAAAGCTGAAGGCATTCAAACCTCAAGTTCGAGATCACGTCTTGGTGATGTCGGACAGTTACGACTTCTCTCTCGTAACTTTGGCTGAGCTCATTTTTAGAATTTTGGAGGGTCTCCATTTCTTCTTCAAGAAGCGTGTTCTTCTTCATTTCCAGCTGGAGCTCAACAGCAAACTTCTCCTGGCTGACTTTATGTTCCTGTTTGAGCTCCTTGATCTCCTTCTGAAGCAGCGTCATGATGCTGAGCTCATTCTGCTGCTCTTCCAAGAGATCCCTCTCCTTTTGACGGAGGGTGTCTATTTCAGCCGTCAAGTTGGAGATCACTTCTTGGTCCTGCAACACCCTGTGTGCATTAGACTGGACCTCCTTGGCAAGTTCACTTTGAAGGATGTCCGCTTGAAGTCGGATAGTTACGACTTCTCTCTCGTAACTTTGGCTGAGCTCATTGTTAGAATTCTGGAGGGTCTCCATTTCTTCTTCAAGAAGCGTGTTCTTCTTGTTTTCCAGCTGGAGCTCAACAGCAAACTTCTCCTGGCTGACTTTATGTTCCTGTTTGAGCTCCTTGTTCTCTTTCTGAAGCAGCGTCATGAGGCTGAGCTCATTCTGCTGCTCTTCCAAGAGATCCCTCTCCTTTTGACGGAGGGTGTCTATTTCAACCCTCAAGTTGGAGATCACTTCTTGGTCTTTCAACACCTGGTCTTCCAGAGATTGGACCTCCTTGACATGCTCACTTTGAAGGATGTCCGCTTGAAGTCGGACAGTTACGACTTCTCTCTCGTAACTTTGGCAGAGCTCATTTTTAGAATTCTGGAGGGTCTCCATTTCTTCTTCAAGAAGTGTGTTCTTCTTCATTTCCAGCTGGAGCTCAACAGCAAACTTCTCCTGGCTGACTTTATGTTCCTGTTTGAGCTCCTTGTTCTCTTTCTGAAGCAGTGTCATGAGGCTGAGCTCATTCTCCTGCTCTTCCAAGAGATCCCTCTCCTTTTGACGGAGGGTGTCTATTTCAACCCTCAAGTTGGAGATCACTGCTTGGTCCTCGATCGCCCTGTCTGCATTAGACTGGACCTCCTTGACATGCTCACTTTGAAGGATGTCCGCTTGAAGTCGGATAGTTACGACTTCTCTCTCGTAACTTTGGCTGAGCTCATTTTTAGAATTCTGGAGGGTCTCCATTTCTTCTTCAAGAAGCGTGTTCTTCTTCATTTCCAGCTGGAGCTCAACAGCAAACTTCTCCTGGCTGACATTATGTTCCTGTTTGAGCTCCTTGTTCTCTTTCTGAAGCAGTGTCATGAGGCTGAGCTCATTCTCCTGCTCTTCCAAGAGATCCCTCTCCTTTTGACGGAGGGTGTCTATTTCAGCCCTCAAGTTGGAGATCACTTCTTGGTCCTGCAACACCCTGTGTGCATTAGACTGGACCTCCTTGGCAAGTTCACTTTGAAGGATGTCCGCTTGAAGTCGGACAGTTACGACTTCTCTCTCGTAACTTTGGCAGAGCTCATTTTTAGAATTCTGGAGGGTCTCCATTTCTTCTTCAAGAAGCGTGTTCTTCTTGTTTTCCAGCTGGAGCTCAACAGCAAACTTCTCCTGGCTGACTTCATGTTCCTGTTTGAGCTCCTTGATCTCTTTCTGAAGCAGCGTCATGATGCTGAGCTCATTCTGCTGCTCTTCCAAGAGATCCCTCTCCTTTTGACGGAGGGTGTCTATTTCAGCCCTCAAGTTGGAGATCACTGCTTGGTCCTCCATTGCCCTGTCTGCATTAGACTGGACCTCCTTGGCAAGTTCCCTTTGCAGGATGTCCTTGATCTCTTTCTGAAGCATTGTCATGATGCTGAGTTCATTCTCCTGCTCTTCCAAGAGATCCCTCTCCTTTTGACGGAGGGTGTCAGCCCTCAAGTTGGAGACCACTTCTTGGTCGTCCAACACGTCTGCATTAGACTGGACCTTTTGTTCGGATTTCTTGTTTTGGGGCATTTTGACTGATTGGTTGGATCAGGGTCAAAGTAAAGCTGATGTTAATAGTTGAAGTTGGCTCTGATAAACTGTTGTAGACTGTGTCAGTGGTCTGTCTCTGCTATGAGTTTAAGATGTGACTTCGTCTCCGTCAGTAATCCTAATGACTAACCAGCTGATAACCAGACAGAATACTCCAATCAGTGCTTTGATGCTTTGATGATGCGTTCAGGTTCCATTCAGCTTTGATGTTGACCTCCAAAGTTCTGTACATTTCACCCCCCAAAAACGATTTAAATGTAAACAATGACATCATACATGAGAATTTAAAGTGACAGTACGCAACGTGAACGTTCCAATGGAAAACAGCCAACCGTTGCCACAGCAACCTGTCTGAAACCCAAACATAGGGCTCAACAGTGTGGTTCCACAAGTAAAAGTCCCATTCATTTCAGAACTAAGCACAGCCATAGTACAACATTTTGAGGATTCCTCTCCTTCGCTCTGAGTAACATCATGTGACCCCTTTCTGACACTGCAATGATTAAGATTAGACTGGGCCACTATTTTAAAGTTCAGAAACAGGATCCTGGGTGCTTAGCTTTGGATGTTGAACTGACTAAATCTCCCTTTACCAGTAAAGTTATCAATACAGACTGACATATGACGAGGGCATTTATGTAATGAAATAACAAGCCAAAGTAAATAGCGCGGTGCCTCCACTGTGGAACTACTTAACTCAACTTATGAGCTATTCTTGTATTTTCCAATATCAGTAAACTTTGTGTAAATGAAATATTCAGGACCACCATATAAAAGGAATAACACAAATACATTTATTTCTGTATACGTTTGTTTTCTCTTTCAAGATCACAACACTGAAATTAAATCCAAAATCAATACCAGTATGACTATTCAAATCCTTATAGGAATAACCACAATAAAATAAGAGACTGTCTGCTAACCTTTTAAACCTATAGAGTCAGATCAGTCTCAATATTCATGAATGCACACAGAAGGATTCACAAATGTATTTCAATGCACACACAAATAGGTAACCTTCTATATAAATGTTAAAAATCCACAAATGTATGATCCATGTGGATCTGGTTACATTTATATACGAACTGTTCTGTCTGCATTTACAAACTGTTTGTCTTGTGTGACCTTCACTGCATTTGTGTGTGGGATTTTTGAGACTTCCCTGCTGTGCAGCCGTGGCCGACCACTGCGATGAGGACTACAGCCTCTGTGCATGGGCTGCACGCCATAACCGCTAGGCAATCCGGCGCCCCGTCTATTCACACATTGACTGCTCACAGCAGGCCAAAGAGACTCTCAGGCCACCCCTAACCCTTATTAAAATACCGTCATATTGACCCTTCATCCAGAAAGTTTGATTTGTGCACTTAGCTGAATTGTAGTTTCATTAATATTTCGATTATTTCCTGTAGTTCCTTCTGTGAGTTTAGTGCTAACGTCCATGTTTTGTTGGAGCGTGGCGGTTAATTGCCGACCTTTGGAGGTGATTTCCTTTATGTACCAGAATCATCTCAACCTAATGGACCCTTTTCCAGCAATCAGAGGTTTAATTCACACCTGAGTCCAAACCGTAATCTGACATCAGTCCCAGCCGGCCCGATTCTAGACTAGTCTGATTGGGGGGTCATTAAGTCATGTTGACTGGTCACTTCCTGCCAGACGTCACCCGTTACTGAGGAACTCTGAGTGTCATTTAGGACTGTAAGTTAGATCCTCGCTCGTGTTGTTCTTACTCTCTGATGTTCGTCTCTTTGGATAAAAGTGTCTGATAAATGAATTGTAGTGAATCGCTGAAAACTTTTTTGTTTCTGAGAGAAATTAGCCGCTAAGGTGCGATGTAAAACTGAAGTTAGCAAACAGAAATGCAGCTAACATGCTAACTGCTACGGAGTGTGAGCAAAGTAGGCGAAGCTACCAAGAAGCGATCTGTGTGATCTGATCTACCCGCTGTATCCAGTTTGATAATAACCATTCATCTCAATGAGGGATGATTTGGTGTTGCAGTCTGATCATCTGGGACAGGTTGGGCCCGGCTCTTCATGTCGGGAGGATCATCGATGTTTCCGCTGTTTAGGTCGACCATAGTGTTTCTGGGAGGGGCACAGCCTGTGAGGTGGAGTCTTGGGACAGGTTCAGGCGGTACAGGTTGATAGGAGAAAAGAGTTGAAGAAGCCTCGGCCAACAGAGAGAGTCATGGTCCTCTGACACGATTGAAGGAGTTTGTTTGCTTTCTCCTCGATGTACTCGTGATCAGAAACTTCTGTGAGCTGGACAACACTGACCTGAACTGGCCTGGAGCTCTGCAGGATCCTTCTGACCTCTAACCTCTGCCTAGAGCAGGGCCTGAGTCCCAGTTACTTAAAATTCCACCAAGCCAATCACTTTACAGCAGTCCTGTTTTTAAATCTCTTCCACAGGTTATATTTTGGTCTATAAGAGCAGAAACAGCGTTTTCCGTTTCGTTGAGGTGATTTTTTTCGACTTCTGGTTTCGAGCATGCCGGTTCACCTGCAGAGCTTCCTGTGCCGAATGATGGAACTGAGCCGATGTTAATAACATTTGTTTCCCCTGAGCTTCTCCTGCTGGTAGAAGCCAAAACATGCGCTGTGAGAAAGGTCTGTGAAATACATGCTGTGAAAATGATTGGCTGGAGGGGGAGTGATACAAGGCTGTGAAGCAACACGAGAGCACGACTTCTAAATAACTAGAAACAAACCACCTAAATCCTACAAACGGTTCATCCCAATGATCTGCTATGTTACAGCACACTCTCATCCATTGGTCCATCCATGCATACTCTGCTGCTTGTACAGAGCGTTCATGTTTTTGTGCCAGGGATTGAACAAAGACCCCCCAGAGCTCCTACAGGACGTCTTCTGGAGTTCATCTTTGGTCCATAACGAAGAAATAAACAACTCAATATAAGCAGAAGAAGTTTATTTCCCCTCCAGGTCTTAATAGTGAAGCCAGTCTGGAGTACTGCAAACCTGCAGTGTCTCTAATGTCCAGCAGGTGGCGACTCCACTGGTTGGAAAAAAGCGTATATGGACTTAACACTCTCAAATCTAAGCCTAAATCATACATTCATCGTTAAAATAAATAGTAGGCTAATCAACTATCTCCAGTTACCATTTTGGTTATTAGCTAATCTTCTCTGCTCTGGTGTCGCCACAACAACGTGTGCTAACAGGGCTAGCAAATGATGTGAAGGAGACTTCCTGTTTTCTGTCGCAGCCGTTTTCTCCTTGTGTGCGCATGTGGTTAAGCATCGTATTTCTATGGTGTGCAAGTTTAGCGCCACAAATCTTGCACTGCACGTTAACGTTAGCGTACTTCTAGACATCACTTTTCTCAGTAGCAGACTGTTGAAGCCGTGGCCTGAGAAGTCAAACCTTTGTGTACCGTTAAACTATTTCTTACCAAGTATATTCAGTTAGTCAAAAACAGAAAGCTGGGTTACACATTTAACGCTGTATGAGTTCAAGT
This sequence comes from Tautogolabrus adspersus, assembly GCA_020745685.1. NCBI lineage: Eukaryota > Metazoa > Chordata > Actinopteri > Labriformes > Labridae > Tautogolabrus > Tautogolabrus adspersus. Next base: position 972,376 of record CM036536.1, on the reverse strand, counting down.
ATTGTAGCCAAAAGCAACGCTTGGTGCGCGAGTAACGAAATGTTACTCGAATAATGGGATCAACCCATGGGATCGTACCCATGCCTTATATCAAACATGTTTGATATTTATGTTTCCAGATCTAGCTGCCTCTGATGGAATACCTGCAGCAGCCAATGAGAGCGAGCAGACAGGGAAGCGTCACCAACAGGATGTTGTGTCACTTTTACAGCTCACATACATGGAGGCGAACATAAACACAACCGAGCCTCGAGCCGTATGGAATTTTGAAGAAGAAGAAGCTTGTGTAATAATGGCAACAACACGATTGTCTTTATAACGTCTCAGGAAGCTGACCACGTCCATCGTCCTCCATTTTTGTTCTTCTCCTGAAGTCATGTATAATCACGTGAGTTTCTGTGAGATCTCATGTCTGTGGAATCGTTGCTACAAACAGCAGGTGGTCTCTCGTGGTCTGGATCGTCTAGTGTGCGCGTTCAGAGGATTATAACATCTTTTCAAACTGTCCTCGTGTCTGTTATCAGTTAAGTTTGAAAATTGTTTCGTGTGTAGTCAGCCTAAGCTGAACATCCAATGTTCCCCAGCTCCTCGCTCCTCGTATCCAAACACGATCACCTCTGGCTCCAAATCAACCTTCATCAAGCCAGTGTGTGACGACATGTTGGCTTTGTCTTCTTCTTCATCTCTTTATATACAGTCCATCGTTGTCCATGCTCTTAAGAACTGCACAAAGAAGAATGAATGATGCCGCTTGTTTCCTCTGAGCGGCTGTGACTCAGGAGGGAGAGTGAGTTGTCCACAGATCAGGAGGTGGGTGGCTCAGTGTCGTCTGCTCCTCCAGTTCTCATGTTGAAGGGTTCTTACACGAGATACTGAAACGTTACATTTCTCCTGAAGGCAGACTTATTGCTGTGTGAATGAGTGAGTCAGGTTTGCATTTCAATTGGCAGGTGCCGGTGGCGTTTGTGTTTGTGAATGGCCACATGAGAAAGTGACTGAACTTAACATGAAACACATCTCAAAGACAGAGCGTTCTTCTGGAGGGCAGGGAGAACATGGTTTCATTTAGAGGACTTAAAGATCCTTTGAGACGTCTCTTTGTCTTTGATAATGACGACGCTGCAGAGTCTCTGACAGGGAGTGAAGACAGCCGAACATTGACTCATACTGCTCATTATATACTCGGACTCTGATACCTGCGCGGAGCTTCAACTGTTTCTGTGATTTTCTGCACAAAGACTCTGCATCCTCCGGTCTGTTGGTGCTAACTGGACCAGTTCAGACGCTGAGAGTAGTAGATTAATGCCACCTCCTCTGGGAGTGTGTGTGTGTGTGTGTGTTTGCAGCAGAAGCAGCAGGCTGAGCTACTGTTGCATTGCAGTGACCTCCACAAGCTACTGCAGCACTGCTACACACTGACGGAGGCTCGCTTCAGACTGCCACAGACCAAGGACAAGAATTAAATCTTTCCCCAGAACCAAAAGAAACAGAATTGTAATGTTTCTGTCCAGATTTCATAAAACTCCATAAAAGCATAAAAGCAATGACTGCAGTAATCTGGCACACATCGAGGCCACTTAACGGAGAACAGGTGGGTTGTTATCCATTAATGCGTTAAGAAAGACGTTAAGAGGAACAATATGTAACTCTGACCCCTAGTGTTTAAAATGGGTACTGCAGTCTAAATTTAAAACATTGCAGAGAGCTCATTAACGGACATCGTGTTACCAGAAGTTAAAGGTTTCTATGATGATGTGCACTTTCATTTAAAGGAAGGAGAAAAGGTTCATCCGAATCTTTTAATTAATCCGATGCAGTCGAATCTTCAGGAGGAGTGTTTCCTTCCTTTGTCCACATTGTGTGTTGGATGTTAATTAATTTTGTGCATGTTCAGGCTCTTTAATGCACACATCAGAGCACAGGAACACACACACACACACACACACCAAACGTCTGCAGGGAGTCATGCGTGCCGGGCAGAGTTACGCAGCTTTTCAGGGATTTTCTCTCAAACAAGCAGGAGCAGCAGAAGAGACGCATTCTGCTGCTGTTGGTTCATTTCAACAAGCGTTTCCACTCCAGTTCAACAACGCTGCTGCACACACACACACACACACACACACACACACACACACACACACACACACACACACACACACACACACACACACACACACACACACACACACACACACAGGTAACCCATGCCTCTCCGTTATATCAGCAGAACAAACTCTGTCAGGCTGCGTGTTCAGAGTGTGTGTGTTCAGATTTCATCCCTGCAGGAAATATTAAATCACCCGGACAGAGCCTTTTGATTTTTAAAAGAGGAGCCAATGGGGGAGTGTCAAAGAGCTGTGTTTGTTCTAACTTGACTCGTGGTGCATTAGTGATGTTTTTCTATTGGTTAAAACAGCAGCAGCCATGTTGTTACAGACATTGGTTGACATATTTACAGACTAATCAGTGATGTTAGCACGGCGTATTGTTTCGGTTTGGTTATAACCGGGACAGGGACCATAAACCAACGGGACATGCTCGTACGCGTGCACGGCCTGCACGCGTACGAGCATCACTCTGAGTTTCTTAGACACATGTTGGAGGTCATCTTTATTTCATGTATAGTGCTGATTTTTCTCTGCAAATTAATCGACATTAAATGCACCGCAGCAACATCAAGATACTAAAGGGGACAGGGCCCTCAATTATTCTGAGTTCTCCATCTGACAGTGGTCTGAATATTTCAGAGAACAGACAAACACGTCGTCCCTGCAGACAGAAACTAAAAATAAAAACTCAGAGTGGAACAAAAATAGAAAATGTCTAAAAATAAAAAAATCACAGAATCTCAAACCATGCTAACGATTAGTACTGCTGCAGACATCTGAGGACTCACACACACACACACACTCACACACACTCACACACGCTCTATATACTGTGACACTAACACGTATATGCACAAGGCTAATGGTAGCAGTGTTGGAGGAAGTGTTCACGTGGTTTACGCCTCGTTTCCACTTATCAGATGTGTCTGCGCAGCTCCTCTCCGTAATATTTCCGTTTCAGAATGTGCGTCGAGGACGTTCAAAAAGTTTAACTTTGACGTTGGATTTCGGGGAGACCGTAAGGCAGCGTGCTAGGTTAGCTAACACGCTGCTAAAGGGGAAGCTAAAGAGCTAATTCATTCTCTCCTTAAAGAGACAGCAGCTGAAATGAACCGTTTCAGGCAGAGGCTGATATGAGGGTATTTCTGACGCCAGTATCAGATAAATAAGATCATGTAAAGCTGCTCTAAAGGTTTCACAATCTGACAACATGAAAGGTGAACATGAGGACAATATGGGCGCTTTAAAGGTGCAACAATATCAGATTGTTTCTCCTTGAACATAATGTAATCTCTTCTGATCCAGAGAGACACGACACACTTTCCACAGAAGATTCTGTGGTGAGGTTTCGAGTTATTGTGTTTGTGAGTCTCCCTGCAGAAACAGTTGATCCAATCAGCAGCTGCGTGTTGACCGAGCAGCTTCTGGTGGACAACAGTCTGGAAGCTACACACACACACACACACACACACACACACACACACACACACACACACACACACACACACACACACACACACACACACACACACACACATAAACACAGACACTGTATCTGTAGCTGGAGGGACACTAAAGTCTCTGCTGCTGTATTCACAATGACAGTGTGCTAAGCCAAAATCAGCAGGTGTGTGTGTGTGTGTGTGTGTGTGTGTGTGTGTGTGTGTGTGTGTGTGTGTGTGTGTGTGTGTGTGTGTGTGTGTGTGTGTGTGTGTGTGTGTGTGTGTGTGTGTGTGTGTGTGTGTGTGTGTGTGTGTGTGTGTGTGTGTGTGTGTGCGTGTGCGGGTGTCTAAGTGTGTACGCTGATTTACTGTGACACGTCACCTTGCTCGGAGCACATAACTACACACACACACTTGCACACATTCAGATGTCTGGGTAAGGCTGAGGGCAGAGAGTTGGTGGAGACGAGTGTGTGTTTCAGAGTGTGTATGTTGTTCTTGTGTGTGTGTGTGTGTGTGTGTGTGTGTGTGTGTGTGTGTGTGTGTGTGTGTGTGTCAGTGTTAGTTTCAGTGTGTTTTTTAGTGTGACAGCTAACCCCCTGCTGGGCTTTGTAGAATGACAGTGTTCATCAGTGTGTGACAGAACGACTGCACTGCTGTCAAACACACTTCGGGAGGTGTGTGTGTGTGTGTGTGTGTACACGTGTGTGTGTGTGTGTGTGTGTACGTGTACGTGTGTGTTACATTTAAATGCATGTACTCCCCAGTGTTACCTGGAATAACAGTTTATTTTTACCTGTTGACCTCTAAACACGGAGTGTTGTCCTGAGGTGTCATTTATCAATCTGTCCTGTTGTCCTTGAGACTCAGATTTCATGCATTCTGGGGGGCAGTGAACGCCCCTTCAGTGTATCAGATGAACACTGCAGATAAAATTCAGAAATCCTAGTTCCTCACAAAGTCTTTCAGAGACTCACCTTTACACAGAGAAGGCTGGATCAGACGCCGTAGTGGACGGGAGGGTGAGTAGACCTGTTCAGGTATGGAGGAGACGTTTTTGTGGCTGTTTAGTTAGCGAGCAGCAGAGTTTTAAATTTGATGTGAGCAGTAACTGGGAGCCAGTGGAGGGAGATGAACAGCTCAGTGACGTGTGCTGTTCTCGGGAGGTTGAAGACAAACCTGTGAGAGTCTCTTTTTTAACACGGCTTGTAGCTTTAATTATAGTTTAACCGTGAATTTGTCGGAGTGAGCAACATATTTAGAGTAACTGCGTCTCTGTTCTCATAGATGTTGTAACGGAGTTGAAGCCCTGCAGGTAATCCTTCCTCATTCTATCACTCTATGTTTCATACCAGACCTTTAATATCTGTCCCAGAGCTGGTCTCATAGCAGGTGTAATGTCAGGCCTGTCCCAGAGCAACAGAACAACCATTCAGGAGTTTTTAATAGATTTTTGACAGCAGTGTTTGGCACCGAGGGAGTAGCAGCTCCATCAGCCTGCAGACACACAGACAATAACTGATGAATTCTTCACTTCAGTCTCTTCAGAGAGTCTAAAGGGTAACGAGGCAAATATAACAACCATCCCTGTGAAACAAAGCTCTGCACATTCTACGTATTAGGTTTTATTCGAGAACCACTGAATGTCTCCTCACAGCGGCTCTGTTGTGCATTAACATAAAAAGCATGTGTACAGACGGAGAGAGAGAGAGAGGAGGACGGAGGAGCTCTGTGCATCAAGACTCTCTGCAGTCTCATGCTGCATTCATGTGGTGTAGGACGTTTCGGAAAAAACGAGGTACCAAGTTGTAAAATGCACAAGAACGCCTGCTCACGTCGGAACAACAAGTCTGAAGCTCTCTAAAGAATGAGGTGCCCGACTTTCCGACTTCATCAACAAGGCGGGCTAATGATGTTGAGTTAATGTTAACATACATTTTATTAATCAACGTATTGCACTGCAACTTCTACAGTAAATATAACTTGGTATAAAGGTGACCATCTACACATCTTCTTCGTGGCATCCACGCTGTTTGTTGTTGTTGTTACAACATTGCAACTTTCTGAACTGAAAACACGTGAACGCTCTGAAGTCGGAGGAACGACTTCACAAGTCTGAAGCTGGGAACATCCGAGGAGCACCTGAATGCAGTCTAACAGCCAATTTCCACTCAGTCTGTGCGTGCCACGGTCCGTTGGCGCCGCACACTACGACGCCGATCGCTGCCGCTCTAGTCAATGCTACTGTTTCTACAACAAGCGCCGCGGTCCATCTCCTTAGCGTGCCAGCAGCGCCACTCTACTCCATTTTAAATACGCTTTGAGTCCATAGAGCGAGGAGAGCAGGAACTGCAGCTTCAGCCATTTCTTGCTACAGCTCCAGCTAGTGGTGAGCGGCTGCATTGCAGTTTGAGCACAACATTTGACCTTCATCGAGGGACAAAATGTTAATAATTTGATTAACCGACGAGTAACTCTGTTGCCGACTAACGAGGGTGTCTTATTTAAAGGCAGAATGTGCGACATGTTCCACATCAGAGATCAGAGATCCAGTCTCTCCTGTGTGAACGTCTCTCTGAGTCATGACTGTCTACAATGAGGGAGAAGCTCGAGTCCCGCTGGCTGTGTTGTTGTCAGAGCCGTGTTTATTTTTGTAAATAATAATTTTGACCGCCACTTAACCGTAACTCCTTCGTACATACATGAGTGGAGTGAACTTTTAGGATGTTAATTCCAGCAAAAGTAAAATAAGGCGTCTCAGCTGATCAATAGCCAATCAGCTGGTAGCAAGGTCAGCTGATGAAGTCTGATGTTAGCTCTCTCTCTGTCTCTCTCACTCCTTCTTAGACGCTCCGTTCTCAGCTGGTGTGCGATTTCCAATCAGTCTGGTTCTGTCCGAGGGTTCTGCCTGTTAAAGGACGTTTTTCTGTCTCAGGTCAGATTCATGTTCGGTCTCTGTGAATGAGAGAACAAAGAAGGACGGTGAACTCCTGCTCCTCGTGGAAAGCGTCACACGATTTGATTGACTGATTGTAACAAACTGCCAGCTGCAACTCTAAAATGCCGAGTACGGTCGGATGACTTTGTATGAGCATCAACACTCGTCCAGATGTTAAAGACTTCCTGTTTGACCTTCATCCTCCTTGCCTCAGCCATCCGTCCACCCCCCCCCCCCACACACACACACACACAGACACAGACACACACACACACACACACACACACACACACACACTATGAACCAATTAATAGCCCATTAAGCTGAGTGTATAAATCCACACGCACACACACTTACCTGCTTCCTGTGAAAACAGTTTAGCTGCCATCACACGGAGCTCACAGAGAGAGTGAAGGTCGTTCTTCTTAATTATGAAAACCTTCCAAAAGCTCTGTGTCGCATCCCGCTGATTAATCACTAATGCTGTTTTCTAAAGCTCTCCGTTTCTATAACTACACATCATGATGCTTTCTGCAGCCGTGACACGTTTGACTTACAAATATGAACATGAAGGAGGAAGTTTTCCTCTCAGGGATTCCTTCGTGTAGAGACGCAGCTTTTACATTTTTGTACAGAGATGAATTTCACGTGAAACTCGAATGAGTTTGAGTTCAAGTCAATGCGCCTCAGCCTCAATGAAAAAAAAAGATGGAGACCTGAGTGAGTTTTATTATTGTTAGGATTGTTTTTCTTACAAATCTAAATGCTGAGTTTTAAGCGTGTATGTTGTACCTGCAGCGTTTTTCTCCTGCTCCCATGCTGCTTGCATGTCAGAGCGTCGCGGGGACTGACTCACTGCAGGAGACAGACTCTAGGGGACACTGGAGGAACTGCAGCTGTAAAGTTGGACATTTTAACATGGAGCTCTATGAGGACTGACTCACTGCAGGAGACAGACTCTAGTGGACACTGGAGGAACTGCAGCTGTAAAGTTGGACATTTTAACATGGGGCTCTATGGGGACTGACTCACTGCAGGAGACAGACTCTAGTGGACACTGGAGGAACTGCAGCTGTAAAGTTGGACATTTTAACATGGAGCTCTATGAGGACTGACTCACTGCAGGAGACAGACTCTAGTGGACACTGGAGGAACTGCAGCTGTAAAGTTGGACATTTTAACATGGGGCTCTATGAGGACTGACTCACTGCAGGAGACAGACTCTAGTGGACACTGGAGGAACTGCAGCTGTAAAGTTGGACATTTTAACATGGGGCTCTATGGGGACTGACTCACTGCAGGAGACAGACTCTAGGGGACACTGGAGGAACTGCAGCTGTAAAGTTGGACATTTTAACATGGGGCTCTATGAGGACTGACTCACTGCAGGAGACAGACTCTAGTGGACACTGGAGGAACTGCAGCTGTAAAGTTGGACATGTTAACATGGGGCTCTATGGGGACTGACTCACTGCAGGAGACAGACTCTAGTGGACACTGGAGGAACTGCAGCTGTAAAGTTGGACATTTTAACATGGGGCTCTATGAGGACTGACTCACTGCAGGAGACAGACTCTAGTGGACACTGGAGGAACTGCAGCTGTAAAGTTGGACATGTTAACATGGGGCTCTATGGGGACTGACTCACTGCAGGAGACAGACTCTAGTGGACACTGGAGGAACTGCAGCTGTAAAGTTGGACATTTTAACATGGGGCTCTATGGGGACAGACTCACTGCAGGAGACAGACTCTAGTGGACACTGGAGGAACTGAGGGAGTTTTTGTTTCGATGTCACCCAACACTGTCTTTTTATGACAGTGTTGGAACATTGCTCAAGGGAATTTAAACACTCAATGCTTTACTGAGAGTTAAGGATAAGACGTGATGAGACACACACACACACACACACACACACACACCTCGAGCTGCGACTGTGTGTCTCCTCACTCTCCATCAATCTCACTGTATCACTCTCCTCCTCTTCTCGCTCCGTCGCTCTCTCTACATTTGTCATCGTTATCTCTCTCTCCCTGTATCTTCATCATCTCACCCCACATGACACTGCTGTCTCTCTCTCTCTCTCCCTCTCCCTCTCTCTCTCTGTCTCTCCCTCTCTCTCTCTCTCTCTCTCTCTCTCTCTCTCTCTCTCTCTCTCTCTGTCTCTCCCTCTCTCTCTCTGTCTGTTTCTGAGACCATCTTCTCTGGGCTGATGTTCACGTGTTAGTGACATGTGGTACGTGTTTCCACACAGTGATAGGTGAACATGTGAAATGTGTGCTTAATGATGCAGGTATTATTCGCATGATAAGATAAGGATCTTTATGTAAATAAAGAATTAAGATTTCCTGCAGAATGCATTGCTTCTAAAATTCCTCACCAGATTCACATTATTCAGAATTATCTGGGAGAATTGTCGGCTCATTAAAACTACAAATTAAAGAGGGATAATGGTTTTATGACTGATTATTCTAACATGCATCATCTTTCCTAATGAATGTGTAATGCTCAGATCGGATTCAGGAAACAGTTTGACTAAATCTCCTGTTTGTTGGAGCCAGTAAAATGAACCACCCACCAATCAGGAGCAGCTGTTCTTTCTTCACTCTGAGATGATTGTCTTTGTTCAGACATGAGACGGATCTTTGGAACGCTGGATGTTCAGATAACTGCTCAGTGACCTTTAAAGCTCCAAACTGAGCACATTTACATTTTTACAAAAGGCAAACACGTTTCTATGATCAGAGCCGCAGCTTCCCAGGAGCAGAACCATTTCCTCGTCTGCAGCTTTTAGTTTCAGGAAAAGGTCAAAACTGCACAAAGTGAAACATCCATCGCCTCTGCTGGTGTGACTGAAGGAGGCTGCAGCTTTAGCCCCCCCACCCAGACTGAAGCATGCTGCTTAATCTCACATTAATATATCCCTCATGCCCTCTGTTTGTTGTTTATTTCACGGGCGGTTAAGCCGCATTTTGTTTGACACCAAATTTAATTTGCCTCTTGTCTCATCTCATCCTCCTCCTCCCTTTCATCTCCGTTTGTCCTCTTCATTATTTCCTCCCTATGACCTCCTAAATCCTCCTCCTCATCTCCTTCAAGCCCTGTCTCCTTCCCTCGTCATCTCTCCTCTCCTCCTTCCCTTCCTGGCTTTTTTTATTTTCTCAGTTTCTATTCTGCTCCTGTCATTGACTTCCTCTTTTACATTTCCTTTTATCATGTCCTCATTTCCTCGTCCTCTCCTCTCAGGAGATTTAGGTATTTTACTGCCTCTTTAAATCTGATAATATAATCCGTCCATCCATTATCTTAAACGGCTTTTTCCCGTTCGGGTCACGGGGCACAGAGCTGGCATATAGAGACAGACAACCAGCCACACTCACATTCACACCTACGGACAATTTAGAGTCACCAGTTAACGAGCATGTCTTTGGACTGTGGGAGGAAGCCGGAGTACCCGGAGAGAACCCACGCATGCACGGGGAGAACATGCAAACTCCACACAGAGAGGCTCCTGTCAGACGGGGATTCAAACCAGGAACCTCCTCGCTGTGAGGCGACAGCGCTAAAACCACTGCAGCACCATGCAGCCCTGATGATATAATAAATCTAATAAGTCTAAAGAATGAATGGTAGAGATGTTAATGATAACAGACTGTATCACTTTCAAGCTCTTAAAATGGCAAGACTGCTGCGCAACAAAAACTTGCTTTCAATAAATCTATAAACATTTTTTACGGCTCTTTCTTTGATTTCAAATTTAACGTCACGATAATAAAATCTGGTCTCAAACAAACCAGGACAGGAGTCGAGGCTGATTAGTTTTTTTCGTTCCTCCTGCAGAGCGTTGGTGTGAGCGTTATGGAGACCTGCAGGGGGAGCTGTTGTGCGTGGAGCTGGAGAAGGAGCGGCAGGGTTTGGGTCTCAGCCTGGCGGGAAACAGGGATCGATCCCGCCTCAGCATCTTCGTGGTGGGACTCCATCAGGGCGGGCCGGCCGCTCGAGACGGACGAATGAGAGTGGGAGACGAGCTTCTGGAGGTGAGAGCAGATCATACTATCACCTGCACTTCACATTATTTTATAGTTATTTGACACGTTATTTCATCCAATGAGGTAACGTTGTATCACACAACATGTCGAGGTCAATATTTTTATGCATCCAACACTTTCAAAATCTGCATCGTCATCAGATGAAACCCTGATCTAAAGCGTTGTCACTGTGAGTGTATGACCACCATGAAAAGGTCCATTTTGCCCACATTAGCAGTTAGCTCAGAATGCTAGCTCCAGCCATGCTAGCGGTTTCACACAGCTGCTAGCATGGCTGGAGATTGTTGTTTGAAGATGACAGACCTGAAGGTGATGCAGGTCTTTCATGTTGTGTCCTTAAATAACCACAGAGGGCGCCTTGAGAAGCTGAAGATACCAAGAATCAGCCGAGTCGCAACGACTCTCCAACATAAACAATGAGCTCTAAAATAATAGACAGGGTTCAGTTTGTCGTGTTACAATAACAAGCAATAACAGTTTGATGCTAGCAGAAAGTCAACTTAGCAAAGGCAGCAAAATGTTTCCACTCACGGTCTGATTCAGGATAAAGGTTTGCAGGTTGTTAAGGTCAGTGTTCGTGCTGAGCTGCATGTGTGAACACAAACAGCTGAATGTTTCTCTCTTCACCCGGAGTTTCTCCTCCAGCCTCCTCGTATTTATTCTGCAGAAAGTCAGAGTGAGCTGATGTGAGAACGCAGCAGGATATAATCAGGAGAATTCACCTCGAGCGAGTGGGAGGGGGTGGTGACGTTTATTCCCTGTGATCGCTGCACGACCATAGACTGTCTGCACGCCACCTCTACGATCTGCGTGCTCTAATGAACCTGCTGCATTCTGTTTCCTGCAGAAACAGACTGTTTGTATTTCAAAAGGTTCACACACAGCAGCAGATTTTTGTGAGCGTAAAGAGAACATGACTTTCACATGAACAGGGCAGAATAAGCAAACACATAGAGCATGTCAGTTTGTCCACAGGGGGGCGCCAAAAATCAAAGTCCCTCAGAGTAACTATAGCGTATTAAACATATTTAAACATGTGTCATACAGGTAAAACTTGAGACTCATGGAGGCTGATGGACGAGTTCTGTGTCGAGCTGGACAGAAAACATCACCTGATGTTTGAAGTTCTGTATTTAACAGTAAAATGTGATCGTGCTGACGGAGTTACGCCCGATGTAAGACCTTTTCTCAGTCGTGTGTTTGTCTTTCTCCGACATCAGTGCAGGGAAAAAATGTTTAAAAAAGATCCTCCATAAGCTTTACATCCAATAATTTCACATTTCATCAGAGCTGCTGATGAGACGAACAACGTTACATCATCTGCAAAATCTCAATCAGTGCGTGTGTGTTCGTGTTCGGTGTGTGTGTGTGTGTGTGTGTGCGTGTGTGTGTGTGTGTGTGTTCGGTGCGTGTGTGTGTGTGTGTGTGTGTGTTCGGTGCGTGCGTGCGTGTGTGTGTGTTCGGTGTGTGTGTGTGTGTGAGGGGGGGTTTCCAATTCATTCCCATAAATATTAAAGGGAGAAAAAGTGAGATTCTCTCGCTGCTCGATGCTCGCCCTCCTCCTCATTACAGTCGTGACAGCGCTCCGTGAAAAATTGATGCTCAGCCGGCAAGGAAAGCCTTGACTATTACACACACACACACACACACACACACACACACACACACACACACACACACACACACACACACACACTGACGCACACGCTCAGACATTGGAACACACATGCATGCACACAATGCTATCTGCAACGATACAAACAGAAGCATTAGAGGAAAATCCACACTCTGGGAAGGGACACACACACACACACACACACACACACACACACTGTGCATGTGTATATAACGTCCGCTTCATGCATAATAAAACTGTAATATAACCAAACATTTTCATCATGTAACCGACTGGAGTGGAAGAACAATCAAAGAAGTCGTTCATTTTTCTTTCTCATCGTCGGTTCATCGTCCAAAACACACAAAAAAACACAACATATCCAGAACTCTGCTGCTTCTTCTCACACACTCCGGCACCCGTGACATCATCACCCCCGTCCTTCAATTGCATTTTTAGGCTTTTTGTTAGGCTTTTATTTTGAAATGTTGTACTGTCTTACTTGCTGTGAGCTTTTATTTTGAAATAAAGTAAGGCCCTTCTTGTAGATGGAAGGTTAGGACATGAAGTTAAGCACAGAAACAGGAAGTGATTAGGGATCCTAGACCGACGTCAAACAGCTCAAAGAAACGGTAACAAAGGTCAAAGTGTGATGTCATAAGGTGAACGGTAACAAAGGTCAATGTGTGATGTCATAAGGTGAACGGTAACAAAGGTCAATGTGTGATGTCATAAGGTGAACGGTAACAAAGGTCAATGTGTGATGTCATAAGGTGGATATGACTTTGGACTCGTCAGCTGAGCTGTCTGAGTGTTTGTTAAAGTGAAGTTCAGCTCAGCTCCAGCTCTCAGCCTGTCGTTAGGTTGACTGAAAGTTAGGCTGAGACAGCATTTCCAGCATGGAGACCGCCATCGATGGGACTCCAGCGCCCCCTGCAGGAACAGACGGGTGACGACACTCAGGCTTCGTCCATGTTTATTTACAGTCTATGCTACAGGGAGACACTGAGGAGGCGTATCTACGGTGTGCCTAAAGGGACAAATAGCATGAGAATAATTGACCTCAATTAATCGTTCCAAATATCCAGCGATGTTTGTGAAATAATAAATAATCTCTTTCTGTCTTTGTGACAGATCAACAACCAGGTCCTGTACGGGCGGAGTCACCAGAACGCCTCGGCCATTATTAAGAGCGCCGCCTCCAAGGTGAAACTCATCCTGCTCAGGTAAGACTGCAAGGCATGCTGGGAAACTTTTGAAAGTTTAAGTTTGTGCTTACCAGACCTCAGTGGATCATTGTCACACATCTCGGTGTCATTGTTCCTTCACTGTGGGCTCAGAAACATGTATTTGCTCTTGTCTTAACTTTTAATGATGAATGAAGAAGTGACCATAGCAGCCGCCGCCCCACCAAAGATCCAGAGGAACCTACGAGAGCTGCTGAGCTCCCAGGAGAAGATGTGGTTAGAAACTAAATGAGTGCATGTCATTGATGAGAGCACTCACACTAGGGAAAGTTCCCCCGCTGGCCTGCACCCACTTTGAGTCGTGTTAGTCAGATACAGATAATAAAGGCTCTCCATGTTGTGTTCCCGTGTGCCTGTGCTCGTTCATGAACTGTACCGTACCGAAGCACACCTCTCCAAAGCGTGCCAGCGCCAACGAAGTGTACCCTACCTGAGCACGGATCGGAGCGCTCACACGAGTCAGACGAACTGGACTTTTGGGGTGAAGCTTGCCTCGAGTGAGTGCGCCCTAAGAGACATGATTTCAACCGTGAAGTTCAGCATCCTGAGAGCATCAGACGTGCTGATGAGGTGAGAGAGGTGTTTTTTTTGAGCAGGTAGAATCATGCAGGGAGGGGGCGATGCGTTCAGGGAGTGCAGGGCGTGAAATGTTTAACTACGATCTCTCTTTGCAATTAAAATGCTGTCGTCACCAGCCATCCCCGAGCCGGAGCAGCCGAGCGTGTTCTTCATCCCTGATGTGTCTTTATTTGATCTGAAGCTTCTTTTCTGTGAGCACAAAAGACGTTTTCAGACTTTCTACACGCCGCTGACGGAGGGAGAAGACTGTTTACTTCACTGACGCTCGCCCCCCCACCTCCTCTGCCTTCATATTCTCTCATCCTCTGGATCTGATCAGATAAAACTGTATCGATCCTCCAGCTGAAACTGGGTCACGACAGCAGCAGGGAGGGAGGAGAGGAGAATAAAACAGATCAGAGACGGATGGAAACAAGGAAACAGCTTAAATGACACCTTTTAAAAGAAGCTGCAGCTCAGATCCAACATGGCTGCTGTCACACAAAACAGTCAGCACTGAAAGAAATGCTCCTGTGTCTGACCAGCACGTCGTGGAGTGGGTGTGAGACATTGTCCTCCTCCTCCTCCTCCGCATTCCGCATCCTCCTCGCCGTCAGAGAGGTCAGCTCCACCCCCCACGACGTCGCTGGCCCTGCGAATCACTTTATTGAGTCTGTTGGAGTCCGCTACCCTCAGCCCAGCAAACAGGACAGCACCACAGACTCATGAAACATCCTCAGCATCGTCCTGCAGATGTTGAAGGACCTCAGCCTCCTCAGGAAGTAGAGGCCGCTCAGGCCCTTCTTGTAGACGGCCTCAGTGTTCTTAGACCAGTCCAGTTTATTGTCTAAGTACTTGAAGTCCTCCACCATGTCCACCCTGACCCCCTGAATGGAAATAGGGGTCACCGGTGTTTTGCCCTCCTTGGATTCACCACCAGTTCCTTCGTCTTTGCCACGTTGAGCTGGAGATGGTTCTGCACCATGCGACAAAATATGATCCTGTGGCTCAGTGGTAGAGTCGGTCGTCTTTGGGGGTTTGATCCCCAGCTCCTGCAGCCTCGTGTCCAATGTGTTCTTGGGCAAGACCTCCTGCTGCTTTGATGGCAGTGTTTGAATGTGTATGAATGGAGGAGTTCATACTGATGGAAACTTTAGCTGGCTGGGTGCTTAACAACGGCCGCTTTATGAGCGACTCCGCGCCGTTACTTTTTACTGCATGTTTAATATTTGAGATTGTTAATTTCCCGATCAGACACGGAGCGAGGAGGATGTGGGTAAAGACACGATCTGTAGGAGGCTAAACTACAGGGAATATCGTACATTTGGAAAAGAGCACGGTGACAACAACAGCGCCTTTCTGAAAAGTTGGGCAGAGCGCTCGGAAAAAAGTCGCTGGGATCTGTGCTTCTTCTCCAGACGGTCCCCTGCTGCTTCAAACGCTCTCTACTCATTGGACACGGGGACTCACACAGCAACCTCTACCATCAGTGTGTGAATGTGTAGTGTGACCTGCGGTGTGGACGCGCTTTGAGTCGTCAGAAGCCGAGAAAATAACTATACAAGCTCAGGTCCATTTACAGTGTGGTGGTGGGAGGACTTCTCCTGGCGTTAAGAGGAAGGAAACTTCTTCAAACTCGTTTGTTGAAGAAGCAGACAGTTTACATTCACACACTTTTATAATGTCAACTGAGCGAGCCCTTCAGACCCATCGACCTGCAGAAAATCAATCTGAGAGAAATAGGCTCAAATCTGACGGATCAAACCCCCCGGGGTTACAAACTCAATCTCGTATCTTCACATGTGGGTAAAGGATCTCAGCGGTAGAACTAAGCCGTCACTCTGCTCGGCTGCAGGCGTTCCTTTATTCCCTCTGAGCTGCTGCATCGGGTCACTTTTAATTATACAGCCTCCAATCACACATGGAGAGTTTTTAGATCTGTGCAGCACTCGACACCAACCGTCCTCAGACCCTCCGTACAGAGAGGGGGGGGGGGGTCTTTACAAGGATAGCTCAGCTGGTAGACCGGTCTGGAGTACTACCACACGAGTCTGCACATTCAGTGTTTGTTGCAAAGCTTCTTTTAGTGGCTGTTGACGGTCACTCTGATACGGCGCCCTCTATAGTCTGTTTGGAGAAACCCTTTAGAGTATTTCAAGGGTACTCAAGGTAAACCGCCCTCATCTGTTTCAGTAAACCTTCAACAGGAAACATTCAAGGAACCCTTGAGTGTCAGTTCAAAGGTAACATCGACAACCTGACCTTCAAGGTGATGTCAAGCACCTGATGGAAAGCCCCTTGAAGCCCCTTTTCTAAGGTACCCTTCAGAGCTGCTTTCAAGGTACCTTTGAGTGTCTGTTTCAAGGCAGCGTTAAGGACCTGTTTCAAGGCAGCATTAAGGACCTGTTTCAAGGCTTCTTTAAGGACCTGTTTCAAGGCAACTTTAAGGACCTGTTTCAAGGCAGCGTTAAGGACCTGTTTCAAGGCAGCATTAAGGACCTGTTTCAAGCTTCTTTAAGGACCTGTTTCAAGGCAGCTTTGTCTGTTTCAAGGCTTCTTCAAGGACCTGTTTCAAGACAGCTTTGTCTGTTTCAAGGCAGCTTTAAGGACCTGTTTCAAGGCTTCTTTAAGGACCTGTTTCAAGGCAACTTTGTCTGTTTCAAGGCAGCTTTAAGGACCTGTTTCAAGCTTCCTTAAGGACCTGTTTCAAGGCTCGTTTAAGGACCTGTTTTAATGATTGTTTAAGGACCTGTTTCAAGGCTTGTTTAAGGACCTGTTTCAAGGCTTGTTTAAGGACCTGTTTCAAGCTTCTTTAAGGACCTGTTTCAAGGCAGCTTTGTCTGTTTCAAGGCTTGTTTAAGGACCTGTTTCAATGCTTGTTTAAGGACCTGTTTCAAGGCTTGTTTAAGGACCTGTTTCAATGCTTGTTTAAGGACCTGTTTTAAGGCTTGTTTAAGGACCTGTTTCAAGGCTTCTTTAAGGACTTGTTTCAAGGCAGCTTTGTCTGTTTCAAGGCTTCTTCAAGGACCTGTTTCAAGGCTTCTTTAAGGACCTGTTTCAAGGCAGCTTTGTCTGTTTCAAGGCTTCTTCAAGGACCTGTTTCAAGACAGCTTTGTCTGTTTCAAGGCTTGTTTAAGGACCTGTTTCAATGCTTGTTTAAGGACCTGTTTCAAGGCTCGTTTAAGGACCTGTTTCAAGGCTCGTTTAAGGACCTGTTTCAAGGCTCGTTTAAGGACCTGTTTCAAGGTACCCTTCTGTTATGCAGATATTTCAGGAAAGCTTTCGTTGTCGACGTCCTGCAGCGTTCGTTTCAGCCTGCGGGATCTTTTCAGTTACACTTCCAGGTACGTTAGCGTCGTTTTCAAGGTTCCCCATGTGCGTTTTTTAAAGCCACCTTTCTGTTTAGTAATCTCGTCTCTGGCGTCTACATTAAAGCACCTTTTAGCGCATGTTCCCAGGTTCCCTGTAAAGCTGTCAAACCTTGTAGACCAAATCTGTTGCTGGAGAGCCGACCAGCTGAATTATTCAGAGAAATTCATCCAACCAGAGAGGCCCCTGAAGGGAGGATCCCTGCAGTCAGCTGGAACAATAGTCGGATCATGTCGTCGAGCTTTCCCCGGAGCGTCAGAACATCGTGATGCAGGTCACTAAGAGTGTTCAGCTTTAGTGTTCTCTGACAGAGACTCTCCTCAGCCTTCAACGTCTTTATTAAAACCTGCTGTTTGATCTAAAGGACGACGACGGCAAACTGTCACAAAGCTCTCGGCTCGAGACGCTGCTGAATGTAGAGTTGATGAAAACCAACAGGCGGAGACGGTCCTTTACTTCCAACACGAGTCCTGAGAGAGGAGCCGAGGCCGAGGAATCATTGCAACACGAGATTAAACTCTCCTCCTCGTCGGCTGCAGAGTGAGCTCTCCGCTGCAGGGATTGATTTGCAGCTTTGAAGTGAGCAGGTGTGCTGTATTTCACCGAGGTCTCATTAAGAGCAGAGCCTCTCGTGTCGGCCGCGTTAGCCTCTCTGTCAGACGGGATTTAAAGTGAAGGACGGACCGGGACTCTGCTGCAGGTCTGAGACGATAATCCCTCTGCAGTCTTTCCGTCTTTTCACCTGCAGAGTTTATCCAAGTTTTCCTCCGGAGGAGTGAAACCTGCCGTCTCATCTGCTGCATTATGTAACACTCAGATTAGAGACAAAAGCAGGAGAACATAAAACAGCAGACATGAAAGCAGAGAGAGAGGTCCAGGTGTGTGTTCGGACTTTAATCAGCTCTGTGTTTGAAGTTTAAAAGCAGATTGAAGCTCTGAAGCAAACAAAGAACATTTTGATGTTTTAAACCTTGTTCACAGACGATGAATATCACAGAGTGGAGAGGAGGGGGTTAACATCGTGCTGCGTGCTCGTCAGTAATTAAGTGTGTCATTCCTGTGCGTTCAAAGGTCGCATAAAATCAGGTAGAAGACACAATCTTTAACAGGAAGTGAAAAGTAAGATTAGCCAAAAAGTTCAGAAGTGGAGATAATCGATGAATCATTCGTCCTTTGAATTTTAAACTGAGAATAAAAAAACTTGAGCGCGATTAATTGAAAACTAGGAATAGTGAATCGCATGTTTGAAATTCCATTATTTTGCATTTCAAAATAAAAGTTGTCAGGCTTCTTTTTTTAATGTTTGTAATGTCTTAAGCTGAGAGTACTTTACTTGCTGTGTGCTTTTATTTTGAAATAAAGTGAGGAGCTGTTTCTCTAACATTTCAGTGTTCAGGCCGGTTCAATCTTTGAGCAGCGATTTGTTCTCCTGTCATACAAAAGAATGTCTGAGTGTCGAGAAGAACTACAAGATCACAGGAGAACTACAAGATCACAGGAAAACTACAAGATCACAGGAAAACTACATGATCACAGGAGAACTACAAGATCACAGGAGAACTACAAGATCACAGGAAAACTACATGATCACAGGAGAACTACAAGATCACAGGAGAACTACAAGATCACAGGAGAACTACAAGATCACAGAGAACTATAAGATCACAAGAGAACTACAAGATCACAGGAGAACTACAAGATCACAGGAGAACTACAAGATCACAGAGAACTATAAGATCACAAGAGAACTACAAGATCACAGGAGAACTACAAGATCACAGGAGAACTACAAGATCACAGAGAACTACAAGATCACAAGAGAACTACAAGATCACAGGAGAACTACAAGATCACAAGAGAACTACAAGATCACAGAGAACTATAAGATCACAGGAGAACTACAAGATCACAGGAGAACTACAAGATCAGACGAGAACTACAAGATCACAGGAGAACTACAAGATCACAGAGAACTACAAGATCACAAGAGAACTACAAGATCACAGAGAACTATAAGATCACAAGAGAACTACAAGATCACAAGAGAACTACAAGATCACAGAGAACTACAAGATCACAAGAGAACTACAAGATCACAGGAGAACTACAAGATCACAGGAGAACTACAAGATCACAAGAGAACTACAAGATCACAGAGAACTACAAGATCACAGGAGAACTACAAGATCACAGGAGAACTACAAGATCACAGGAGAACTACAAGATCACAAGAGAACTACAAGATCACAGAAGAACTACAAGATCACAGGAGAACTACAAGATCACAGAGAACTACAAGATCACAGGAGAACTACAAGATCACAGAGAACTACAAGATCACAAGAGAACTACAAGATCACAGAAGAACTACAAGATCACAGGAGAACTACAAGATCACAGAGAACTACAAGATCTCAGGAGAACTACAAGATCACAGAGAACTACAAGATCACAAGAGAACTACAAGATCACAGGAGAACTACAAGATCACAGGAGAACTACAAGATCACAGAGAACTACAAGATCACAAGAGAACTACAAGATCACAAGAGAACTACAAGATCAGGCTGGAATAAAGAGAAAACCATGCAAACAACATGTAGCTTTGTTTTTCTGAGGATGATTTGTTGTTCATTCGGTTTCTGTTTTGACGTCATGTTGATAACTTGAAGGAACATACCATCAAGAGTCTGTATGTTGTTTTATTTTGAAATTGACCTGACGTTCTTTGTGTTTCCTTGTCTGACTTCCTGTCGGGGTCGATCTTTTCTCTTCAGCTTGATGCATCATGCAGCGTGCTCCGTCAAAAACACACTCGCAGTGTATTTGAAACAGAGCAGAGTGTAGTGGCGCTGCTCGCACGCTCCACAGACGGACCGTGGCACGTGATGTGGAAAGCTGCAGTCCATCAGCGCCGTGGTCGAGGTGCTGATGGACTGAATGGCGTGCACAGAGTTTGTGGAAACTGGCAGTAAGCCTTCTTATCTTTGCTTTTATAGATACCTGTTGTTGCTTAAATCCGATCCTGCTTGGTTTGTGTCGACGTCATGATTTTATCTTGAGCGTCACTCAGGGTTACTTCAGATATTCCTGCTGAATTAACCCTTTAGATATTAAAGTCCATGTAATCTTTCCTTCAGGATCGTTTCCACATTTTGATTTCATTCACTGTTAAAATCAGAAGAGTCCTCCGGTTGTTTTCTGTAATGAACCCTGCTGCTCTTTATAAGCTGAATATTTAAACATCCTGAGTGAGACATGGAGATGGATGCTCGTGTCAGTCAGAACTGAGACTCGACTAAACACCTCCGTCTCCCTGACTGATGGGCTGTTGGCTGCGTTCAGGCCTCCTCACGTCAACACACGACATAAATCACCTCCACCTCATTTGTGATGTGACTGAGCTGTACACGTCGCTCTGTCATTAAATCATTTTGTGCACAGAGCTGAAATCTCTTTCTAATGTGTCATCCTCTCGACAGTAATCTAAAACTTCAAAGTGCCTTCAATCCTGAAACACTTGTGAGCTGATCAGCTTTAGTTGAGACATGCAAAGAGAAGACTTTTATTTAATTTATTTATTGTAGATTTACATTTTAAAGGTCCAATCAGTGAGCTGTGTAGTGACTGAAATGATAAAGTGAGCTTACTGTATGATCAGACATTAAGGAAACATGCTATGTTGAAGTGCTGGCTTCTCTGACAACAATGCAGCAGCCAGTATGTCCTCCTTCTAACTTTAGATTCTGGTCCTGAATGGTCTGGATTTGTTTGGACCAGAGAAGGTAGGCGGTTTTAAGGCACCCCCACACGGCCGTTTTGGACGCCCCTCGGTTTGCCAGATATGAGAGCAGTTATCAGGTCAAACCAACAGGTGTTGCAGCGATGGAAGCGGGCAAGAGAACTGGTTCAGGTAGAAGTGATTGTACCCGACCTAAAAAGCCTCTGCATGTTTCTAATAAGCTCCACGAGCAGAAACGTGCTCAAACTAGGATCAATATTGGAGATGCTTTTGAAAAATGGAGAGAGGTTAGAACGCAGAAAGGTTTACAGACCGATGCAGAGCTGGATAAACACTGAAGCTTCAGTGTTCACCACATGGTGACCTGCGTGAGCATCCCCTCTAGAGAGGAGGGGGCGGGGGAGAGACAGCTCTCTGCAATGTTTTGAATTTAGACTGCAGTACCCACTTTAAACACTAGGTGTCAGAGTTACATATTGTTCCTTTAAGTTACTTTGCACAGAAAACAAAGAGGGAGTGTAAACATCCGAGCTGAAATCATCTGTAGTTCTTCAGGGACATCGACTATGTCCATTTAACTGAAGAAAGCCTGATTACACCAAAAATGTGAGATCAATGCTCTCTCTCTTCAGGAGATTTGTCTTTACATATCGGCTTCTGTAGCCTGCAGGAGCTGAACACACAGCAGATACCTGCCATGTTGTCGGTGTTGAACTCTGACTGAAGAGGAGTTCTCTGGTTCGTCACGTGTTCAGTTGTTCCTGGTGGTCTGATTGGAATCGAACGGGGATGATTTGGTTCTTTTGTTGGATCTCAGGGAGGCTGCTGCTCACACAGAGGTCACATGACTATTTTCTCCTTTTATGACACTGTGGAGGTTTTTTTTCTTCCTCTGATTGAATCGGCTCGGCTTGTCGGGGCAGGAGGACGCTGCCGCTCTCGCTGTGTTCAGCCAGGTGACAAAATCTCGTTAAAGTCTTGTCCACGGGCGGCTGCTGAATGATTTATCTCTGGATAAAGGTCGCCACGGCATTGAGCAATGGGATGTCAACGGGGAGGCAGCCTCCTAGTGCATCCCCATGGTAACAGGCCTGTTCGGACCTCGGTGATGTCTGTCCCTCCGTGAATCAGACTGTTGTGTAATAACTCTGATGAAGTGAGAGTTCATCGGTTACAAAGCAATCAGAGTCATCGTGCTGAAAAACGAGCCGAGAGGAGACAGAAGGCTGCTTCCACCTGGCTTTCCCTCAAATGGACTCTAAAGTTTATTTATGCTAACGTTTATTTTCCAACCATGTTCAGCATTCTGACCCGTATAAGATCGACCTCTGCGTTCAAGTGTCTATCTCCCCTCGCTCTCTGCCCCTCACATGAACACGCCGTGTGTCCACACGAGCTCTGCAGGTAATCAGAGGGACGACATAGAAGAGGACTTTGTCTCTTCACATCATACATAATGTGTGGAAATGTGTTTTTAAGTAAACAACATTCAGGTGTCACAGTTACGGTGTAAATTAATTTGTTCAGGGTAGTTTGCATCAGGAAAATATATTGCACAGGAAGTTTAAGGAAACGCAGAAGTAGAAATACCAGAAATGTGTGAATTATTTCATTAAGTAAATACATGGAGAGAGAGAGAGAGACTCTCGTACGTCCTTCTTTCAATGCTTCAGGTGCATCATCTTGTTTTAGAAATGAATCTTCTCATGCTGCTGTTTTAATCGTTGCCGATGTTAGACTGCACGCCAAGTTTGGATCGTTTGATATGCTACATTATAAACATGCCTCCTCCTCCTCCTCGTCCTCTTAAGGCGGCTCACCTGCTCTCTCTGTCAAAAATAGACTCAGAGTGGCGCTGCTGGCACGCTCCAAAGACGAGCTGCTGCAGGTGATGTGGAAACAGGAGCTAGAGTTGAACTAACGGCGTGCACCGGAAATTGGCATTTAGAATTTAGGGACAAAAACAAGAACTTTCAGAGGACCCACTTTGAATCTGTGCATTTGTCCTGAAGGGTCATCTTGCAGCCATGAGAGTCTGTATCGTGACTGCCTGCTGAATGAATCTATTAGAACAAGTCCGAAACGTTTCAGTCCTTTTTGTCATTTCGACCTTAAAGCACGTAAAGAAAAGTGGAGCCATGTTTGGTTCAGAGGTACACTTATTCCATGTCGTCTTGTGTTTCCGTTAGCACACCCTTCAGACAAACGTCTTTGACTTCTCTCGGGTCTCTCTGACTCTGGATACGTCATCAGGACGTTGTTGGTTCTGATGACCCCTTTCAGAAGAGCGAGTGTTAAACTAATTAACCTGTTCAGGTCGACGATTGGCTGATAAAGTGTGTTCTGCACGACTGAACAGGAAGTGACAGACTGACCCATAAATCCTGTTTCCTGTCGGCTTCACCTTCGCCAAGGAGACATTTACAGTAACTGGGGACGGGTCAGCTTCCAGGCAACGACGATAACTTGAGGAGGTGTAGAGGGGGAGGAGGGGCCGGGAGAGATGGAAGGGAAAAAAGGGGGAAGATTGACAGGCCTGTTTTGAATTGTCTCTGTTTCAAAGCCAGATAATTATTTTGAATGTTGGCTAGTTAAGTTTTAGGTTTTACTAATGAAGACCTGTCATCACTGGGAGGTTTAGTAACAGGGGCTAACAGGGGCTGAGTTTGTAAGACACAGCTCTAATGAGCAGAGAAGCCTTAATGAAAATCCACAGACTGTATAAAAAATGGACATCGCATCGTGTCGTTGCTATTTGGACTGCTTGCTTGATTCTTGGAGCGTGGCTTCCCGGACACCGACATCTTGACTTTTTAATGCAAGATGCGTCCATATTTGGAGGAGAGGATGGAGCTGTAGAGGAGGGAAGGGTAAGCACACGCTAAGTTACCAAAGCTAAACAGTGGAGAGCTGTGGCTCAGTGGTAGTCGGTCGTCTCTCAACTGGAAGGTCTGGGGGTTTGATCCCCAGCTCCTGCAGCCACATGTCCGATGTGTCCAAGGGCACGACACTTAACCCCAAGTTGCTGCCGCTGCTTTGGCGGTGGTGTATGAATGTGTATGAATGGATGAGTTAATACTGATGGACTCCACGCAGCAGCCTCTACCATCAGTGTGTGAAGGTGTGACCTGCTCGAGTCCATTTACCGTTACCTCCTGAGCTGTAAACGAGCTATTTAACACCATGTTTCACACAGAATTAGGATCTAATTTGTGGCATAGTGACTGCAGTTTTTTATTTGAGATATTTTGGTACGAAGTGGACTTGCTGCTCGCTCACCCAACTCTCAGGTGACATGAGTAAGTTATGATAACTGGTCTTCTCTTCACTACCATCCTCTCCATGTAAAAGCAAAGAACAATCCAGACTCCTATGCACCGGTCAACAAATAAATCAATGTGTAATAAACAAGCCAGATATGGCAAGCACAGTTTGCCTGATACGTTGTACAAAAATGTGAATTCTACCATTATTAAAAATAAAGTTTCCATCACCAAAAATAGCATGAGCACGGACTTCTTTGATGGTCCGTCAACAATAAACCACCAAGAAAGACAGATTATCTTCTCAATTATTAAATGAAAAATCCCAGAGGTTAAAGGTCAGTGGCTGAATCAGCTGAGATGACACCTGTCACTCAAAGAGGCCACGCCCCCAACTTCTACATCACTTAAGGCCTTAATTGTCATGAAGAGAAATGAGCTCTAGAGACCGGGCCCCCTAATTTTAACATGGGGACTGACTCACTGCTGGAGACAGACTCTAGTGGACACTGGAGGAACTGCAGCTGTAAAGTTGGACATTTTAACATGGGGCTCTATGGGGACTGACTCACTGCAGGAGACAGACTCTAGTGGACACTGGAGGAACTGCAGCTGTAAAGTTGGACATTTTAACATGGGGCTCTATGGGGACTGACTCACTGCAGGAGACAGACTCTAGTGGACACTGGAGGAACTGCAGCTGTAAAGTTGGACATTTTAACATGGGCTCTATGGGGACTGACTCACTGCAGGAGACAGACTCTAGTGGACACTGGAGGAACTGCAGCTGTAAAGTTGGACATTTTAACATGGGCTCTATGAGGACTGACTCACTGCAGGAGACAGACTCTAGTGGACACTGGAGGAACTACAGCTGTAAAGTTGGACATTTTAACATGGGCTCTATGGGGACTGACTCACTGCAGGAGACAGACTCTAGTGGACACTGGAGGAACTGCAGCTGTAAAGTTGGACATTTTAACATGGGGCTCTATGGGGACTGACTCACTGCAGGAGACAGACTCTAGTGGACACTGGAGGAACTGCAGTTTTTATGAGCAGCTTCCTCAGAAGAGGATTAATATGAATCAGCTTCAGTCGTCTGCTTGTGTTTGCCTCTTTGAGTGAATCGTTTGTGATTAATTTCTCTTTTTAATGTTTGTTTGTTTTGATGTTGGTAATATGAAGTGAAGAGGCAGAAATGATCATCTAATCAGCCGTGCCTTCATAGAAGAGTTTAATCAGAGTGTGGAACAGACGATGATAATCATCACGGGGCCTTTTGATGCAGAGCAGCTGATAATGACTCTCTTTGTTAGAGTTTGATTCATGATTTCCTTCCTGATCAGATCGCAGATACAAACATGTCAGAGCGACTCGACCTGAATTAAGTGATCAGACAAGAACAATACTCTTTACACTTTCTTAGCTCTTATCCTCATGAGGAGTAAAAAACAAAGTCACTAAGCTTTGGATCGCTCAGCCTGCAGTCCAGCAGACGTATTATCAGACAATAGAGTGCTGACGTTTCCCTTCATTTCAGTGACCTTAAACGCCTCCTAACAGCATCACTTCCACAAGCTGCAGAGAAACAGAAAAACAGTTGTTTTTGTTGAATATGTACAGACTGAACTTCCTCCATTTGTCATTTCAACGCCTCCTCGTGGGCGACAGCTGAGGCCAGAGACTTCAAGATTTCAGGTTGTTTGTTCCAGTGGACACAAATCGTCAGGACGACCTGCAGGGCAATATCTTTAAATGTTGCTAAAATGAAGGACGCATGACGCATGTCTCTTTGTTTTTGATCTGTCTCATTTTCATGCATACAACAAAAATACTAAAACATCATCTAAGCTGAATATCAAAGAATCTCCCCTCAATCTCCTTTTTTGGGTGAGGGCTGCATGGAGCTGCAGTGGTTAGCGTCTTTACCTCACAGCGAGGAGGTTCCTGGTTTGAATCCCCGTCTGACAGGAGCCTCTCTGTGTGGGTTCTCTCCGGGTACTCCAGCTTCCTCCCACAGTCCAAAGACATGCTCGTTGGGTTAACTGGTGACTCTAAATTGTCCGTAGGTGTGAATGTGAGTGTGGCTGGTTGTCTGTCTCTATATGTCAGCCCTGTGATTGGCTGGAGAACAGTTCAGGGTGTAACCCCGCCTCTCGCCAAATGACAGCTGGGATCAGCTCCAGCCCCCCGCGGCCCTGAACGGAAAAATGATATAGATAATGGATGGATAGAGTTCTTACTGTAATCTATTCTTTCAAATACTTTAACATACAGCATGCAGCTCACCACACCAAGAAAAGAGCTCCACCTGCACAAACTTGAAAAACATAGCCCCGCCCTCATTGTTTGATCTTTGTGAAGCACAGTATTAAAAAGTCCTGATGAAAAAGTCTCTCCCCCCCCCCCGCACAGTTTTCATCTCTGATGCTAATCCTGGAGCACCACAGATGCTCCTCTTAGAGCCCGAGCCTCTGCTCAATCGAGCCGGCCGGTTTGAAGTCCCCTGATTGTGGATTCAGACCATATGTTGTGCTCCTCCTCCTCCTCCTCTTCCTCCTCCTCCTCTCTTCACAGCTTTCACACACTTCATGGTGTAGTTGTTTTCTGCTCCATTACGCAGGAGGATTGTCCTTGTTGTTGTTGTTGTCGTCGTTATAATTCCTCCCCCGGCCGGGCCCTGCAGAGCTGCTGTTAATGTTAGCGTAGATTAGAGTTATGATGTTCCCAACAGGTGCTTTTAGTGAACCACCAGCTGCTCAGAGGAAGGACAGAGGAGAGGAGGGAAGGAAGGAGAGGAAGTCTAAGCTGTTTCCTGCTTTGTCTCCCCTCTTCATATCACTGCTCACCTTTATGAACTCTAACGTCAGGCCAGGAAGGTCTGACTCAGAAGTTAGAAATGAGCACCCTTTGAAAAGGTCCCAAAAATGACCCCCTAAGTCCTTTCCTGTTCACTTTTCCTCGACCTGAGAAACGTCACAGGGTCAGTGAAGGTTACCGCAGTGATAAGAGAATCGGACTGCGTTTGCACTGGGCGGATGTTGATGATGTCACGTGGGTCTGCTGTAAATAAAAAAACTACAATTTACAGAAGAGGGACTACGAAGACCACATCTAGCGGCCTGTGTGTTCTTACCGTGTTGTTTACTGCAGCCTTCAAACATGAAAACCTCTGTGACATCATTAAGGTTTTTTACAGGTTGTGAACCTGAACGACCAATCAGGACGCAGCAGCTTGTATCAGCTGTGACGATAACAGCAGCTAATGTAGCTTGCAGCAGAGAGGATGGTTCGTTTCGCTTTCACATTTGTAATCCTCAGACCCATTTGATGCTGACTCGAGTGACATCACTTGAGGACACTAGTCACTCGTGAAGAGAAAGTCTTTTTACGAGTTTTAAATATCTGCATTAGACCTCCACCACACCTGGAAATACCTCAAGGTTGTAAATCACTGGACTTTTTATGTTCTGTCACAATGAACTGAAATTTGGATTAAAAGTGTCTCGCTATGATTGGCCTTTTTCATCGACAAACATAAATCTAAAGATGAGGCCAGCTCGCTCACATTCGCTCATTTAAACCGACGCTCTGCTGCAGTCGGGTGGTCTGCAGAACTCGACTCAGCGTGTGTGTGTGAGCGTGTGTGTGAGCGTGTGTGTGTAAGCGTGTGTGTGTAAGCGTGTGTGTGTGAGCGTGTGTGTGTAAGCGTGTGTGTGTGAGCGTGTGTGTGTGAGCGTGTGTGTGTAAGCGTGTGTGTGTGAGCGTGTGTGTGCAAGCGTGTGTGTGTGTGAGCATGTGTGTGAGCGTGTGTGTGTGTGGGCTCAGGTGGTGAAGCTCTGCATCAATAATAAAGTCCATCAGCTCCTCACTGAAGAGACGAAAATGTGTTTTTGTTTTCCTGTTTTCAAGTTACGGCAAATCTCCCTCTCTCTCTCTCTCCCTCTCTGTCTCTCTCTCCCTCTCTCTCTCCCCCTCTCTCTCTCTCTCTCTCTCTCTCTCTCTCTCTCTCTCTCTCTCTCTCCCTCTCTCTCTCTCTGTAGAAGTGAAGATGCTATAAACCAGATGGCCGTCCCCCCCTTCTCGACTCCCCCTCCTCCTCCCGCCCTCAGCCCTGTGAGCCCCGAGGTAACACACACACACACACACACACACAGATATTGCCTTCATGTACACATATTTTGAGCCACATCACACACCTGTAAAGTGTGTCAGGTATCAAACCTCTGTGCCTTCAGCTAAACACTAGTACTAACAGAGGCAAGAGCGTTTCAGCGCTGTGTGAGCGAGCATGTCTGACTGTGTGTGTATGTCGAGCGCCCGCTGAGCTGTGTCCATGTGTGTGAATTCAAAGACTAGGTATAACACCGTCGCAGAATCAATATGACTGTACAAAGACGTGATGACGGCTGAGTTTAGCAGTCTGAAAAGGGCTTATGTGTTTTTGTGTGTCAGTCTGTCCCTCCAGCTCCTCTTGGAGTCTCCGCCCCCCACAGACGGACCCCGCCCTCCTGACAGCCTGGCGCTCCACCCGTCATCAGACACAGCGGTCAGTCACATATACTGTATATTCACCTGCAGATGATCCAGGGTGAACTACTACTCTCTCTCTCTCTCTCTCTCTCTCTCTCTCTCTCTCTCTCTCTCTCTCTCTCTCTCTCGTGTTGAGCAGCAGCATCGTTGTTATGTCATACCTGCAGTTCTCTGTACACCTGTCACACGTCCAAACTGTAATAAGTGCCTGCTCAATCCTTTGTGAAGCGCTCTCTCTCTCTGTCTGTCTTCACACGTCTTTCACAAACTTCTCTTCCTGCGTGATGTGACTGGACAAAGACAACAAGGAATCCGCTTTTGTATCAGTCTCAAACATTTATGTTAAAATGATTTTGAATGTTGGGACTACTACAATTCAGTTTGCTTTTATCCAAAGTGACGAACATCAGACAGTAAGTACAACACAAGCGAGGATCTAGAGAGGAGGAAACAACGTAAGGGCGTTTAAAGGAACAGCTTTAAGTCTGATCGGACACACAGGTGCTGACAGGCAAACTACTAGTGTTGTAGTCACGAACACACTAGCCAAGACCAACCTGAGACCAGAGTGCTCCGAGACGGAGACAAGACCAAGACCATAAATATCTCTGAAAAATCCTCATCTTGTGTGCATGGGGCGTGTCACTCACTTAGACTGTAACACTGGAAAGGCACGTGCGTGTACGAGGCTGTGAACTGATCTGTGTTTGTCTAAAACAGGAGGAGACGAGCGATGAGGCCGAACACAACAACAGGAACAGAAGCAGAAGCAGCAACAGCGCCCCCAAGAGTCTGAGAGACAGCGACACCTCTAAAAAGGTCTGAACAAATCCACTCAGGGATTCAGAGGGAGCCCGTAGCTGGTTTAGAGCCGGGCGGGTGATAATGAAGCTCCAGAGCTTGTGTGACTTGAGTGAACCGTGTTGACTCGAGGCAGGTTCGCCACAGGGCAATTCAAAGTGCTTCACAAGAGAGCATCCCGACGAAGGGAAAGAGAGACATCAGACATTACAAATCATTCAAACAAACCGTGAGCAGTCACAGAGATCTATTTAGGCTCAAATACAAAGATTACCTGAGGTTTCTGTTCCGCTTTCTCTCTGCTACACCTCAGAGGACAATCAATCACAATATTTATTGTCAATTATCACAAAGAAGAAAGACATGGTACAGTTACAGCTGTGTGTTTTCCTGCAGAGGCTGAAAGCTGCAGAGACTCAAGAGAACGATCTGCAGGCTGCAAGGGCATCGATGGAGCAGCAGGTAACAAGCCGAGACACTGAGTTCATACCAGCATGGATGATCACAAGTTTAACCGTGTTAAACTCTGGATTATAATATTATAATCTCAACCTAAACGAGGATTTATCAGAAGTTGTGTTTTTGTTAAATTATTACTTTAGTTTACATTTGTATTTATGTTTTATACTCTCAGTTTGATTCCTCCGTCTGATCTGTCTGCTGCCTCCCTGTGAGGATGGATACGCTTCATCTGATGTGTGTGTGTGCGCGCGTGTGTGTGTGCGTGTGTGCGCGTGTGTGCGTGCGTGTGTGCGTGTATACAGTCCTGCAGGTCTCAAAGCAGCAGCTCCAGTAAACAAACTGCAGCATCACCTCCTCTGATCAGCCCAGACCTGCCGACTGCAAACAGAGGTACGCACACACACACACACACACACACACACACACACACAAACTCACACATTTCTATACTTCTGAAGGTCCTCGGTCTAAAGTCTCCGTTTGATTAGCATCATTTCCTTTACGTATGAAACAGTCGTGTTTTTGATTTCTTGTTTATTAGCTGTAATAACCGATTTGTTTAAATTATTTATCGCAGCAGCAGAACATAGTTTGTGTTTGAGGTCCAGGCTGCGACCTCATCACTCCTCGCTGTAATTTAATTTACATGCAGAAATTAGAAGAGTGATCAGTCGGAGCCTACAGGAGGATGCAGGGTGGAGGTGGGGCTGAGCGAGAGTGCAGTACTGGTTACTGCTGCAGGTCTGAGCTGGCAGTGAAAGAGCAGAAGATAGATCTAGAACTAGAAGGTGTTGTCAGCTTATTGTGGATAATGAGGCATGTCAGGTGTGAACTCAGTGCAGCTCGAGTTGACTGCCTGAACTAGCTCGCAGGCGTCTCCTTGTTTGGAAAATGTTTACTGAGGGAATTAATCAACTAAGAAGTAAGAACATTTTGTCATAGTCTATGATACAGTCTGACCCCTGCTGGACGTTAGAGAGAATACAGGTTAAAGACACTTCAGCAAAGTCACACTTAGGAATCAAGAGGCTGCATCCACACAATGTAAGAATCCTGCAGCTGCATTGACTCTGATGTCCTGAAATGTTTTAAACTTCCTCCTGCTCCCCTCCTCTTCCTCCTCACCCACCTCCCCCTCCTTTTCCTCCTCCTCCTCCTCCTCAGACCCGTCCTGCTGTGTGGTGGTTCCTGGGCAGGAGACTCTGTTGGAGATCTGTAAAGGTCGATCAGGACTAGGACTCAGTATAGTGGGCGGGAGAGACACACAGCTGGTAACACACACACACACACACACACACACACACAGACACACACACACACACACACACACACACACACACACACACACACACACACACACACACACACACACACACACACACACAAACACACACACACACTCTCAACATTCACAACACTCTGTCTCTCTGTCTCTCTAATTGTATGTCAATGTCTCTCTCCCAGGACGCCATTGTGATCCATGAGGTTTATGAAGAAGGAGCTGCAGCCAGAGACGGTCGACTGTGGGCCGGAGACCAGATACTCGAGGTACTCACACAGAGTATTACAGTACTGATGAAAACAGTAGGACTGTTATTAATGTAGAAGACTTGAAAAATACTTACGTAAATATTGGAAAATTTTGGGCGCTGATGGCCTAGCCGTCAGGTTGGACCCCAAGCGGGCGCCCGGGTTCAAGTCCTTACATCAGCAGCAGATCTACACCAAGAATTGTTCCCTCGGAAAGACCAGTCAGGCTAACTTCTCCTCCGCCATTGTTGTTGACATCAGAAGTCCCGCCCCTTCTTGATTGTGATTGGTCAGTGAGAAAGAGGTGCCATTGAGGAGCGTGGCGCTGTTCCAAAAATGTACAAGACTCACACTAGTAAGCCTTTCCAAACACAAGAACATGACAGCCTTAAAGAAATAATGTGCGACTTTTTGTATCCAGTAGATGTCGCCCTTGAGCTCCAGCATGAAACCAAAACAAACTGCTGTTAGGCCACACCTCCTCCATACTGAAGCCTCCGCTCTCCTCCGGAGACACACCTCCAACCCCCTCCACTCACGTTCACACGACAGTTAAGCGTAAGCGGCGGACAAAATTGTCCTCGGCTCTATCTGCAATCACCTGTGTCCTGCATTGTTGTGTTAGCATGCTAATGTTAGCTTGTGGCTTCACATTGCATTTACATTGACACAGAATGAGCGTGATCTAAAAACTCTTACGTAACATCCAAATAATCAGTGAGTATGTTCTTCTTCTTCTCTCTAGTTCTTGACTAAAACAGCTTTTATACACAAGGGGAGGAGCCGGCCGTCCCGTCCATGTAAACACGGCTCTGACAACAACACAGCCAGCGAGACTCGAGCTTCTCCCTCATTGTAGACAGTCATGACTCAGAGAGACATTTACACAGGAGAGACTGGATACATTAAACAACGTCCCCCCTGCTGGTCACAAACTGAACATACAAAACAAAGTGTAAATGATGAAGGTGACAGAAAGTGATGACTGTGGTTTATTTATTTCTGGGTTCAGGTGAACGGGGTGGACCTTCGCAGAGCGTCCCACGAGGAGGCCATCGCCGCCCTGCGCCATACACCGCCGAAGGTCTGTCTGACGGTTCTGAGGGACGAGGCACAGTACAGAGACGAGGAGAACCTGGACCTGTTTAAGGTGGATCTGCAGAAGAAGAGCGGCAGAGGGCTGGGACTCAGCATCGTCGGGAAGAGGTGCACCTAAAAAAAATACACAACACTCAGATACACCTGAAGTATGCTGTTTGATGTGGTGTAGGGTTAAAACTGTGTGCGTGTGTGTGTGTGTGTGTGTGTGTGTGTGTGTGTGTGTGTGTGTGTGTGTGTGTGTGTGTCAGGAGTGGCAGTGGGGTGTTTATCTCTGAGGTGGTCAGAGGGGGCGCTGCTGAGCTGGACGGTCGTCTTATGCAGGGCGATCAGATCCTGTCAGTCAACGGAGACGACACGAGACACGCCTCCCAGGAAACTGTCGCCGCCATACTGAAGGTAACACACACACACACACAAACACACACATACACACACACAAACAATTTAGTTTACGGCCTTGGTCTAAAGGTTTTTGCTGTTTTTAAGATCATTAATGTTGACGATGTGTTGTCTTGTGTGTGCGTGCGTGTGTGTCTTGCAGTGCGCTCGGGGTCCGGTCCTGTTGGAGATCGGTCGACTGAAAGCTGCATCGTGGATCTCATCCAGACAAAGCTCACAGGGAAGCCAGGTGTGTGTATTTTCTTTCTTCTTCTTCTTAAATCTCTTATATTTCCTTATTTTCTCAGTTTAATTTCACTATAGTTTTTTTTTTTTAGTTTCGGTTGATTCAAATATTTATTTATAAATGTCTTTATTGGAGAGACAGGACAGTAGAGTCAGAAATCAGGGAGAGAGAGAGAGAGAGAGAGAGAGAGAGAGAGAGAGTCGGGGATGACATGCGGGAAAGGAGCCACTGTTTGGATTTGAACCCAGGCCCCCTTACATGGGGCGCGCGCACTAACCGCTAGGCCACCGACACTCTGTGAGCAACATTTCTTTGACTAAATTATTTAAATTAAGAAAATAATTGGCAGAATAGAAATAATAGAAAATGAAGGTAACTGTGTTATATAATATAATTATACTGTGGTAGTCCACAACGTTCTGTACAGATCACACAGAGACGCGTCGCCCTAGCTGCTGCCGCTCCAAAAACACCTGAGCGCATCTGGAAAAAACAACTGGGAGCGCCTGTGGAGCGAGGCGGCGTGTGCATACGAGCGAGCAGATAAAAGAAGCTCTCGCCGTGGCTTTGCTCCGAGACGAGGAGGTAAAACCTCCTTGATTTGATTTTCTGCTTCGGTAGTGCTGCGACTCGGAGTCTTGATCTGAAAAGTTAAACATTATATAACTTTAATTCACGCCAAAAAACGCTAGAAAAACGCATTGAGCAGCAGCAGAGAAGAGCGCCCGGTAAGCGTGCTGTACCGGAGGAACAATGTTTTAACTGGCGACGCTTCTCTCTCCGTGTGATCGGTCAGTATATTATTCATCCAACAACCTTTAACATCTGATCGACAGTAAAGCAGGGAATTTAACGTACATTTAAACGCTGTTTCAGATGAGCCGAGTGAGCGGGAACAGCTCAGGTGTTGTGGCCCCGCCCCTCACGCACAGCTCAACATCATGTGACCCCAAGACGCCTGAACCCCCGACATCGATGTTGACCTCCCCCGACCCCCTCCCCCTCAACAACAACAACACGAAGACGAGCAGTGACATCACTTCCTCCTCCAACAGCACGGGTAGAGTTCAACAGAAACGACTGTGTTTTTTTGTGATTTATCTCATTATTGTATTTTCATTCTTTTTTTAAATTCATGACCTTTTATGGACATTAGTGGGCGGTTACCTGTGCTAATTGGGAACAACAGGCACGCGCTTTCAACTTGTTGTACGAACACGAGGAGATAAGAACAAAGCTGCAAACAATTCAATCATTTAAGAACACGTTGATGAATCTGACGGAGAGTCGTCTTAGAGATCTTCTGAAGAAAAAAGAAGATTGATCGTTGTTATTTTTCCTCGTTGTGTTTGCAGGGGGAGACGGCGGCGTCCGTACAGTGGAGCTCACGAGGGTAAATAAAAAAGAACATGTACTCTGCACGTTTGACAGAATGTTATAAATCGCTACGCATTTCCAAATGAAACAGGATATAACCAATCACAGGATAGAAGGCGGGACATAACGTTGTGCTGACTTCAACACGATAGTTTGACTCGTAACTTTGAGGTTTATAAAGTAATTTCTGCAGTTCTTAAAACGAGCGGCCATTCTTCACACCCAGGTGTCCATAATGTCTCACCTCCTTCCTCTCTCTCCGCCCTCAGGGTGTCAGTGACTCCCTCGGGGTGAGTATAGCGGGGGGGAAGGGCAGCCCGCTGGGTGATATCCCCGTCTTCATCGCCATGATTCAGGCCAACGGGGTCGCCGCCAAGACGCACAGACTCAAGGTAGACAGAAGTATTTAATAATGATCCATTATGAACAGGATTTAATGACACATAATAAAACCATGTGTGTGTGTGTGTGTGTGTGTGTGTGTGTGTGTGTGTGTGTGTGTGTGTGTGTGTGTGTGTGTGTGTGTGTGTGTGTGTGTGTGTGTGTGTGTGTGTGTGTGTGTGTGTGTGTGTGCAGGTGGGGGACAGGATCGTCAGTATCAATGGTCAGTCAGTGGACGCTCTTTCTCACAGCGACGTCGTCACCCTGCTGAAGAACAGCTACGGAAACATCAGCCTGCAGGTAACAGCGCCGATGTCACACCTGGGGTCACGCGATGAGAACTTGGACATGATGCTCGTAAAAATCAGACGGTATCGATACCTGTTTGATACCACGGCAACAAAAGTAGAAGTCCTTGACACCTGATAGATTACAACAAAAAAGGAAATGTTGCCAACATTTTCATCGCTATGTAGCAGGTGAAGGAGGAGGGAGAATCGAGGGGAGAGAGAACAGGTGTGCAGCAGGTAGAGGGTGAAACAGAGAGAGAACAGGTGTGCAGCAGGTAGAGGGTGAAACAGAGAGAACAGGTGTGCAGCAGGTAGAGGGTGAAACAGAGAGAGAACAGGTGTGCAGCAGGTAGAGGGTGAAACAGAGAGAACAGGTGTGCAGCAGGTAGAGGGTGAAACAGAGAGAGAACAGGTGTGCAGCAGGTAGAGGGTGAAACAGAGAGAACAGGTGTGCAGCAGGTAGAGGGTGAAACAGAGAGAGAACAGGTGTGCAGCAGGTAGAGGGTGAAACAGAGAGAGAACAGGTGTGCAGCAGGTAGAGGGTGAAACAGAGAGAACAGGTGTGCAGCAGGTAGAGGGTGAAACAGAGAGAGAACAGGTGTGCAGCAGGTAGAGGGTGAAACAGAGAGAACAGGTGTGCAGCAGGTAGAGGGTGAAACAGAGAGAACAGGTGTGCAGCAGGTAGAGGGTGAAACAGAGAGAGAACAGGTGTGCAGCAGGTAGAGGGTGAAACAGAGAGAACAGGTGTGCAGCAGGTAGAGGGTGAAACAGAGAGAACAGGTGTGCAGCAGGTAGAGGGTGAAACAGAGAGAGAACAGGTGTGTAGCAGGTAGAGGGTGAAACAGAGAGAACAGGTGTGCAGCAGGTAGAGGGTGAAACAGAGAGAGAACAGGTGTGCAGCAGGTAGAGGGTGAAACAGAGAGAGAACAGGTGTGCAGCAGGTAGAGGGTGAAACAGAGAGAGAACAGGTGTGCAGCAGGTCGAGGGTGAAACATGTCTTGTGTTAATCTTGAACTCTGCAGGTGAAGTGGAGGAAATCTGAGAGACTAAAACGCACAAACAGGAAACATGAAATATTATTATAGGTGTTTATTATTCTCGCTCTCAGCAGCACAGTTAATGTGTGTGTGTGTGTGTGTGTGTGTGTGTGTGTGTGTGTGTGTGTGTGTGTGTTATCAGTGTGCTCCAGCTGACTGTTGCATGCTGGGAAAGTGATAACTGCAGGCCTTTTATGATGCTGCAGCTTCATCAGTCTGTGCACACACACACACACGCACGCACACACACACTCACGCACACACACACTCACGCACACACACACTCACGCACACACACACTCACGCACACACACACTCACGCACTCACACGCAGACACACACACACACTCACACAGAGACACACACACACACACACACACACACACACTCCCCCTCTCTCTCCTCCTGCAGTGCGTCTACACCAGGTGTCACCTGGAGATAAGAGAGACTCTATATTAATCACCTGTTTGGTGTTCACACGTGTCGTCTGTAAACGGAGGGAGAACGCTCATAATTTGCTCTCTGATATTAAGTTCATCTTAAAACCAGCTGACGCAGATCCAGCAGATAAACATGTTGGTTTAGTTTTTTTATATATACCGTTAGCTCAATACACACAAGACGCTAACATATTTCCAACTCATCACAAACATGTTGAAACACAGAGACCAGAAACAGTCATCATGGTGTTTGAGATTACGCCCGCTGACCAAAAATATGTTTCAAATAGTGTTGTAGTCAAGACCACAGTAACCGAGACATTTAGGGATGGAGACTGAGACCAAGACAGGACGAGACCGAGTCAAGACCAAGACCATAAATATCTCTGAATAATCATCTTGTGTGCAGGGGGCGTGTCCCTCACTTAGACCGTAACACCAGGAAGGTTGCAGCCGTAACCGGGGGATAAAAATCAAACTACAAATAAAGGGAAGTTATTGATTCTTTTAGAAAGAGGCGTTTTCCTTCTAGTCACAGTAATGGCGTTGAAAAATAGCCGCTCAGTGGTGGACTTGACCGGTCTTGATTTAAAATCCGGAGTCCGTCCAGTTTGAGGACGAGACGAGACCGAGTAAAAATGATTTTGATTCCGTGCCGAGACCTTCAAAAAGTGGTCTCGAGACCAAGACCGATGTGAGTACTACAACACTACGATGGAGGGCCATTAACCAACTTACTGTTGACATGGGGTCAGTCAAAGCTTAGAGGAGCAGTATGTAACTCTGACACCTAGTGTTTAAAGCGGGTACTGCAGTCCAAATTCAAAACATTGGAGAGTGCTGTCTCCCCCCGCCCTGATCAGCTTCCAAACCCATCTACAGTCTATAGTCATATCCTCTGAGAGCAATGGCCAACTTTTCAGGGCTTCCAGTATAGCCAGTAGATGGCGCTAAAGGACTGAACGCCATGACTCTATTGAAAGTCTGATTAACAACTTTAGAAGTAATTAAATGTTTGTTCAGTATCATTTGATGTCAGTTCTCGTCGTTATCCAGCCTTGTGCCAGTCTGAAATAAAATGATTTCTGTTCGTGTGTGTGTGTGTGTGTGTGTGTGTGTGTGTGTGTGTGTGTGTGTGTGTGTGTGTGTGTGTGTGTGTGTGTGTGTGTGTGTGTGTGTGTGTGTGTGTGTGTGTGTGTGTGTGTGTGTGTGTGTGTGTGTGTGTGTGTGGTGTGTGTGTGTGTCTGTGTGTTTGTTTCTTTAAGGTGGTTGCAGACACCAACATCAGCGCCATCGCCACTCAGGTAGAGAGTTTGTCCGGCAGCTCCAATCTGTCAGCAAACACTGACACACACACTGCAGAGCCAGAGTGAGTACACACACACACACACACACACACACACACACACACACACACACACACACACACACACACACACACACACACACACACTAACACACTTTTTCAAAGTGTGAGAAGACATCGGCCTTCATCACGTCTTTGTACGTTCATATTGATTCTGCAGGAGCGTAATATTGGTGTCCCTGTCTGTGAATTCCAAATTGCGTTACGGCGTTACGGGAGCGTGACGTGTAGAGAAACAGCTGGAGCTCCACATATATTCACACACAGCGCTGCTGTCCCCTGCTAGCTCCACCGATTCGGTCTCACCTCTGATGGCAACAAGCAAACAAAGTCTGCACACCAAGGAGCTCCTGTATAAAGGATTGACGTGTGACGTTTGGAGCCATCGTGCTCTTCCTCAGTCTGAAGGAGACATTATAGTATTTATTTATCGTGACTTTATACTGAAGGCGAGATGTCACGAGGGCGTTAACATTGTGCTTTGTACAGATACACATTAACACAGAAGTAAGTATATACGTATAATAACAGGCTATGCTACCTCCTCCTCCTCCTCCTCCTCCTCATCATCATCCTCCTCCTCAGAGGTCCACAGCCTCGCAGCATCAGTCTGGAGAAAGGCTCTGAAGGACTCGGCTTCAGCATCGTCGGAGGGTTTGGGAGTCCACATGGAGATCTGCCAATCTATGTCAAGACCGTCTTCAGCAAGGTGAGGGCTCGTCCTTGTGTTCTAGACAGGCTACCTGTTCTATCTGCACTCAGTCGTTATGCTAAGCTAGGCTAACCAGGTAATAAGAACAGCTCTGTTCGTACTTTTTAGGAACCACAGCCAATCAGGAGCTATGAACTGTGTAAGAAGGAAGGAAGTACCTGTAGCACGCTAACTGTAGCATGCTAACTGCTGAAGTTAGCATAGTCAGGCCATTAAAGCAACAAGCTGTAACTTTTCCACCTTCAAACTGTCGTTCCAGATGTTGTTTTATGAGCGCATCGTTGTGTGTTCCACCTTTAATAGATCAGTGAACGCAGCATGATCATGTGTTTGTATGTTTCAGGGCGCGGCGGCGGTGGACGGGCGTCTGAAACGAGGCGATCAGATCCTGACGGTGAACGGAGAGAGTCTGCAGGGAGTCACACACGAGCAGGCCGTCGCAATCCTGAAGAAACAGAGAGGGACGGTCACACTGGACGTCCTGTCATAACACACACACGTGCACACACACCTCTGCATGCAGACTCAAAGACGATGCAAACACTTCTTGACTCTTGGACTACAGATCGTCATGGATCGTAAACTTTGAAGTTCCCAACGTGCAAAAAAAAAGAAACAAAAAGCATCACATGGTGCCAGCACACGCACACACACGCACACACACACACACACACACGAACACACACACACACACACTTCCTGCGTCACCAGAACACGCTGATGTCTAACAGTATATCTCTCTGCAGCATGGCCGAACATGTCTTACAGCTTTTATACTTACTAACAGAGTTTCTCAGCCTGTGGCTCGGGGCTAATTAAAGGGTCACTTTGTGTTCGGGAGGGGTCATGAGATGTCACTCATGCATCAATTTCCTCTCGTCACAACATTACAACAACTATCTGATATATGTCGCATGACATTTGAAGTTTGTGGCTCTCCAGGTGATCAAGCAATTTAGTTTTTCACCTTTTTGAAACACAAACATCCCGGCAGATATTTTGTGATATAACAAAACAAATATTGATCTAATCGGCAGTTCTTGGTGACTCTTCTGTGTCGGATAAGCAGCCATTTATTTGTGTTTTGCTTCGGTCGTGATTTTGTATAAGACTCATCTTTAACCTCAATTATTTCTTCCTGTAAGCAAATCACATTTGAATGCATTCATCAAGTTAGCATTAGATCCTGAGCTCCTGATGCAACATGACGTGATAAGAGTAACGTGGAAGTGGCGTATGAAGAGTCCTCTACACGACGCTATAATGAGAATATTTGTCTTTCTATCAATGCTACGTGTAGTTGAACAGAATCACAATCTGAACTAAAGAGTGGAGAAGAACATACTGGAGAACAGGAAACAGAATGCAGCAGGTTCATTAGAGCACGGAGATCGTAGAGGTGGCGTGCAGACAGTCTATGGTCGTGCAGCGATCACAGAGAATAAACGTCACCACCCCCTTCCACTCGCTCGAGGTGAATTCTCCTGATTATATCCTGCTGCGTTCTCACTTCAGCTCACTCTGAAAACTCCCTGAAGCTGTTAAACTTGTTGTCAGGCCAGAGAAGGTTGAGAAACTCTGTTAGCAACTTAACTAATATTAAAAATATCACGCAACGACAAAATATATCAACGTAGAGTCATGATGGAGCGACATTTCAAACCAGCCTAAAGTACAGTCAGACACGCAGACTGAATCTGAGGACAGAGACAAAACTCTGATGTGAAGGAACAAAAAACGACGCGACTGCTGCACACGTTAGCTTAGCATCTCCTCTGTGGTAAATGACTGGTTAGCTGTTAGCCAGCAAGTAGCGTCAATCTGGAGACCACTAGAGAAAAACTGTGTCAACACTGACTGCCAATTTCCACAAAGTCCTAGTGTGCTGCGGTATATCAGTGCCACGATTTTGCTCCGTCCGAAGGCAGCCAACCTTCCCCACTGGGTCTGTTTCTGGAGCGTGAGCGCAGCCATGAGCGTGCAAACAACATGTTATACGATCAATATACGATCAGGAGTCTATATATTGTGTTTGAAATTTGAAATTGACCGGACGTTCTGTACGTTTCTTTGTCTGACTTCCTGTCCGCGTCGATCTTTTCTGTCCAGCGTGACGCGTGCTTGCAGTGAGCTCCGTCGAAAACAGACTGTGCATATTTGAAACGGAGCAGAGCGTTGTGGCGCTGCTAGCGGAGACAGACCACGCTACGCTCTCTGTGGAAACACAATCATTGACGAGAGTGCAGCGGTGCAGAACGGCGCAGTGGTGTGCTGACGGACCGCGGCGAGCACGGACTCTGTGGAAATTGGCGGTGATCTTTTCAACCATCGATATTCCAGGTGTTTTTTTTTTATCTGTCAAACTGTCAAAGAAAAAGCTCCTACAGCTACCATCGGCATCATGAAAAGAAAACAAACATTTGGTAGAATTATTTCCTCCCTATTTTGGTAGCCACAGGCTTCCATATCAAATCTCAAAGTGCGTGTCATATTTAAGTAAAGGTGGAAGATTATTATGGGATAGAAATCAACCTGTTAACATTTACTTTTTAACCACACGGTCTTAAAGTCCTTAACTTATTAACAGTGCCATTGTTTGATTTGTACATCGGGTGTTTGTTTGATTTCGCTGTTAGAACTTCTCGTACACAAAGATATTAAAGGTGAAACAAATCTACCGTACGAATCTTAAAACGAACGTTATATAGATGATGTATATTTACGTGTCTCCATGGAGATGACTCTCAGGACTTGGTGGGCTCGGAGACCCCCTGTCGCCCACGGCAACAGATACAGTGTCTTCCACATGTTTGTCATAGACAGAACGGATATCAAATTGTGTCTCCATGAAGGTGTTGATTCCTTCGAGAGGCAGAACC
This sequence comes from Tautogolabrus adspersus, assembly GCA_020745685.1. Lineage (NCBI taxonomy): Eukaryota > Metazoa > Chordata > Actinopteri > Labriformes > Labridae > Tautogolabrus > Tautogolabrus adspersus. Next base: position 930,509 of record CM036536.1, on the reverse strand, counting down.
GACAGACATTTAATAAAACTCTCAGTCCGACGTTTCATGTTTGCAGGATGTGGTTAGCCTAGCTTAGCGCAAAGACTGGAAACGGAGGGAAACTGTTAGCCTAGATTCTTCAAGAGTAAAAAGTTTATCTTCAGATAACTAGACTCTTATAAGTTCAAATGCTTTTTAAAATGATCTGTTTTACATAAAGACATTGATTGCTAACAGAATTAGATTTGAGGATGTGAAATTATTGAGCTAATAAAATAAAATGTTTAAAAACCACTTAATGTACGTGAACGCACTTTTCTGGAGTCGTTCATTTGCGATGCTAAAAATCCCTTTAAGGCGTTTAAGAGCCACAAACATCAACCCTTATGTTTTATACCTCAGGCTTCCCTCTGTTGATTTTATAACTCAGATATTTTCGTGTTTTCACATCTCAAGCTCCAAAACGACCTTGAAACACTTCAGCTCTGATGAATATTTCTCACGTTAACATCAGCAGGTTTCACTGATTGAATCGACGTGTTCATCCGTCCGTCCGTCGGCTCAGATGTCGAACGAGCTGTGAAAATGTTGTGAATGATCTTCATGTCTGTTCAGATTATTATTGATTATGTTTGTTTGATTTGTCCTGAATCATCTGTGTTTAATAAAAAGTAAAGGGAGCACAACATGACCTGCTGCCGTGTTTGTGTTTCATTTAGAACTGAACCCTGGACAACAGACGCTCAGCTGTCCCACTGTCATTACAGACAGTGAACTAACCACAGACGCTGGAGTGTCCCACTGTTATTACAGACAGTGAACTAACCACAGTTGGAAATTCGATTGTCTGTGGTTAGTTCACTGTCTCTAATAACAGTGGGGCACTCCAGTGTCTGTGGTTAGTGATTAGTGGTATTACAGACACTAAACTAAACACAGATACTAGAAAGAAGGTACAGAGGGGGGATCACTTCGTCCCCCAGTTACGCCTCGGCAACATTTAGATTTAAGGCGAAACGTCACAGGGCGTAAATATCGTACCTTCTCAGCAGTCTGAAAAGGGCTACAGTTACTAGAGTCCCTGAACTAGCCACAGACACTAGACTGTCCCAACTGTTAATTCAGACCTTGAAGTAAACACAGACACTCAACCTTTCCACTGACGCTCTCCTGTCCCACTGTCATTAAACACACCAAACTAACACCTGTTTTCGAATAAGGCTTTCCCTATTGTTGTGATTAATTATTAATGGCAGGCGTGTCTTTCATGGATCAGTAATGAGAGTCGACTCAGCAGTTTGTTAGAAAAGATAACTTATTACTCAGCACACAGATCAGCTGACAGACGACCTCGTGTTTTATCATCTTGTCGTCTGCGGCCCGAGGAGACGAGCGTGAGAAAAACAAACAGTAACGGATCGATTCATCATCTTTAAAATCATTCAACATCTACAACATCTCTGTGATTCCTCTAAATGAGTTTGGCAGCGCTTGAAGATGAAAAATCAGAGAAACAAACATTTAAAGAAGAAATTTCAACATGGCGGATATCTGACGTTCTTTACAGTAAGCTCCGCCCGCCTGGGACAACAGGTACAACGAAACAAAGACATCATTTAACAAAAAGACAATTTCGAAATTCATATTTTCAGCAGGAGGCATTGTAGTGAATGTTTGATTCTGTGAAGGGTTAGAAAGGACATCAGCCAATAGGGTCGCTGCAGGACGGTCACATGGAGGTCACCTTGTCTTCGGTGTTTTCAAACGCGTGGTTGTTGAAGGCGTTCATGTCGTCTTTGTTCCTGATTGACCAAAAACACACACAAGGTGAGGAGATAAGGCGTGCAGAATCAGTCTCTTCATAAAAATCACTTAGTGTGATGTCACCTTTTCATTTATGATTTCAGCTCTCTCTGATGATTTGAATTGGACTGCAGTACCCGTTTAGAACACTAGGTGTCAGAGTTACATACTGCTCCTTTAAACCTGTCATTTAAGGATCCGTATCCAAAGAGTTAAAGGCAGGGTTGGTAAAAACTAGCATGATTTTGAAAGTAGCATTCCCTCAGTGCTCCGTCTACACCCACCCCCTCCCCTCTGTGCTCCCTCTAAAGCCACGCCCCTCACTTACATGCACGAGCGCCGTTGCTCCAGAAGTGGACCTCAGCTCATCTCTTGCATTGTGTAGAAACTACGTCGTCTCATGTCTCATTCAGCGGTAAGTAAACTCACAGTATAAACTCCGTCATCAGTGACGTGCTTTGAGTGTGGGCTAGAGCACGCAAGAGGTAGAGAGCGAGCAGGAAGACAGGGAGGCTGTGATTGGTTCATCAGATTGGTACCTCGTGGCAGACATTGGTCAAAGTTTTTACAGGCTTACAACTGCTACAGATGACGGATTTTCTTTGTTCCTTTTTCAGAGAACATGAGTTATTAATTTCTGCCAGGACCTAAAGACAATTTCAACCCACATCTTAAAAAGTGAATCTACCAACCCTGCCTTTAAATAAATACACCGACTCATAACGCCTTTAATTATTCTCACAACATCAAACCACAAACTGTGACGTGTCGGATGTTCCTACCTGACCAGGTCTAGAGTGATGTCGTAGGTGTTTTCTGTCTCGGACTCTTCTTCTGTTTTCCTCCTGCAGAAACATCGGAACACATTCACATGTAGACTTCATCAATCAGCTGTTACTTAAAAGCAGGAAGTGTTCCGTTGTTCGTACCTGACCAGGTCCAGACTCGTCTCGTACACGTTTTCTTCGGTCATAACGAGGTCGTTTTCTGTCACTGCCTCAGCCGAACTCTTTCTCCTGCACGAACATGTAAATGATCACTGGACTAAAGCGTTTTCTGACATGACCTCCCGTGTAAGGGGGAGACATTTCTGTGGGGGGGGGCTGTGTTGGTCTGAATATTTGATTGATTTTCGTCGCTCTTGGGGAAAGATGTAATGACTTCTGTCTGATGCTCATCAGTTTCACTCACCTGCCAGACTCGCCACACCACGCCTTCTTCACCAGGAAGACGACGAAGGTGAGGAAGAGGAATCCAACCAGGGCGATGATACCGGTGAGCCACTGAGGCAGCAGACGCTCGCTGGGCTGAACTGAACGAGACAACAACAAAATACACAAAGTTGAAATCATCTCTGAAACCTACAAATAATAGAAACTTTTTGTCTTCACTCTAGTGGCACTCCTAAAGTAACCTCATGTAGCTTTTCACAATAAAAGCATCCGGGGAGATGATCATTTAGCTCGTTATTCAATAAGCTCTGTAGAGTACAGGGGGCGCTACACTCTCACTCAGGTTGCCTGCGATACATCTCACCGTGTATGAGCAGAGTTTAGACAGAACCCAGATTCAGCAAGTTTTTTTCAAATTAAACTCCACGTTAAAAATTAATTTAAAAAACAATGTTCTTTTGTTGCTTTTTATTTTTAGCTAACATGAGTTTCATTTTTTATTTAAAGGTCACATATTCTCCTCCTCTTCAGTTTAAATAAGTCTCAGAGCTCCTCTAAACATGTGTGTGAAGTGTCTTGTTCTAAATCCACTCTGATCCTGTATTTGATCATGCCTATAAACCCCTCTATTTCAGCCCTGCTCAGAACAGGCTGTTTCTGTGTCTGTAGCTTTAAATGTAAATGAGCTGTGTCTGACCACGCCCCTCTCTGGAAGGGCTTGGGTGGCTCGGGCTTTCTCGCTCCATGCCCTATTGTTTACGGTGAGAAGGCAGACTCAGAGGGCAGAACAAACACCTAGCTGTGGGAGTGTCACCCACCTGGGGGAGGGGTTACTGCCCTTTGTGATGTCATGAAGGGAAAATCTCCAAACGGCCTGTTTGAGCACACATTTTCTGAAAAGTGGAGCAGGCAAAAGACGGAGAGGATGGACTTTTCTCATCATTGGGGGGTTTGTAGACGGACTAGAGACACATGTTAGAGTTAGAGAAACATGGAGAAGAGGATTTTAAATAATATGTGACCTTTCATTTAACCTTAGTATGAAGGGAAACAAGATCTTCAGAGGTTAGGCATAAATACAAATGTTCAGAGAAGCTCTTGTATTTTAAAGTTTACAGCAGTAGGTTTATTTCTGACCTCTGTCGTTAAAGGGTTAATAAAGATCTATACAAAATCTCTATTATGATATTAACAGGAACCATTACTTCCTTAAGTGCTCAGAGTTAATAATTAACCAAGAATCACTCAAGTGAGCAGAAAGTCAACAGATCTCGGACCTCGTGTGTGTGTGTGTGTGTGTGTGTGTGTGTGTGTGTGTGTGTGTGTGTGTGTGTGTGTGTGTGTGTGCGTGTGTGTGTGTGTGTGTGTGTTTGTTTTAATTTGTAATGGGAGTCAGCCAGTGCTTCACTTGTAAACCCTGAGGTCCCGGGACACAGAGAGAGAGAGAGAGAGTGCTGTTCAAAAGTCACAGAATACATCAAACATGCACAGAGCATCGGGCTCAACAGAGCATTCTCCAAAATCAGCGCTACTGGCGTAGAATCACGATGTGCATGTGTCTCCCTCGCTCACTGTCGGAGTGACATGCTGACTGTTTCTACTTGAGAAAAGTCATTCTAGAAGAGAACGTCCTTTTACGTGCTGACTGAATTCATAGGCTGTATTATAAATTCATTTGAATCCTCAAATTATGAATAATACGTTGAATTAACAGCAGCTCGTACAGATTTGAGTCTCTCCTCTCCGGTCTACCTCTCAAGCTGCTCCAAAAACTTCAACTGGTCCAGAACTCAGCTGCCCGGATCATCACCAGAACCCCCTCCACAGACCACATCACTCCTGTCCTTCAACAACTCCACTGGCTCTCTGTTAAATACCACATTGACTTTAAGATTCTCCTTCTCACCTTCAAGGCTCTCCATAATCTCGCACCTCCATACCTCTCTGATCTCCTTCACACCTACACACCCTCCCGGACCCTCCGCTCTGCCTCCTCCATGCTCCTCACCACACATCCTGCCCGGCTATCATCAATGGGCTCTCGAGCCTTCAGCTGTGCAGACCCCATCTCTTGAACTCTCTCCCCTCCTTCAGATCTGTCTGACCACGCCCTTCTCATTATTGCTGTTTTTGTTTTGATGTAGTTGGTTGTGTTCTTGTTGTTACTGCTGTGTCTGAAAGGTTGAGTGACGTCAAAGGCGCCCATAAATAAAAATAAATTCTAAACAGCCTCAAACGTCACACTGACAATAAACAGACGTTTCCTACGACCGGTTTGTAGTTTAGAATAAAGAGAGCAAAGTGACATCACTGTTCGGACTAAACAACCACTGATCCCTCGACCTCGTCAACATCGCCGACAGTAACTCATCGATTGAGCTCTCGTGACGTGTACGAAACGTCCCTACATGACCTCTCGCTCTCTCCTAAAAAAAAAGAAAGACGTAAAAATGATACAAGCAGGGAACAAGAGAAACAAGTGACAAAGGAGGTGCTGGTTCCCGATGTGGGAGGCGCTGGATCTTGTTCCAACAGGATCCAGCACAAATAAAACCCTCAGGAGACGGGTCTCTCCAATGTTTAGAATTTAGACTGCAGTACTCATTTCAAACACTAGGCGTCAGAGTTACATACTGCTCCTTTAAATAAAGATTATTATTCAAACGATTTGAGGTGAAGTTCATCATTTATTCTTATATCAGCTTGTATATAAAGTTTTCCGTGTCTGTGCACACCGTGTGTCCCTCCTGACTCCGCCCATAGCGAGGTGTTTGTATCCGTTAATCTGACCGACTGATCAGCTGTCGAAATCTGGATTTAAAGAGTTTTTAAAGGTCGTACCTGTCTGAGCCGTCACCGCTCCGACCGTCATCAACAAACAGGAAATGAGCGCACCGAGTTTCTCCATCGTCTGATCGGACCAATAAAAACAAAAAGATTTAAAGACAATCAGCAGAATCTCCACACGCTCAGTTTCAGCTTCAGAGTGCGTGCTGCTCCGACAGCAGAGAGTCTGTGTGGCTCAGGTGTTGTCAGGTGTAACTGGAGGTCAGCACACGTCTGTTAATGTTTGACTCAGAGTCACAAAGCACACAGTGATTCACAGGAAACACATTTATCAGCTCGCCCAGGTTTATGGTCATGTTTCTGTTTCTCTCTGCTGGGACAAAATCTTTACTCAGAAATTCACCAGCGATTTAGGAGTTCATTGAAGGCAGCACGAATTCAACACGAGTCAGCAGGTTTAAAAGGTGGAGATCCATGAACCCAAAGCAGTTACAGACTTTCTGTTTTAGTCAAGGTGCTGGACGGGCTTAAAGGTGATCCACTGAAAGGATTCTTCATCAATCAATCAATCTTTATTTGTATAGCATCAATTCATAACAAGCGTTATCTCAAGACGCTTTACAAAAAGCAGGTAAAGACCTTACTCTTTGTCTATTAATATTACAAAGAGCAGGTAAAAAGACCATGCTCATTGTTATGTTACAAAAAGCAGGTCAAAGACCTTACTTATTGCTATATTACAAGGACCCAGCTTAATCCATCATGAGCACTTTAGCAAAGCAGCTAAAGTTACATTGGTCAGAAAAAAACTTCCTTATTAAAAGGCAGAAATCTTCGGCAGTGATCCCCGGCTCATGACGAAACAGCCTACGATCCCGAAGGGAGGGGGGGAGGGTTGTTTCATGACTTCCAGTCTGGCTTCAGGAAGAAACAGTCCAGTCACAACGAAGGTCTTAAATGACATCATCGACTTCAGCCTCGTTTCCACCCTGATCTTGTTTGTGTTTCCACAGCTAACGGACTGTCAGCTGGGTAGCGATAGCATCGTCAGCTATGTGATAATAAAAAAAAAAACATTTTATACCGCACTTTACATTTTAGTAAAAAGTGCTACAGAGTTCAAAATAAAAAACAATGGGATTAAAAATAGGAAACTAAAAACACGAGCGAAAGGCTCAGTTAAAGAGGCGGGTTTTTAGGGCACTTTTAAAAGCGTTTGCAGACTGTGGCGCCCTCAGGTGGTCAGGGAGAGCACTCCACAGACTGGGAGCAGTGGAGCAGCTCCCATGGTGTGGAGTTCAGTCCTGGGGGGGGGGACGACAGCTGTGTTCGGTTTAGAGTCCGTACAGATCCAACCTCCTCGGAAACATCGTCCATCTCTACTCTAGAAAATGTTTCAAACTAAAAATACGGCTTAAATATGTAAACGTGCCATCGCACCAATAAGCGTTACATTCACATTACAAACTAAAGTATTTCGACATGTTTTTTAAATAATATGCATTTCATAAACGAGGCAGCACAATGTTTAAAATGTAAGATGTACATTTGATTATAACCTCCGGGCCTCTTAAGGTCCCGGAGCTCCAGTTTGGGCCTCGCTGTCCTACAGTATGAGACAGGCGGAGGAGGGTTTGGCTTTGAGCATGCTCATTAGGTTCAGGTTGAACTGGGCGGGGTTAAAGTCCTGCAGGTCGGACACGGAGCTCTGCAGAGCGCCCGGCTTCTTCTCTCTGGAGGTGACTCTGTACTGCGCCTTCACGTTCCTCAGAGGGTTCCAGTCCGGACTGACATGATCCGGACACCGAAACACCTCCCGGATGACCGAGCCCCCACGAGACAACGCCACAAAGCCGTTCCTGAACGTCAGCATCCTGACCACCGGGGAGTAGACGTACTGGACGTACAGAAGGTTACCTGAGAGACAGGAGGAGAGAAATACAAACACCTGGGCGACACAATCATGCATCAAAGAACACCATTTCCCATCAACCTACAGAACATCACAGGGTTTTTAAGTGGTTAGTTCAGTGTCTGTCATAACAGTGGGGCATTTAAGTTTCTGAGGTGAGTTTAGTGTCTGTAATAAGAGTGGGAAAGTCAGCTATTCATGGTTAGTTCAATGACTGCTTTAACAGAGGCAAAGTCGAGAGTCGGCGGTTAGTTTAGGGTCCACTTTAAGTTTGGGACGTTTGAGTGTCTGAGGTGAGTTTAGTGACTGTAAGAACAGTGGGAAAGTTGAGTGTCTGTGGTTAGTTCAATGCCTGTTACTACATGGGATATTTGACCACCTGTGGTTAGTTCAGTACCTGTAAGGACTGTGGGACAGTGGAGTTCCTGTGGTTAGTTCAATGCCTGTTACAACAGTAGGACATTTGAACACCTGTGGTTAGTTGACTGTCTGTAATAACAGGGGGATAGCCGAACGTTAGTGGTGAGTTCAAAGTCTGAAATTCCACTGCTAGTTCAGTGTCTGTAACAACAGTGGGACAGTCCAGTGTTTGTGTTTAGTCCAGGATCGATCAGGGTGACAGTTGAAGTTTTGCAGTTATTTTAACTTGAGGGAACTTTCTCTTTAAATACAGTATTCTTTCCAATCCGTCCGTACCTGAAGCAACATCCCACACTTTGACCGTTCTGTCCTGAGATCCCGTGAAGACAAACTTATCGCTTTCAGAGAAAGCAGCCGAGAGGACGCCCTCGAAGAAAAATCCCTGAAAAACACCAAAATATTGATGTGATTTTTAAAACTTACTGTTTTACTTACATTCAAAGCAGATGCAGATACAAACCACAGTAGTTAGTTCTGACCTTAAACTCCATGGTGTGGTCCAGGACCGGTGGGTTCAGGGCCCACAGCCTCTGGACGGCGTCCTCGGAGCCCACCAGGGCGTGAGTCCCCCAGTTACTGACCGTCACACACGTCACTCTGCTGCGATGAGCCTCCAGATCAGAGCTGCTGCCGCTGCTGAAGTTGTGCAGCTTCACCTCGCCGCAGCTCGTCCCATAGAGCAGCCTGCGGTCGGGCAGCAGGGCCATGGAGGACAGGGGGGGCGTGGAGGAGGGACAGAAGTAACGTCTGCAGGGGCCCCTCTACCGTGGGGAAGCTATCCCTGGTGGTAATCTCAAACAAACACACCAAGTCCTCGTAGGCCACCGCAATGTGCTTCTCCTGGGAGCTGACGGCGAGGCAGAGCACCCTGCTGAGGCTCTCTGGTGGGGGGATGCAGAGCGTCTCCTGGGGGAGGGCTAACGGGTAGATGAGGACAGTGCCGGTGGTCAGACCGCAGAACAGAAGCCGTTTGTGCTGAGCTACGTCCAGACAGCAGACTTGAGCTGACACCGCAAAACGCTCCGACAGAGAACCTGCAGAGAGACAGGAGGAGAGTTCAGAGCTCAGCAGTTATTATTACCATCTTTAACAGAATATAAGACTTGAACTATTCTTCAAACACAGCGGAAAAAATAAGGGTTGTCTTATATCCAGACTGTATAATGCTGATATACTCACTGCTGCAGTACCAGAGGGAGACACCAGGGGGAGACACAAGGGGGAGACACCAGGGGGAGACACAAGGGGGAGACACAAAGGGGAGACACAAAGGGGAGACACAAGGGGGAGACACAAGGGGGAGACACAAAGGGGAGACACAAGGGGGAGACACAAAGGGGAGACACCAGGGGGAGACACAAGGGGGAGACACAAAGGGGAGACACCAGGGGGAGACACAAGGGGGAGACACAAAGGGGAGACACCAGGGGGGAGACACCAGGGGGAGACACCAGGGGGGAGACACAAAGGGGAGACACAAGGGGGGAGACACAAAGGGGAGACACAAAGGGGAGACACCAGGGGAGACACAAGGGGGAGACACAAGGGGGAGACACAAAGGGGAGACACCAGGGGGAGACACAAGGGGGAGACACAAAGGGGAGACACCAGGGGGAGACACCAGGTGGAGACACAAGGGGGGAAACGCCAGGGGGAGACACCAGGGGGAGACACAGAGGGGAGACACCAGGGGGAGACACAAAGGGGAGACACCAGGGGGAGACACAGAGGGGAGACACCAGGGGGAGACACAAAGGGGATACACAAGGGGGAGACACCAGGGGGAGACACAAGGGGGAGACACCAGAGGGAGACACAAGGGGGAGACACAAGGGGGAGACACCAGGGGGAGACACAAAGGGGAGACACAAGGGGGAGACACCAGAGGGAGACACAAGGGGGAGACACAAGGGGGAGACACCAGGGGGGAGACACAAGGGGGAGACACAAAGGGGAGACACCAGGGGGGAGACACCAGGGGGAGACACAAGGGGGAGACACAAAGGGGAGACACCAGGGGGAGACACAAAGGGGAGACACAAGGGGGAGACACCAGGGGGGAGACACAAGGGGGAGACACAAAGGGGAGACACCAGGGGGAGACACCAGGGGGAGACACAAGGGGGAGACACAAAGGGGAGACACCAGGGGGAGACACAAAGGGGAGACACAAAGGGGAGACACCAGGGGGAGACACAAGGGGGGAAACGCCAGGGGGAGACACCAGGGGGAGACACCAGGGGGAGACACAGAGGGGAGACACCAGGGGGAGACACAAAGGGGAGACACCAGGGGGAGACACCAGAGGGAGACACAAGGGGGAGACACAAGGGGGAGACACCAGGGGGAGACACCAGAGGGGAGACACAAGGGGGAGACACAAGGGGGAGACACCAGGGGGAGACACAAAGGGGAGACACAATGGAGAGACACCAGGGGGAGACATCAAGGGGGAGACACAAGGGGGAGACACCAGGGGGAGACACAAAGGGGAGACACAAGGGGGAGACACAAGGGGGAGACACAAGGGGGAGACACCAGGGGGAGACACAAAGGGGAGACACAATGGAGAGACACAAGGGGGAGACATCAAGGGCTCCTTATATTCGGGTTGGGACGGTACGGTAACATTTTGACTTATTGCAGCTCTGACCTGAGAGGTTGTTCCAGCCGATGACCTCCGTCTGGCTCTGCAGCCTGACGTAGAAAACTCGATCTGCGTCTTTGGTGAGGGCGACGTGGGCACAGCCTGCAGGGATGTGAGCGGGGGGTTTGTGGCTGTCGTCGTATTTCAGACTCCACAGGTGAACACAGGCGGCAGCTGAGGAGGCTGAAACCATGACGCCTTTATGCAGAAACACAGACGTTACTGGAGCATCTGAACCACACAGAGAGTCCAACAACGCACCCGTGGTCACCGACCAGATCTGACGAAGACAGAAGTCAGACAAAACAACACAAACAGTAAGGGTCTGAACACAGCGTGTGAAGACCCTTCAGAGTCATCCTCACTGTGCAGGAGCTGGATTAGATTTACCAGGGACGCACAGTACCTGGAGAGTCTTTTAATGTTGACCGGGACGAACGATTCAGCAGAATCGCTTGAAAGATTAAACTATGAAGTGGCTGATTCACATATTACAATGTCTGCTGAATTATATTTCTGTTTAAAGCTACAAGAGGGCTTTTTCTGCAGCTGCAAGGCAAGTTTCCTTTCCTTTTTTATATCATTTTATGGGCAAGCATTTGCAATCTGCAAAGACACATTGAATCCCTTCCTGTCTTAAACTTGTATCCATCTGTTTATAATCTTCTCTCCTGTCCACATGTCGTGTTTCTCTGTGTTCAGTTCGTACTCGTATGAGTTGGTCTGCAGCTCCAGAGGCGATCAGTCTGCAGTCGGATGAGATGCAGGCGGACAGAACGCAGTCGTCGTGTTGGAGGTCGAGGAATCCGTCCACAGAGTCTCTGTCGATGTTAAACAGGCTCAGAGTGCGATCCCCGCCTGCAGAGGAGCGCAGTTTACACCGTTTTTACTTCACAAAGTCGTAATCACAACAGTTAAGTTCACGTTGTCCATTAGTGCTATGAACTCTCTAAAGCATCATGTGAAGGATCTAAGCTTGGAGGCGGTGGTTTTTAATCTTCACAGCTGCTGCAGCTGTTTCTTTTTGTTTGAATTGAGACCCATTCGTCCCCGCAGGTGATGTTTAAAGTCTGAACAAACACAAGAGAGATAAGATTCTAAATAAAAGCATTCAGAATCAGGCACTGATGGAGAGAAGTGTCACAGGAGGAAGAGTTTACAGAAAAACTAAACAAAGCTCTGTGTTTGAATCGCTCCGAGACAACCTTAGACCGTGCAAGAACTTCAAATCCAATAATATAAGAATAATTCAAACAGTCGCTCAGATTCTCTGACTTGAGAGAGTTTTACCTGCTATCAGAATCTTTTCATCCTCAGTGACTGAAAGCAGAGAAGGAACCAGAGGAAACTCGGAGACGGTGTGTTTCCCCGTCCGTGAAATCTGCAGACAGAGAAGACAAATCCAAAATAAACAGTCTGGTTTCCTCCAAGCAACAAGGACAGTTATCAACCCTGAATTTAAACGTTTTAAAGCAACAATATTTAGGGATTTGCTTTGGTGTGCTTTGGCGCCCCCTACAGGTTTTTGAGTGCAACTGCACTGTCGTAAAACACAGTGCTGTTACGCCTCCTGATCACAGACAACGTGCATCTGTTATCAAGCAGAGGAGCGACGTTTTTAGAAACTAAAGAGTTGGTGATTTATTTGAATCAAACCTGAGACTTAACTCGGGTTAGATGACTTTCTGCAGCTGGAAAAGCTGCTAAACATGAGACAACGATGCTTCTCTCTCACTCTCTCTCTTCTCAGCTTCATCCGTCCTCTTCCTCTTAGCTTCAGTCGTCGTATCAAACAGTACAGAGACGGGCTAACTGGCTGCTTTGTAGCTGAAGGCTGCTGTGTGAACTAGTGCCGTAAAGACGTACGCACCAGATGACCTCAGCCCGCATAGTGCTGAAAACAGGCGAGCAGGCGCCATTCTCCCTGTTTGAAGTTCTCGCTCTATTAGATCGACTTTGAAAGATTCTTTAACACACTCAGTCTCAGTTTTACTCCCCTGATAAAGAAATCCTTCTTTAGAAACCAGGAACACTTTCCCTCGTTTAGGTAACGTTACAGATTTCACCGGAGTCAGACGTCTCTCGGAGTTTTCCAGCTGAGTCTGAGCCCCGCTTAAAGGGTTAAATATTCGGACCCGACCAGAGTCGCACAGAGAAACCACAGAATCCTCCAGAACTCCCAGAACCAGCGAGCCGTCATCACTTCTGCTGAGGAGCTCGGAGCCGTCCAGACGCCACACCTTCACCTGAGACATCAACAACACAAACACCCGGGAGTCAGAAACGCAAACATCTGTGGATCAGCAGGATGACATGTTACTCCAATCACAGGATCTACTTTGATCACTAAGTAAAGATGTTTGTGACGGCAGAAAGTAGTCACACCTGTTTGTTGGTGTAAACAAACATCAGCTGTTTGGAAAGGTGGAGGTGTGATGACGAAGGGGCGGAGTCAACTGGCACTGCCTCCTGGATGCAGAGCAGCTGTTTGCCATTTGTTAGGCTCCACCTCCTCAGAGAGCTGTCAGCAGCCAATGAGAGGCAGTGGGCGGAGCTTTCAAGCACTTTGACAGACAAAACTGCGCCTAAATAAAACACATATTATAAGTTATAAATATCCTTAATTTGATGCTATAAATAATATGTTTTATTTCCTAAGAATAACCTGTGTGTCCAAACAGGGAGTAGACGAGCTGTTGGTCAGCGAGGCTCCACACTGCTACCACGCCGTCATCTGAACCTGCGACCAGAAGCTCCGCCTCCACACTGAGGTCCAGACAGAGAACACCTGAAGACACAAGAAGAGGTCAAATCTCTGCAGCAGCCGACACACCGCACACAAACATTCGCGTAAAGCTACAGATAAGAGAATCTTAAATCCATTAGCTCTACTGACCTCCCTGAAGTCCAGTCAGTGTGTGTTGCAGCGCCCCCCCTGGCTGCTGCAGGAAGCTGCACTTAGGGATGAGGATCGGCTCCGGACACGTTAGTAACCACTCTTCACATTGGCTACACAGTTGGCCAATCACAGAGGGGAAAGGCTTTGCCAAGGAGCAGAGTCTGGCTAACAGCTCGGTGTAGAACAGAGACATATCTGAAACCAGAAGGAACATGACACTGTGCATCATTGTCTCCTTCTTTCTGCTCAGTCTCAAGAGCCAATTCACAAAGAATATAGCTCTGATGATATTCAGACACAAACACATGAAGTGGCACGGAGCATTAATTTACCACAGAGCAGATCGAGCGGGACAGGAAGTCAGACACCGTATTGATGGTTCAGAACAATGAACAGCGTCGTCATGGTAACAGCACCAGAGCGTCTCCACACATGTTGGATGAAGTGTGGAGCCGCTGACAGCATCAGACTGATTTAAGTTATTTTAATAATAGTCATGTCACAGTCATAGTTACAGACTTCATTTACAGAGCTTTTATTTTGAAGGCACACAGAGGTGGAAGTCTTTTCCTGATCTCTGGAGAGTTTGAGCGTCACATCTCTTATAAATACTGCGGCGCAGTTACCGCCAACTCTCAGCAGACGCTCATTATTCCACTCTAACTGTGCGTGGCTGTAAGCGCCATCGTATGTGAATTTTTAAAATTAGGCTGATTTAAACAGGAAGAGAAAAAAAATTCCCCAAGTGACGTCACCATGATTCATTTAAATATGCGCAAACAGCACCGACACACAGAGACGCTGTTTGCTCTGTAGCGCAGTTAGGGGTGCATTTAACGGCGTCTTTTTGACTCATTTCCAAACGTTTAGCGAGCACAAAGGTTGCACAATCCTTTCATGAATCAGGTCCTCATTGTTTATTTTGAAATATTCAGAGGATTTTTTTTCAAAGATGATAAATCTGTGTAGCTGACACAGACTTACTGACCCATGTGACCCTCCAGGAAGTCCAGACTGGGTTTGATGAGGACCAGAGTGTTCCGAATCAGTCTGGTCTCAGTGCAGTCCATGTACCGGGAGCACTGGTCCAGGTCCTGGATCACACTGGACACCCCACACACCCTGCTCTTGCAGAACAGCCACTCTGCACTGCCTGAAAAAAACACAACATTTACAACACAAACGTTGAGACCAGTTATTAGGTCAAACCAACAGGTGTTGCAGCGATGGAAGCGGGCAAGAGAACTGGTTCAGATAGAAGTGATTGTACCCGACCTAAAAAGCCTCTGCATGTTTCTAATAAGCTCCACGAGCAGAAACGTGCTCAAACTAGGATCAATATTGGAGATGCTTTTGAAACATGGAGAGAGGTTAGAACGCAGAAAGGTTTACAGACCGATGCAGAGCTGGATAAACACTGAAGCTTCAGAGTCCACCACATGGTGACCTGCGTGAGCATCCACTCTAGAGAGGAGGGGGGGGGGGGAGACAGCTCTCTGTAATGTGTTGAATTTGGACTGCAGTACCCATTTTAAACACTAGGGGTCAGAGTTACATACTGCTCCTTTAATGATTTCATTTTTCATTTCCTTTCTGTCACGTATCTTCAGATGTGTTGACTGTGATTGAAGTGATAAACCCAATTGTATTGTTTTCCATGTCAGCTGAAAATATTTGACATTTTTATGACTTTCAAACATAAATAAAATCATCAGCTTCACAGATTTATCATCTCACCGATGACGACTTGTCGTAGTTCGTCCCACAGGCCAGCGTGCAGCAGGTGATACGGCAGCTCCTGGAGCTTCCTGACGTTAGCCAATTCAGGAGCAAACCACAGCGGCTGGGGCGGGACCTGTGACGCCAGACAGCCAATCAAAAGTCTCCATGGACAGACAGAAAAACAATGACAGGTAACAGTAATAAAGTCTTGCTCAAGTAAAGGTACAAAAGAATGAACTTTGAAGTCTACTTTAAGTGTGATATGTTGTTTGTGGATTTCACTGATCGTCGGTTTTTACGTTACTGTGGGGGCAGCTAAACGTGTGCAGCACTGGAATCCAAAACAGATCTCCATACCGGGGACAATAAAGTTCAGTGTGGGCATCGTATTATAAAATATCACTTAGCATCATATCGTACCGTACCACATGGCATCGCAACCCATCATATGGTACCACGTCACATCGCATTGTAGGGTGTCCTATCGCATCGCATCGTATGGTTACGTATGGTATCCCATCATATCGGATTCACATCTTATTGTGTGGTATCGTATCGTACCACATCACATCGTATCGTATCAAATCTTATGGTATCGTATCACATAGTATCAAATTGTATCAGACTGGACTCATACTGGTTACCATCAGAGGATCGGTTCGTACCTTTCTGTCGGAGAGGAGCAGTGACAGACCAGGGAGAGCCACCGGCTTCAGTTTCCCCGACCACCGACCCAGGAAGTACTCCGCCAGGACCCTCAGGCTCCGCCCCCTCCGCTCTGATGTCAGATACCGAGCTGAAACCACCTCACACAGACACCTGCACACACTCATGTCACTCAAACATCTGACCTTCGAGGTGACAGTCAATGTTCATATTTTCTTTACCTGTTGTTGATGGCGATGGTGGTGACTCCGTTAGTCCAGCGCTCCTCCAGCTGATCCTCGAGGTCCTGTCTGAGTCGAGCCCAGTGCAGGGGGGGCAGCCGGATCAACGAGGGTGTCGGAGGGAGGGAGTATCTGTAGACCTCAGTGATGACATCATCATCCAGGGACATGACATCACGCAGTTCAGACTCCAGTAGACCTTCCCTGAAGAGACAAAACTTCAATTTGTGATCGTTTTTGTTTTTCAGCTTCAAAAAATGTTTTTTAAGATTTGTTTAAAGATTACATTTGAATGATTATTTTTCTAATGATTGTCGTACTGACACAGGGACGAATAGTTCTGGTTCTTTCATTCTTTTAGTGCTTTCACACCTGCAGAAAACTCCTGAATAACTCCTGAAGTTTTCGTGCTGAGCTGCATATGTGAACACAAACAGCTGAATGTTTCTCTCTGACTTCACCTCAGAGTGAGCTGATGTGAGAACGCAGCAGGATATAATCAGGAGAATTCAGCTCGAGCGAGTGGGAGGGGGTGGTGACGTTTATTCCCTGTGATCGCTGCACGACCATAGACTGTCTGCACGCCACCTCTACGATCTCCGTGCTCTAATGAACCTGCTGCATTCTGTTTCCTGTTCTTCAGTATGTTCTTCTCCACTCTTTAGTTCAGATTGTGATTCTGTCAAAACTGTGTTGCTAAGTTAGGGGAGCGACGTCACTAGATAGTGCACCTGCCATGGACAGACGCCTGCAACCAAGCTCCTACTCTCCTTCTGCCTCTTGACTCAGCAGTGACATGAGGGTTCGTGTGGACTTTTGGCTAACTTACTGTCTCCGACGCTTTTCAAAACACCGTTAATCAACACGGACCCAAACCGTACCCAGTTTAAAATACTGGAATTCCCCTAAAAGACACCAACTTGTTTCTACAGAATTCCATGCTCACAACAATCATCTTACCTTGCGAGAGTAATGTATCCTAAGGCCCCGCCCACCAATTCTTTCCCGTGTTTGTCCTCAAGCATCAGCAGGAGCTGTGACATCATTTCCTGTGTGTTTGCTCCCAGATGTGTGTGTGTGAGCGGGGTCAAGGATGTCCAACGTTTGGCTGCAGACAGAATCAGTTTGAGGTGCAGCGGACAGCCGGAGGTGTCGAAGCTCTGCAGCACGGCGTCGCTCTGCTCCGGGGTCAGGGTTCGCTGAGAGGCTTGCAGGTACGACTCCATTATCTGTTTCCCCTCATCACGAGACAAACGCTCCACTGTGAAGAAACTCTCCAAAGTCTCGAGCTTCAGTTGCATGTTAGCAAACACCTCACTGTTGGTATCCATGGAGACCACCAGGTGGATGTTGGGTGGGAGGTCGGTGGGGAGCCAGTAAAGTTTGTGAGCGTGATGTTGGTCTGAGAGCTGATCCAGCGCGTCCAGGACGATGAGCACAGTGTTCCCCTGCTGCGAGACATCGGCCAGGACGTTTCTGAAGAACTGCAGCAGGTCCAGGTGAGCGTTTGCCGTAAGCGGAGAGGGCGGAGCCAAACCACATGCCAAGCAGATCTGGAGGCAGACGCTGCGGAGGATGTGGTCGATGTCTGGTCTGCGAGGATGACCAGCTGCCAACAACCTGTTTACCACCACCGCCCCACCCTCCAAGACGCCACGCATCTCCTGCACCAGTTTGCACAGCAGAGCCGTCTTCCCCATCCCAGCAGCCCCGTGCACCACCAGCGGGCCGTGAGAGACGTTGGTCCTCTCCCACATGGCAAGGCAGAGTTTATCCAGAAGGCCCTCCCTGCCATGGAGACCTCTGCACAGCTCGCTGGTCATGCCTGTGTGACGTCCAACCTCCTCAATCACCCAATCTGGGATTTTCTCCTTTTCTTCCTCGATGTTTCCCCAAACCTTCCTCCTCCTCCCTTCCACCGACGTCTCCACCATCGCTCCGATCCTTGCCTTCATCTGAGAGACAAACTGCTTGCAGACGCTGTCCAGGTACTGAGCATGCTCCTTACGTTTGGGGTCGATGCTTCCTTTGCTGAGCTCCACGCAGTGCAGGTTCAGTATCTTCTGTGACGAGGCGTAGAGGCGGGCCTTTAGACTGCTGAGGAGTCCCTGAGCTTCTGCGTCCAGCAGGCCGTCGGCATTCAGGTCCATGTACTTGGCGAGACGTTTGGGGCCGTCCCTCACTCTCTGGTGAGGAATCTCCCGGATGTAGAGCAAAGCGGACTGATCCCTGACGTCCTTGAACAAACCATGCTCGAACTCTCGCTCTGTGACTGTGGACCAGAAGAGGAAGACGCTCAGATTTCACAAAGACTTTTAGGAAACAAAGACAGACTGTGTGATCGTCTCTGACCTGATGTGAAGAAGTGTTGTTTCTGCTCAGCTGTGATGTCACCGGCTGCCTCAGAGTCCGTGGCGGCCGAGCGTAGGAGCTGCAACAGTTGATTCTCTGTGAAACGCCAGGAGAGGACGTCTTTGTCACGTTGTGGCCCACTCTCAGGTCTGAGGTCACCAAAGTGGGGGAAGTGAGCTGTGATCGGCTGAAGGACGTAGACAGGCGGGATGGCATTGTTGTCCTTTAAGAACCACCGACTCAGCTGCTTGATGCCTTCAGGGTTTTTGGAGAGTTTGGACAACAGAGCTTCAAATTGATTCTCTGGGATGAGGCGAGGAAGAGCTCGGTGGCCGTACCGGTTCCCCAGCAGAGCCTTAAGAGCCAGACGCAGGAAAATAAAGAGAAGAAGAAGAAGCCTGTGCTTCCATGTTTACCAAGAAACACAAGAAGTGTACCCAGGGTATCTTTGGGTTATCTGGCTTCACTAACGCTGACATAAGAGATCATGATTGACAGTCTCATGGAGCTGGTTATCAACCTGATAAGTAAAGTCAGAGTTTCAAAGAGCACGTTCACATAAAAGGGGCGGAGTTATCTTCATATAATGTTTCACTATCATCATATACTAAAGGATGTTGTTGAAAAAAACGTTCAGATTTCAGACTCACGATGAAGGCAGGTCCGGCTGAAATCCTCTGACAGTTCTGGATCTCCTGCAGAACGACCTCCCAGGCCTCGTGGTCTCCAGACGAGACACTTCGGATCCCCCATCGCAGATCCACCACCTGAACAGGAAATGACCTCACTCGTCAGTGAGGAGGTGTTTACTCACCCTGCACTCAAAGGTTTCTGTTTAAAAAAGGAAATCTGGGAAGGTTAACGCCATAAAGATGATTGCTCTGCCCCGTTTCCTTTATCTCGTTGAGTCGACCCCGTGTTAGAAAGGTATCCTCGTCGCCTGGAAGCTGTCAGAATATCTACACAATGCACCTTAAAGGTATAACATGTATAACTTCCCAATAGTACAGTTCAAGGAGAACGAACAAAGTTTCCAAAGTGAAGAAACATTTTCTTTGGCTTAAAAAGTCAAAGATGAAATGCATATCTTTACTTTGATCACATAATCTTTTCTTCAGACGTTTTTCAGCACTTTTCTGCCGCTCTCCGTCTCACAGACACTTGGTGATGAAACAGGAAGGGAGGGGCGGGGCATGTGTGGAGGCAGAGTGGGAGGGGGGAGCTGAGGGATGAAGGAGGTGTGTCTAAAGACGGCTTAAAGGAGGAACATTGAGGGAGGGGTGGGGGAGGAGGGGAGGCGGTGCGCTGAAGGGACAGCTTTGTTTTGGTTTGAGAGACTGGAGCTAACGTGCGACATCTACTGTGAAAGACGCGTACTACACCTTTAAGAACTGCG
Source organism: Tautogolabrus adspersus (assembly GCA_020745685.1). Taxonomy (NCBI): domain Eukaryota; kingdom Metazoa; phylum Chordata; class Actinopteri; order Labriformes; family Labridae; genus Tautogolabrus; species Tautogolabrus adspersus. The sequence goes on along the minus strand of CM036536.1, from coordinate 910,542 downwards.
TATCCAATTTTTTCAGATACATAAAAAATTCCCTAACTTCACTGTTTCTGCGTGGTCTTTATTGTTTTATAATATGCTTAAAAAAAAAATGACTGACCTCAAACACCAACCCAAGGCCGCGACAGAAAGCAAGGACTTCTGGGTAAGCTTTCTCCAGCAGGGCTTTCCTCTCGCTGCTCATATCTGACCAGAGAGCAGAGAGACAGTCAGCGAGACAAAGAGGTCAAAGTTCAATCAACACACGAGTCAAACTTACAGAAGTCACAAATGTTAAACCTGAGTAAGTTTGGATCCGCAGGTTTGTAGCGAACAAACAGAAAATGTGGTAAAGCTGTTTGTATACTCGGCCTTACATGTCTATTAAAAACCATCATTTCAAAATAAAAACACACAGCAAGTAAAATACTCAAAGCTCAAGACAGTACAACATTTCAAAATAAAAGCATGACAGTTTTTATTTTCAAATGTGAAATAATGTCAGTTAAATAATGTGTTTGATCATGATTCGTTTTTTTTTTTTAAATGGAAAAACAAAGCTTTTTTATTTCCTATTTTGTATTTGCAAATACGTCTCTTTGCGTGTTGCCTAAATGTTCTTCTATAATCATTATTGAGGTTTATTTTGTTAATGTTGTTCCAGTAAGTGTCGGATCGTCAGTCCTGTATGAATCAGTCCATTAACAGCGTTTGAATCTGCTCTGACCTGTGAATGTGGAGCTGATGAACACTCGGATCATGTTGGAGCTGCTCCTCGTCCTCTGAGCTCCGCCCGTCCGTCCTCTCAGGACGTCCTGCAGGCTGATACCTCCTCCTGAGCCTCCTCTTCTTCCTCCTCCAGCTCCTGCTGCGGGACGCTCCTCCATCATCCTCCTCTTCAGACGGCTCCACTCGTCTGTTGCTCGCTCTCTCTGCTGCTTTTCAGTCTGCTGCCTGTTGGTTTCCTCAGAGAGTTTCCTCCAAGACAACCGGCTCTCCCACATGACCAGCTCCTCCACCTGAGGTACACCTGTCCTCTACCTGCTCCTCTACCTGTCCTCTACCTGCTCCTCTACCTGTCCTCTACCTGCTCCTCTACCTGCTCCTCTACCTGTGGTACACCTGTCCTCTACCTGCTCCTCTACCTGTCCTCTACCTGCTCCTCTACCTGTGGTACACCTGTCCTCTACCTGCTCCTCTACCTGTGGTACACCTGTCCTCTACCTGCTCCTCTACCTGTCCCCTACCTGCTCCTCTACCTGTGGTACACCTGTCCTCTACCTGCTCCTCTACCTGTGGTACACCTGTCCTCTACCTGCTCCTCTACCTGTGGTACACCTGTCCTCTACCTGCTCCTCTACCTGTGGTACACCTGTCCTCTACCTGCTCCTCTACCTGTCCTCTACCTGCTCCTCCACCTGTGGTACACCTGTCCTCTACCTGCTCCTCTACCTGTGGTACACCTGTCCTCTACCTGCTCCTTCACCTGTGGTACACCTGTCCTCTACCTGCTCCTCTACCTGTGGTACACCTGTCCTCTACCTGCTCCTCCACCTGTGGTACACCTGTCCTCTACCTGTCCTCTACCTGTGGTACACCTGTCCTCTACCTGCTCCTCCACCTGTAGTACACCTGTCCTCTACCTGCTCCTCTACCTGCTCCTCTACCTGTGGTACACCTGTCCTCTACCTGCTCCTCTACCTGTGGTACACCTGTCCTCTACCTGCTCCTCTACCTGTGGTACACCTGTCCTCTACCTGCTCCTCCACCTGTGGTACACCTGTCCTCTACCTGCTCCTCTACCTGTGGTACACCTGTCCTCTACCTGCTCCTCCACCTGTGGTACACCTGTCCTCTACCTGCTCCTCTACCTGTGGTACACCTGTCCTCTACCTGCTCCTCCACCTGTAGTACACCTGTCCTCTACCTGCTCCTCTACCTGCTCCTCTACCTGTGGTACACCTGTCCTCTACCTGCTCCTCTACCTGTGGTACACCTGTCCTCTACCTGCTCCTCTACCTGTGGTACACCTGTCCTCTACCTGCTCCTCTACCTGTGGTACACCTGTCCTCTACCTGCTCCTCTACCTGTGTTACACCTGTCCTCTACCTGCTCCTCTACCTGTGGTACACCTGTCCTCTACCTGCTCCTTCATCTGTTGTACACCTGTCCTCTTCCTGCTCCTTCATCTGTGGTACACCTGTCCTCTTCCTGCTCCTTCATCTGTGGTACACCTATCCTCTTCCTGCTCCTTCACCTGTAGTACACCTATCCTCTTCCTGCTCCTTCACCTGTAGTACACCTATCCTCTTCCTGCTCCTTCACCTGTAGTACACCTATCCTCTTCCTGCTCCTTCACCTGTAGTACACCTGTCCTCTTCCTGCTCCTTCACCTGTAGTACACCTATCCTCTACCTGCTCCTTCACCTGTAGTACACCTGTCCTCTACCTGCTCCTTCACCTGTAGTACACCTGTCCTCTTCCTGCTCCTTCATCTGTTGTACACCTGTCCTTTACCAGCTTGTCTCTGTTCTCTGCATTCTTTGTTTCATGGATCAATCTTTACAGGAGAAACGTCGTCATTAATCAAAGTAAAGGTACGAACAAGAGGTCAAAAAGCTCCAGCAACACTTTGTAGAACAACTTTAATCAGAGCAACGTGTTTCAGCTAGTGTCCTCCATCGGGGTCGTCATGGTGACCAAACTGATTTCACATATATGAAGTTGTTTTGTAAAACCAGCATAACCTTGTTCTTTATAATCAGCTGTTAAAGGTCCAATCAGTGAGATGTGTAGAGAGTGAAATGATAAAGAGAGCTTACTCTATGATCAGACATTAAGGAAACATGCTATGTTGAAGTGCTGGCTTCTCTGACAACAATGCAGCAGCCAGTATGTCCTCCTTCTAACTTTAGATTCTGGTCCTGAATGGTCTGGATTTGTTTGGACCAGAGAAGGTAGGCGGTTTTAAGGCACCCCCACACGGCCGTTTTGGACGCCCCTCGGTTTGCCAGATATGAGAGCAGTTATCAGGTCAAACCAACAGGTGTTGCAGCGATGGAAGCGGGCAAGAGAACTGGTTCAGATAGAAGTGATTGTACCCGACCTAAAAAGCCTCTGCATGTTTCTAATAAGCTCCACGAGCAGAAACTGAAATCAAAAAGTCAAAACATTAGCCAGCCATGCTCAGAGCTTCCTCTTCCTCCTTATTTATGCTAAGCCAGTTTCCACACACCTGTACCTTCCTCTGTAGTCTTCAAACAATGAGATACCTGCTGACTGTTGGCTGAGAGGATCTGAGTAACGATTGTGCTATAAATGATCCGTCCCTGTTTTCAAAGAGCTTTAGTAGCTTTACTGGCGGGTCTGTAAACTACAAACACTGTACCAGCTTGGCTCACCTGCTCAGCGTTAGGATTCACCTGAGTGTTTACTAAGCGGGGCCTCTGGGAGTGCAGGGCCCCCTGGGGGGCCTTCGCTCACAGCTGCAGCTCAGAGCTAATTACACTGAAGACGAAGACGAGGATGATGAAAACCAGGATAACAAAGCTACAGCGGGGCGGAGAGACATCTGCTCCAAACCTCTGACACAAACACAAACACTTTACACGAGTTGGGTACAGGTGATTTAAGGCTTCTGAGAATCACAAAACAAACAATAAAAAGTTGAAGTTATTTTGACTTTACCAGGGAAGAAGGTGACACCAGATCAGTTGGGATTATTCGATGATTAAAGAATTATATCAAGTGGTGTAGTGGTGCCTGAAGAAGTGGGCATGCTCCTGGATCAACATGGGGTACCAGACTTTACCTCTCAAGTTCACGACTCGTCGCTTTTTCTCTACATTTTGACCTTTCGAATACAAACTGCGTTTAAGGTCCCTGAAAACGCTTCTTAAGTAAATCCCCTCTCAGGGTGAAGATGTTCAGAAACTCCATTTAAGGTGTTTCTGTGTAGACGGGGGCGCTGGAGTCCCATCGATGGCGGTCTCCATGCTGGAAATGCTGTCTCAGCCTAACTTTCAGTCAACCTAACGACAGACTGAGAGCTGGAGCTGAGGCGGGTTTTAAGCCTCCTGACAAACCGTTATACCGCGCCCACCTGTCAATCAGGTCAGCTATACGCCTTATTGTGAATAACTCTTATCCTTCATCAAATCAAAACTGATGAGTCATCAAAACATTCACCCCCCGTACAGTGTGTGCTGATCGAGACATGAGCTAATCAGACCTATTTGGTTTTTTGAACCAGGCTGTAAACATGTTAATGTCTGCTGTAAAACAGGCTTTTTAGAATGGGTGTGTATGTGACTTCCTGTGCTTCTGCAGCCAGCCTCTAGTGGACACTCGAGGAACTGCAGGATTTTACACTTCAGCAACGGCTTCCTTATTCAACAGCGGAGTTTGCTGCTTGGTGCTAACGTTGCTAACTGGACATGCTCACACATACATACACAGATACTCTCTCACTATGTTGACGAGCAGAGACGCCTGAATGGACGCTGGAGGTCACTGCTGCTTCATACAACAGTCCCACCATACAAACCCCGTCGCAATCGTCTGCAGGGTTTGGACAAGACCCGGTCGGACTTCGGGTTGGTGGGACAACTTTGATGATAAGAAATGGTCATTGCAGAGGAATCAGTTTCTGTTGACTTGTGCTCATGACAGCTGTAACAGCGTTTATGTGTTTTCATGTGGACAAAGATATTTCTGATAGCTGATTGTCTGGACGGGAAGTTAGGAAGCTAAAAAAAACAAAAAACATTTCTGCTGCTAAAGGAAGAGATTACTGGTTTTCTGTCATATTTCCCAGAGGTGTTGTTTTCTTATCTCAAACGGGAGCAGCAGAAGAAGAAGAGTTGTTTTGTTGTTTCTTCTTCTCTTTCATCCTGTGAATCTGTTCTTTTAAACCTTCAGGCTGTTGTTCTGCAGCTCTCTGAGGACGTTACATCAGAGACATCCTCTCTGTACCTGCTCACCGCCTCTGCTTCACAAACTACGGCCAGAACGTTTTCATTAAATGAGCCCTAGCAGCTTTTATAAGAGAAACAAAACCACTGGCTTTGTAATTGACCTTTTCTGCGGATCTCTATTTGTGGCATAATGCTGGATGCCCAAACTTCAGGGGGTCTCCTGACATTCAGCTGTTTGTGTTCACACATGCAGCTCAGCACGAACACTTCAGGACGTTTTGTCCGAGTGGGAAAGAACTAATAGACAAAGTGTCGTTACAAGAGTCAAACTGAAGAACAGATTCACAAAACAGAAGAAAATCTTACAAACAGATCACGACAGAGTCAACTTTGAGAAGCATATTGTCACATGAAATCGGCGAGCGTTTGTTTTGGTGTGAAAATCTGCTCCGAAAGTTGCAGAGTAAGCCTTTAAAGCAACTTTCTACTACAACTGTTGGTTTGTAGCTCTGCGTTCATATCGCTCAGGTTTTTATTTGAAGGTCACCTTGATTGATCACTCACGTTTCCTTTACACATCAGGTACTCAGACACAGCACGTCACCTCAAATCTTTTATTTACTGCATATTTTTGACTGTGTTTTGAAACATTTTACAGTTTTATTTTCTAGAAAACTTCAGTCCCTTGTTCTCTCTCGCTCTCAGTGTGTGGGGCAGATCCGGCTGCTGCGATTGGTCAGCAGGGACACGGCGTGCTGGTTTGCTGCTCCGCCATTAGTCCTTTGCTCAGAAGGAACGCTTCCTGCTTTGGCTCACGCCCGAGGAACTTCCTCAGCATCTCAGAGGCGTCCTCGGAGCCGCCGGGCCGCAGGATGAACCTTCTGTAATCCATACCGACCTGGAGGACCAATCAGGGGACAGCACGGATTGAAGGATTTAAAGGAACAGCACACATTTGAATTTGAAAAGCATTTTCACGCCCGTCACATGACTTGATTTCTTCAGCCTAGTGTAATATATGTTCATATGTTTGTGTTCTGACCTTTGGGTTCATGATTCCCTCCTGTTTGAAGCGAGCGAAGAACATGTCCATGGAGAACACCTCGCTCCACAGGTAACCGTAATACTGAGCATCATAACCGCCCGCCAGGTGCCCGAAGGTCGCCGGCATGTTGGTCCCTGCAGGGAGAGAGACAGAGGTCGGAGGTCAGAGAAGGGCGCCAGGCTGATGATATTTTCATGCAAGCGTCTAGGCTGTATATATCGTTTGATTGAAACACGTTTAAACGGGTGTTTTACGTTACACTTAACGATGATGTCATGATTTCAAAAGGTACCTGGTGACGCCGGGATTCCCAGGACTTCCTGACAGAGGCGTCCGTACTCCTCCGCCGCGTCAAGCCCGATCCTGGTGTGCAGAGCCTGATCCACTTTAGCCAGCACGATCTGCCTCAGGTTAAACAGGCCTGCGGGAGAGTCATGGTTACCATAGCAACAGGGTGGAAAAAGAACCAGAAGTCCCGTCCCGCCCCCACCCCTGTGCGCTACTCACCGGTGTTGGCGAGGCGGGACTTGATGAGTTTGTCGAGCAGCTCGTCGGGGATGGCGTTGCCGGTCTTGTAGTGTTTGGACATCCTCAGCAGAGGCTCCCGCTCCCACACCCAGTTCTCCAACATCTGAGACGGAGCCTCCACGAAGTCCCGCTCCACGTGAGTCCCGCTGAACATGGCGTAGTCCGCCTGCAAGAACAGCGGCACTCAGAACCAGCCACAGCACGTTTGTTTCAAACACAGTCAACTTTCTCTTCCTCTTTGTTCATTGGCGCGTCAGGTCACTCCACAAACAGGGAACCACAGCAGAATCCTCACGGTGATATACTTCATCAATGTCAAATTCTAAGCTTTGAAAATTTGATTTTATATTCAGATGTTCGCTGAGCGTATAAGATAATCCATGACGCTGCTTTGTGAAACTTCTCTCTGAGCACGTGAGCAGAGCTTCAAAGCCTCAAGCGGAGATTGTAGTATCCCTAAACGTGGCCTAATCTGTTTTTCTTTTAAAGCCATTAAAGAACAGAATTATCTCCCAACTCATCGGAAACTTTGCACAGACTTTTCAAGTCAAAAAATGTATTTTAAGGAACCACACAACTTTTCTGCAACTTAGGGAAACGTGTACGTAATGTGTTCATATCTGTATATTGTTCTGAGTTCTTCTTCTCTCTTATGAAATGTGTGTGTGTTGGTGTGTGTGTGTGTTTGTGTGTGTGTGTGTTTGTGTGTGAGTGTGCGTGCATGACGGTTGATTTGTATTCTACTGTTCTACTCTGCACTGTAACTTTTAATTCTTTTTATATTTATAATTTTATTTGAATTATTTTTACTTGAACATATTTTCAGATTTAATAATTTCAGTGATTTTTAAATTTTCTATTTTAATACATTCCTTGGCATTTACTGTATCTGAAGTAAGATTTAAGCCTTAATCTTACGGAAATCCTAAGTATTGGATTTCAATCCTAAGTATTTGATTGTCTGGTTTGGCGTACAACCATAAAAATACGCATCCTGCAAAGACGTTTCCAGGATTCAGGGAAAATCTCACGTGAGTCTTTCAAACACAAGTACGGGGTCTGAAAGTAGTAAAAATGCCAAGGAATGTCCTCCAAAATTTCCAAAATTTCTATTGTCAATCTCTGTTTTTTAATTCTTGCATTTTCTTTCACTTTATTGTATGACATGTTGTGAAGTGAAGTGATGTGAAGCACTTTGAGTCTGCCTTGTGTATGAAAAGCGCTATACAAATAAACTTGCCTTGCCTTGCCTTGCCTTACTGTTGCTATCGTCTGCCCAGTGAAAGCAGATGGAAATGAGCTAGTGAGCTAAACCTGGTACAAAGCATCTTTTCTCTTCAGAGACTGATGTTATTTTGTACAATGTTCCTGTTTTAAATGAACAAATTCACTCATTTTACTTCCATAATCTTTTGCAGCTTTCGTGCATTTTGCAGTTTTTTTAAATCAGCATTTGCAAACAAATTCAGAGTTTCCACTAATGAGCCTTACATCCTCCTAAAGACAAGTCAAGACGTTCAAAGATCAATCTGACATTGTTGTGAGAGTTTTAAAAGCATGCTTCAGGTTCATCAGCTGACCTCGGCACACAGCTGGTGCATGACGTGTCCGAACTCGTGGAAGTACGTCTCCACCTCGTCGTGCTGCAGGAGTGACGGGGCGTCAGCTGTCGGCTTGCTGAAGTTGGCTACCATGGCAGCAATTGACATCTCACGCCGTCCATCAGGCAGCAGACAGCCGGGCTGCAGGCCGAAACAGGCGGCGTGACCGTACTTCCCCTCCCTGCACGGGAGAGGAGAGAGGAGACTCTGAGGATCCCTTTTGTTTACATTCACACTATGATATGACGACATCAGCCACCCATCACTACACTGAGCGCTCACCTGGGGTGGAGGTCCAGGTAGAACTGGCCAACCACCTGACCACTGCTGCGATCCTTCACGCAGTACAGAGTGACATCCGGGTGCCACACGGCCGCTCCGTCCACGAGCTCGAAGGACAGACCGAGCAGCTCCTGATAGATGTCCAACAGACCCTGAGTCACCACCTCTATCGGAAAATACTCCTTCAACAGGTTCTGATCCACCGCATACTGAGTCTCCTCCACCTGAGAGGAGGAGTGGGAGGGGGAGGAGGAGTGGGAGGGGGGAGGAGGAGGAGGAGGAGGAGGGGGAGGGGGGAGGAGGAGGAGGAGGAGGAGGAGGAGGGGGAGGAGGAGGACACAGAGGCAACAGGGTGTTCAGAAGAAAAGGACCAGGATCAAAAGTAAAAATATGCTGTAGTTTCTGAATCTTAAATGACTATAACAGGCCATGTAAGTTGCCCGGCTCTCACCTGTGTCATGAAGTAGCGAGTGTCCCAGGCGTGCAGCTCTCCGTTGAAAGGCAGATTTCTCGTCTGACACTCCTTCTCCTTCAGTTTGAGGATGACTGAGCGCTCTTCATCGCCCAGAGGCTTCAGCTTACGAGCCAGATCCTCTGAAAAGCACAAAGAGCGAGAGTGTGAGGAGAGCGTTTCCTCTGCAGGTATCAAACCACAAAGCTCACCTTTCTGATATTATGTGGGTTACCGTGTTTCATTTTCAGGAGAAATAAAACACAGACTGTTACATGAAACACAACATCTAATCTAATCTAAGCTTTCACAACCATGAACATACTGCTCAGGTGTTTCTCTCTGCAGGTTTCAGGTGCATTGTCCGTTAATTCACTCACCCAGGAAGCTGGCCACCTTCCTCCCAGATTTGGCCATGTTCATCTCCAGGACGAAGTCAGCGTGGGTGCTGAAGCCGAGCAGAGAACATTTCTGAGCGCGAAGCTCCACCAGCTCCTTCATGATGGCCGAGTTCTCCTAAAGACACAGAGAGAGAGAGAGAGAGAGAGAGAGAGAGAGAGAGAGAGAGAGAGAGAGAGAGAGAGAGAGAGAGAGAGAGAGAGAGAGAGAGAGAGAGTTCAGGCCCGGGAGTCTTTCACACTTTAATGGATAATTTAACTTCCTGCTCCTGTTTCTGAGCCATCACACACGATTATTACTAAGGCTGTCATTTTTTATTCAAAGTCGAACATTCATTTGAACCTGGGGGAGAAAGTTCACATTCAAACTGTAATGAGCCGTTAGAATTCAGAACCTTCAGTCTATCAGCGCATCCGGCCGCCTGAAGTAGTTTCAGTTTGATCCAGCAGAGGGCGCTCTCAGTGTAACTCGACCATTGCATGCACTCTTGACCTCAGTAAATGAAGAAAGTAAATTTGATTTTGATTCAGGAGACGCCTCCCTCTGCAGACAGCCGCACACCGCTGTGATGGAGAGAAACAGGGTCGCTACAAACCTGCAAATATTAGTGTGTACCCCGAACCTCTGTGCGCTCTACAAGGTTTCTGATTGGACGGAGGACCTCTCACCTCTTTGCAGCGGGAGTTGAAGGCCTCCTCGAGCATCCTGCGGGTTTCAGGGACGAAGCACTTCTTCATGGTGGGGAAGTAGTGCGGATACTTCAAGGTGACCTTCAGCTTCTCTCCGTCCTGCTCTAGAGAGCTCAGGAAGTCCTCGGGCAGGCCGCCTGAAAACAACACGGGGTTAATTTGACACCTGACACACACTGAGGAGGGAGCAGGCGTGTGCGTGATGACTCACCCAGCTCCTCTCTGCTGAACGACAGGCTGGTCGTGTCCTCGTTCAGGTTCTTGTTGAAGTCGATGCAAAGGTTGCTCAGCTTCTTCTTGATGCTCTTGATCTCCTGTCAGAGCAGAGAAGAAGTATTTTATGCACTTCTTCATTTGTGTGTTATGGCTCCATAAATTAGAAGACACGTCTGTTAGACCTGAACTTATCTGCAGGATTATAGAGTACACGTGATGCTGATTGCTGTCAGATAGATTCGGACACTGACTCCTCTAAACGTTCATATAGACGGTGTGATCATGTGAATGTTTGTGCTGAAATCAAACACTGACTCCGCTCATCTTAAATCTGTCTGCATGAGACAGGACTGCAGGTTCAAGAAGAACCTTTCTGACAGAGAATAAAGTGTTGCTCTGGATGAACAAAGGTTAAGAAATAAAGAAGCAGTATCCACCTCTTGCGTCTCTGTGGGCAGGTGGAGGCCGTTCCTCCTCCCCAGTTTGATCAGTCGCTCCATGTAACGCTTAGACTCTGCGGTGAGGCTGTCTGCGTCGATTTTTTTCTGCAGACAGAAACAAAAAACTTCATGAGAAACAGAAACCTTAAAAGGTAGAGTCAATACAAATCTTTGTAAACACAACATTCAAACATGGCCCCTCCTCCTGGGCTCATCGCGCCCAGAAGCTCACGCCCCCTGCAGGTCGTAGTGTGTACGTTTACTGCTTGTAGCTACACTGCAAGCTAACGCACGCTAGCACAAGCTAACCGCCGGTGTTTGTCACCTGCCTGTCCAACAGGAAGCAGACCAACTCCACGTCCACGGGTAAAAGCCAACACAAGGTTCACCCTCGTTTTAGATCGAGCTTTATCCGCTTGGTGTTTCTCCTCAATGTGATTTACATTTTTTTCTTCTTTGCTGCTACGTCCACTGGTCAAAAATCGAGATGGCAATATATCGTCATGTGCTCCTTGCAAACACATATATCGATGCAGACGTGACAGAGTCGATACGGCTGCAAAGCTGTGATAACAGTTTTAAAAAGACAGTCGCCCTATGGAGCAGTTCACAGTAACGCCATGACCGTAGCTCTGGGATTCAAATCTTTAGATGTATTTCTAGGATCTGTGAGGACCTGAAACGAAGTGTTTCAAGTTGTAGGATCCTTAATACGCCTCTGCTGTTATTCTCAACAATAAAGAACAGCTGCTGCTCATTATCAGAAAATCAAGGCTGGGATACATTCGATATCTGCTATCACATATGATAGCTTTAGCTTTCGGGTTGCATCTTGTTCCAGATATTTCAGTTTGTCATTTTTTAGTTTTTCTTCTTTTTGACCGTGAGTTTGTGGAAAATGACCATGTTGGTGAAATGTAAGAGTTTGGCGTTGAGAAAAAGCCGAATGTCTGATGTGAAAGTGAGAAAAGACGAACAGAACCAGGAGCTGTAGTTTTACACCTCCATCTATGGATGTGACATCTGATTGGACGACGGCCTGCTCACCTCCAGAGCGACGATCCTCTTGTAGACGTCCTCCCTCATGCTCATCTCCACGTCGAACTCCGACAGTTGCTTGTCGGCATCGGTGCTCGCCGTTCGGACTTCCTTGGAGGGAGACACGTGCTGCGGGAAGTCCAGCATGTTCCTCTGGACTGAGAGACAGTGGGCGGAGTCAGACAGGAGGCGGGGTCAGGGGGAAGAAGGGCGGCATCGGCGGCCGGGAGAGACACCACAAAAACGTCACCATCAGTTTGGAAAGCTGATCAGTCATTAATCTGAGACGGCAGCTGATGTTTAAATACGATTTGTTTATTCTGATTCAGTCGATACAAACGTTAAGACGTGTAGGATTCCCTCCTAACGGTTTACCAGAACCTGAGAAGTCACGTATCTGTCAAACTAACTAACGACGCCTAGCAGCAAATCCTCACGTGGAAGAAACTGGGACCTGCAAATGTTTACGATTTTCCTAGAAAGTCAGCAAAATAATGAATTAGTCGTGAAAATATTCGGTCTTCTTTGAGATGCAGTAATGGATCTTAGATCTATCTAACGTCTGATTTACTTTCTACCATGTTAAAAATTCCTCCTCACTATTTCTTTAAATGTGTTTTGAACCACAGCCACAAACAGAAAAAGATTCTATAAAAATGGCAAAGGCAGAACTTCTTCATCTTCTTCATTTTTCCCGTCGGACTAAAACCCAGCAGAGCTCAGATAAACGTTTTCTTTTAGAGTTTTGGAATAAACTTGTGAACAGTCAGAGAGCTGCAGTGGAAACGAGTGTTTTCAGCTCCACACAAAGCCGTGGCGCTCTATTGTAGCAGCAGCAGCAGCAGCAGCGTGTTCAGCTGCTTTCTCTGCAAACTGCTGATCAGTGTGAACATCACAAACTGACTGTGCTGACTCGGAGCTTCGCTGCAGACTGCACAAAGGACAACACACCTGACCGCATGCTGTGTTTGAACTCTTTGAATTCAGGTTGATTATCCGACATATGCAGAAATATCTGGACGGAGCATTAAAGTCTTAAAACACGACGTTCTTTTTTCCTTCCAGTCGTCAAACGTCTCGTTCAGACTGCCGAGTGTTTGATAGAGACCAAGTGAGCAGCTGCTCGTGGAAGATATGAAATATTTACTGTAAAACTTCTATTAATAGCCCAGCAGGCTTTTATTTACTTCACTTCTTAAACTGACCCTTCCTGCATCAACATCAGGCTCGGAAAAGGGACGGGGCCTAAAATGAAGAAGGGCGTCTATTTGGATGTTTACGGTATTTCTAAGACGATGGGAGGGGAACCATTCAGGAGCCGCGTGATGTTGGTTTGAAGACACGAAAAGTCTAGAATAAGTTTTTATTACTAAATGACGGCCTCTGATTACGAGTTCATTTAACTGTGACTCATGAAAGTGTCTCATTTTAGTCTGATTCTCTTTCAGGACGAGACGTCGATCTCTGTCTCTGACGTACAGCCAATCACAATGTGCTACATCATTGTACAAATGCAGGCGAAGGACCCCGAGCAGATCTGGTACCTACACCGGATCTAAGTAAAAAAAGAGGAGCTCCTCAGTCCGAGGAACAGCATGTTGGCTTGTTATTAAATCCTTTAAACGGGAGCTCCTCAGTGTGCGGATCTTTTTTTGCTTCTATGTTTAGATTTCTGACGTTATCGTTGGATTTAGAATACAATACATCGTTATGGTCATTGCTATAAAAAGAAGGAAAACAGTTCAGCAGCTCTTGTACAGAGATTTGGTTTTGATGAACTTTTATGTCAGATATCAGCAGGTCCTTGAACACATCATCAGACACAGTCCCTGCTCTCAGCGGCTGTCACTCCGTAATGATGTTAAACTGATTCACTGACTGAGTTTATTTAAGTCAAACTGAAACGAACCGTCTGAAAGGAAGTCAATCCACCTTCTGACGGAGGGCAGCAGACACAGATCTCGATGTTTAACGTGTGCAAGTTATTCTGTAAACTGACCAGTGTAGTCGACCTCCACGTCAGCGAGGGCCTTCAGCGTGTTCTCGAAGGTGACGCTCTCGAGGTCCAGCGCTCCGACGCGGTCGTACACCACCTTGGTGTTGGCGATGAGCTCATCTGAGAGCTGCTTGATCTGCTCGGGGCTCAGGTCCCAACGCAGCCGGTTCTCAGAGCAGACCTGCGCCGGGCTGCCAAACATCACCTCACCTGGGACGACAGGAAGCAACAGGACAGGTGAGGAGAGGCGAGGCAATATATCAACACGAGCAGCAGGCTGATGTTGAGTTTCATCGTAATTATTTAAAATAGTGTAAAACAATGTAATCTAAAACAGGGAATTTTACACATTCCTTTAATTTAAAATGTTATTTTGCAAACTAACTAATAAACGTTAGCGTCAGATTAATGTAGTGCGGTAGCTTAGCAGAGAAAGACTCAGTCAACAGAGGTAAAAATACGGCTCCTACACCGTCAGACTCCCACAATGCAACATTTCTCTCATGTTTGACAACAAAAACAAGGCAGAGTTTGTCCAACAGGGGACTTCCTCTGGCCTTTAAAAAACCTTGTATCTGAATCAGTAGTCAGGCGAACTAGATGTCAGCATGAAATTATTACGCACAACAAATAAACATTGGCTACTGACATCGGTTCATCCTGCGTTATTGGCCGATGTGCTGACGTCTGTCAACAGGGCCGATATCGGACGATACCAAGGTTGAACCGATGCATCGGTGCCTATCAGATACAGTACTGTTCGATACCAGTCCCAGTTAAGGAGACACTGGTTCAGATGATTATTTATATCCGTGTATGTGCATGCATGTCTGCATGCCCGCCCACAGAAATGGTTGGGCCCCTGAAAGGCCAAGTGAATGGGCCCTCCATAGATGTATTTAACAACATCAGTATGCATGTGTGTTGGATCAGCAGAGTTAGCGCTAGCCTCCTGGCTAACATTTGCATCCTCTGCCTGGCTCTGTTTAGCTGTTGGAGCTTCCTGAAAAGAAATTTGCTTACATGTTATTGTCGGGGTCAAAGGACTTAACCTCATCTCTTTCTGGCATCCTGACTTTTGTGCAGGTCCTGGCGTAGCGAAACCCAGCTCGAGATTACAAAACGTTAGGTTCAATTAAGATTAATTTTTGTGCCTTTATTGTAGAGATAGGACAGACGATTGAATCAGAAATCAGGGAGAGAGAGAGAGAGAGCAGGAGACGACATGCAGGAGAGGAGCCACTGCCTCGGTACATGTGGCGTGCGCACCAACCACTAAGCAACCAGCGCCCCACTCTCCCTCAACTTTAACGTTACAAAACAGGGTTCATACCCTTTTGAAAATGAGGTTTTAAAATGATTTACATTTTGAAACAGGCAACATTGAATCAAACATGTTTGTCTTGTTTTACTGAACCCTAATGGGCCCCTCAAAGCTTTCCCCTATGCCCCCCCCTTATGGGCGGCCTTGTTAATATATTTATCGTATATAAACTGAACTTTTGTTGTGTATTTTTGTAAAATAATTCCATCTACCGTTCTGTCTTTGTACATGTTGTTGTTTTAATCTGGACCTTGAGTCTGTAATAAAGTTTGAAATGACTCGAGAGATTAAAGGAGCACTCTGGAGTTTAGGTAGAGAAGTGTTTATGTTCAGAACTCTTTACACAAACTGTCCTCAGAGGAACATTTGCTCCCTGGACACCAGGAGAGTTACAGTTTCACTGTAGCCCACCAACAAAACTTCTCGCCTTAGGGCTGGGAATCTTTGGGTATCTCACGATTCGATTTTGATTCTTGGGGTCACGATTCGATTCAGACTCTATTTTTGATTTAAAACGATTCTGGATTCATGATTCAAAGTCTATTTTTGAACGAGTACCTTCTTCAGGATCTACTCCAGTCATCTGTGAGACTGGCTCGATTTCTTGCTGCTCCATTTGGGATTCTACTGAGTTAAAGAGCTAGCATTAGCACTTAGCAGAGAGGGACTGATTAGCCAAAAAAATCGATTTCTTGGAAGTTATGAATCGATTTCAAATCTCAGAAGATAAGAATCTCGATTTTTACATGAATCGATTCTTTTCCCATCTCTATATCGCGAAGCATTTTATCTTCAAACAGTGTTCAGGGAGCAAATGTTCCTCTGAGGACAGTTTGTGTAAAGAGTTATGAACATAAACACTTCTCTACCTAAACTCCAGAGTGCTCCTTTAAAATGTGTATTTAAAAAGGTTTGGACTGATTTTAAACGGAGTTAATCGCATTGTTCGTCTCACACACTAAACATGATTAACTGTGAATTACAGACTGTGATCCAGTCTTTAAGTCTGAGGTTTAAAGTTGCATTTCAGGGAGCAACACATTGCTCAACCTTTAGTTGACGATGTGAGCTAACTGCTAACATGCTAAACAACACAACAGAGGAGAATAAACACAAAGCAGAGGAGAAATGAGCCACAATGGAAACACAACATCTCTGCTGAGGTTCATTTTAACTCCTTAACAAATAATAAATGTTTGTTAATTCAGTTTGTAACGGTGATTTTTCTTTAACCGTCTCCTGTGAACAAACAGCGAGTTAGCGTTAGCATCAAGGATGACGTTAGCTAAATCAAAGGTGATAAATATGAAATGATCACAGAGACGGTGCGGGAGGAAACATGGCGGAGAGAGGACAGATTTAAACCAACAAACTGATTCAGTCACGTTAAAGACGTTTTTAAACCTCTCACCTGTCGGCCCCATGGTTCAGGTAAATGAATGAAGGTTCGCTACGTCCGTTTGCTGAACTGTCAGAGCGTGAGGGCTGCTGCTGCTGCTGCGGAGGAGGAGGGTTAAAAAGAACTACAGACGTAAAAACTACACTTCCGTTTATGTATTTCAAAATAAAATCCTAAAAAAAATCCTGTAAAAGTTGAGAGGTAAGACTTTAAATTAAGGTCCCAGTATTCACCATTAACTAGTTGCTTATTAGCATGCTAATGAGTAGCATACTGGCTGCTTATTGGTCATTATTAAAGCCAAGGGTAACTAAACCCCAAGACCACTTTTTTTCATAAACCTCTGTATTCGAGTACCAATCTGATGAACCAATCACGCCTCCCTGTCTCCCTGTTCGTTCTCTACCTACCCCATGCGTGCACGAGCCCACACTCAAAGCATGAGGGCTTGTGCAAGTAAATATGGCTTTTGAGGGAGCACAGAGGGGAGGGGGTGGATGTAAATGGAGCTCTGAGAGAATGCTACTTTCAAAATCAGGCTAGTTTTCGAAAATGAACTGCCTTTAAAGTTTAAAAAAAGGAATTATGTCAAAAGGGTTAGGGTAAATGACAACAAAACCTATAACACTCTTATTCTGAAAGTGATTTTGACACATTTCCGGTATTTTCCAGTTCTCCATTATCAGACCTCACCGGCGCCTTGTCGTGACGTCATAACTCCGCGTCAATCTTATTAGCTAGCTAAGTAGCGGCTACGATTTCTCGAAGGTGCGGAGCTAACGTCAACTAACCGCTAGCCGGGTAATCTTTGCCTGAAACACAGAGACAGCTGGTAAGAAATGCGCACTAACGTGTCATTTTTAGTGTCATGACAGTTACCTAAATGTGGATTTAGTGTTGTAGTTAACGGAATGGGATTAGCTTAGCAAGCTAGCCGTTGAAATCGTGCCGTTGTGATTCGGAGAACACGTCACGCCGAACTCCGTCTAAATCTCCAGCGAAACATTTTCACATAGTTTCTGATTTACACTACATATCTGTTAAAACAATAACAAGGACGTTTTGTTACCTGTTAGGAGGCACCTTTTAATTCGGCATACATTAATCACGTCAAATATTTCTCAAAATGATCTAACTACAGGGTTTGGTAACTGGTTCAACCATTTGTCATCTCATTATTTCTACCTGCTTCTGAGTTATAAAAAAAGGCCGGCTACAAAAGAGATGAAGACACCAAGATTACTGTCAAAAGCACATTTTAATTCAGCTTACGTTAAAAATGCAACGTGATTATTAAATATGAACAATTGAATTATGTCTTTATTTGTCTCTCGGGGCTCCATGTAAGTTAAAGGGAGTTGGTAATTTAAAGGGCGATCATCGCATCTGATGAGTATGTTTCATTGACATTATGTAGTGAAAACTTTCTACCAAATAAGTCAAATATAAACCGGAATGATGTTAAAAGCCACCAATGTTCCTTGTACAAATTACCCCCCTTACAACTACTTTCAAATGATGATATTCCAAGGCAGGGTTTAATTGCCAGATTTTTAATTGAGGATTTGTATGAATTTAATATATCAGTAAATGAAGCTAAAGTGAAACTACAGCAGAGCATGACTTTTTGTCTGTGCCAGCAGGCTAACTGATTAGCAACCAGCTAACAATGTGTATGGAAAATGACCTCAGAGTGAAAAACCATCTTCGATTTAAAACGTAACTTTTATCCTCCACAGCTTCTATCTGCTTAGTGCTAACTGTTGTTGTCAGCGTGTAGTGTTCATAAACCGGAGTTAGCTTGTGTTAGCTGTCAGCTGTTAGCGTCACTATGAGTCATGTCGAGTTGTACTTGGGCTGAGATGCTAGAATATTCTACAAGCGGAGTTGTAGTCGAGTCACCAAATCTCAGAGTCCGACACACCAAAGACAATCCGAGTCTAGTCCCCATCACCCCCAGGTTGAGTGTGAGCTGAGATCCAACATGAGCTTCAGTTTTGTCACTTTAATGTGTTTTTTTAATGATGTTTAATGCAGGGCTGTTCCTAGATTTTTTAGGGCCCCTGTGCAAAATGCTGTTTGGGGGCCCCTATTTTGTCAGACTGCAATGGAGGGATTCCAAAATTCAATTCAAATGAACAGCTGTCCATGTCCGCAACAAAATCAGCTTTATTCTAATGTTACAGTGAAGTGTCGTTTTTACCCCAGACATCCCGTTTCTATTTTCCTCTCTGTCGCCCGCAGAGCTCGTTAGCTTGTTGCACAAAGTGGAGCTAACGGTGCGTTAATGATATCCACATCCGTGATTCAAATTTTGACCTTTGACCTGTGCTAACACTGGAGAAAAACTTTATTCAGCTGTTCATTGACAAGTCTCTGAGTGTTGAGATTTGAGTCGACAGCTCGTCAACACAAAGCACCACACTTCATTTTGTCCACCTTCAAAATAAAAGCACCACTATGTCATAATGTTTACAAGGGGACACTGAAATTTGCAGAGAATAAATTATTAAATGCATGCAGTATGGACAGCGAGCGATGCAACACGATATCCAGCGCTCGCGTGCTTTTAGGACACGGTGTAACGCTTCCTCCGATTGGAACAATCTCTTCCCCCCTCTCTGAAATCAATCACTTCCTCCCATTGCTTGTTCTCTACCTGTTCTTATTTTTGATTTCTGTTTGCTTGTACTACAAATAACTCAAAGACAAAGTGCTCTATTGTTGCTCTTGTTACAGTTGTTCTCTGTTTCTTAACCGGGTCTAGTTCAACAGCTGAGAGTGGGGGGTGGGAGAGGTCGAGGGAGAGCTGTCTGCATTTGTGTAACTGTATGTGTGTCTGTTAAGTCATGCTGTTTTGTAAGCTCGTGTATTACTTTGTATTTGTGTAGGGACCCGCTTGAAAATAAGTTGATGCATCTCAAGTGGCTATCCTTTAAAGATAACACGAAGATGGATGCCTCCGTGTGATATTGTTAAAATGATCATCAAGTTATTTAAATTATTTTGAGTTGTGAATTTGAATGGACCACCGATGCTCTCTTTCTCCCTCGTGGCAACTTTTGGTGGAAATATGACCGAAGATCTGTAAAAACAAATTCATCGTTGTTGATACAATCGATACTGAAAAAACATCTGAGATCGTTTTGTTTTCAAACACGTGGTATCACAAAGTTTGACATCCTTATTCGCTGGTTGACGTCTCCTCTTGTCGTGTGCAGGGTCTCTCTCCTCGGTGTCCACAGAGAGGTCTGAACCTCCGTCATCATGACAGACAACAAGCGCCTCGCCTTCTCCATCATCCAGTTCCTCCACGATCAGCTGCAGTCAGGGAATCTGACCTCGGGTGCTCAGGAGAGTCTGGAAGGTGAGTCCTCCTTATGACAGGATGTAGACCGAACAGCAGGATGGGACATATTGTGGTCGGACTGTCAGGATACCAGGATTTAAAACTTAGACATGATAACCTGAGGGGGGAAAAGCCACTTGAACTAAGAGTCGACTACATGCAGAAATGTTGATAAAAAATAAATGAAGAACACTTAAACATATCATAGGAGACAGCACAGAGAGTTTGGTACAGTCGATACCTCCACACTTAGGGGGCACGCACACTGAGCAAAGTTGTCCTGTACCGTGCTGAAGCACGATTGTCCCCCCCTCCCCATTCCCCCGCTGGCCGGTTACCTCTTGTACATAACGTCGTAATACAACACATGCATGGCTTTATGTGGTCATGAAGCGTGCTTAGTTTACAAGACAGGCGGCTCCAAAATAAAAGGGGCGCGCGGTCGAGTCCGCATCCGCACATCAGAGAACAACACGGAGAACATGACAGCTACTGTGTGTCTTATTTTGAGTCATGTTAGTCGGATACAGACAGAACACTCAGGGATTTCTCCATAATGAAGGCTGTCAGCGTCATGTAGCTGTGTTTGTGCACGTACATGAACTGTACCGTGCTGAAGCACACCTCTTCCAACCGAGCCAGAGCCAAGGAAGTGTAGCGTGCTTGGATCAGAGCACTCACACTAGTTACGCTTAGTTACGGTACAGATTGCTGAGTGTGAGTCTGTTTTAGACTTGTTTGATTGTTTCTGAGGTTCAACTTCTCCAACAGAGTGAGACCTCTTCTCTTATAAACCATCGTCTCATGCATCGTGTTCCCAGCTGAGCTCCCATTCACATTAAATCATCATTTACGCTTATGAAATAGAATCGAACCATCAGTGTTCAAATGAAGTAGCTCGCTCAAAATAAGACCAGACTCTGTGTGAGCTGAGTATCAACATTAAGGACTCTGATCAGGATCAGGGCCAAACCCTCTTAAAGGGAACACCCTGAGCTGTGATAATGTCGGGGTGGACTGTAGATCCTTTACTGGGAGTGTCCTCTCTGTCCTGCGTGCTGACATGTGCTCGCCTTTTCTTCAGTTGCTGTTCAGTGTTTGGAGACAGCGTTTGAAGTTTCCACCGACGACCAGAGCCTCACCGTCCCCATGTCGTTACCGGAGATCTTCGCTTCAGCCACAGCAAAGGTAGACTCTCTGACACGGTCTGTGTGACCAGGAAAACTCAAACGATTGTGAATAGGACCGCTAAAGTTCCTGTCTGAAGTGTCTCCAAGAGATGATGCCGTATTTACGCCGTCTTTTGAAAAGCAGAGTCTGACTCGTGTTCTGTGTGTCGCAGCTTCCAGAAGAGTCGCAGGTCAACAACAACTCCACCCAGAACAACACCCTCACTGAGGACCAGAGAGCCGAGGCCGAGATACTCAAAACTGACGGTAAACTGACGACGATGATGAGGAGGAGAAAAGATGATCTGGTGCCTTTTGTTTCTTTCCTGAAGTTTCTTTTCAGTAAAAAGCTGCTGGGTTTTCTTTTGTCTCATCTGCAGGAAACGACCAAATGAAAGTGGAGAACTTCTCCGCTGCGGTTGAGTTCTACTCGAAGGCAATCGCCATCAACCCTCAGAACGCCGTCTACTACTGCAACAGGTCAGTGAGACGTCTGCAGGCTGAAACACTTCTACTACACTGTTCAAACATGGAGATAAAACCCAAACACAACAAACTCCTGCAGCCTCTCAGGAATGTTTGGAGGGACTTTTATAATAATCCGTCTTCTCAGCCAGGATCTCATCCGTATTGTTTTTTCTGGTTTTCTGTTTTTCGCTGTGAAACAGAAAACACACAGCAGGATGGCCAGCTGATGATGTCGATCATCCTCCATGTTTGTTTTTCTCCTGAAGTCACGTTTGATGACTTGAGTTTCTGTGAGAGCTCGTGTCTTTACAAACAGCAGCTGTGTGTTCTCTTGTGGTCTGGCCGAGTCGTCTGTGTGTGCGTTCAGACGATTCTAAAGTTTAAGATTTGGTTAATACTGTCCTCATGTCTGAGGTCTAACACGTTTTTAACAGTGTTTTAGGTTTGAAAATCATCTCATGTGTGGCCAGCTTTACTCTGACGTCGTGTGAGAAGAATGCATGTGAACTTCCACTTCACTGTTTGACAGAGAAGTAGAAACACGAGGCTTTCGTCTACAAAGTATCTGTAACTCTACGAAGCGATCAGTTAAAACCAATGAAAAAAAGCAAAGAGGGGATGTGTTGTCTCAGAATGATAACGGTTTCCGTTATCTCAAACACACAGACACAGCTCGCGCTCAGATCGTAGATTATTTCATAAAAGTCACACACGCACGTGCGTTGTGTCAGTACTACACACAGCGTGACTTACATACGCACGTGTGTGTGAGAGACAAAGAGCTCATTCATATCTCACTAAGTCTGTTTTTTTGTAACTGAACTCAAACTTCTCTCCATATTTCACACAGATGATTTCTCTCAAACTGAAGTCAAAGATTAAACGTGTGTTTGTGTTGCAGGGCTGCAGCGTACAGTAAACTGGGAAACTATGCTGGAGCCGTGCAGGACTGTGAACGCGCCATCAGCATCGACCCAAGCTACAGCAAAGCCTACGGCAGGATGGGGTAAGAAACCAGCTCGGACGTGTGTGTCACAGCTTACACAGTAACTTAGTTTCTCAGTTTGAACCAAACTAGAGAACAGAAAGATGCAGGAGTAAAGATCACAGAGTTACAAAAACATCTGGAATCCTACAAGCTCGGTGTTCTGCATGAGAGAATCAGAGTTGTGTAGCTGTATCGGGAGATGATGCACTGAGACGTGGAGTGTTTTTAACTCGAGGAGGGCTTTTGTTCCACTAATCAATGAAGTTTGTTACATAGATGAGAAGCTCGCACCAGAAATGAAAAGGAAAATAAATAAATGTGATGAAGAGCTGTGCATGACTTGTTCTTGTTCCTGGTTTGACTCGTGATGTGTTCACTGTTCTCTCTTTGCGTCGTTACTCGCAGTTTGGCTCTGGCCAGCCTCAACAAACACACAGAAGCAGCCACTTACTATAAGAAAGCTCTGGAGCTCGACCCCGACAACGACACGTACAAAACCAACCTGAAGATCGCAGAGGAGAAGATGGAGACATCCAGTCCAGTAAGAGCAGAGCAGAAGGAGTGAGAGGGTCACTGATGTGTACTGCTGTGATGACTTTGTGCTGATGTCTCTCTCTCTCTCTCTCTCTCTCACACACACAGACGGGGGGGATGGGGGGAGTCGACCTGGCTGGCCTGCTCAGTAACCCCGGCTTCATGAACATGGTGAGCTGTCAGATTGTTTCCTCTACAGACCTGACTGTGTCTACTTTCACTCTGAGAACAGATGAAGCAGATAGAGGTAGAGAGTGATATTTATAAATGATGAATAGATTGAAGAGTATGAAATGGTATAAAGATTTCTAAAACACACACAGCAGCACCGAGATTGTAAAGTGGCCTGTGGCGTGCCACTTCAGGGGCACCGGCATGCTGGTGGTGTTAGTATTGTTTTCCGGGCATGCCCGTTCTGAGCGGCATGTGACGCACATCGGAGCTCGTGCATGAACTCGGCACACCTCTTCCAAGTGTGCCAGAGCCGAGGAAGCATCCCGTAGTTAAGCACAGATCGGAGCACTCACACTAGTCAGACAAACTGAACTTCAGAGGTGAAGCGTGCTTAGGCATGGTACAGATTTCCTGGTGTGAGTGCGCCCTAAGATTCTGTTATCGTGTTCTTCTTCTATGTCCTGTGTTTAATACCCGTCCCTGTGTCTCTGCAGGCGTCCTCTCTGATGAACAATCCTCAGGTTCAGCAGCTGTAAGTTCACTTCAGTCTCCTTCACTGTCTCTGTGTTTTTGAGCCTTTCTTCTTCTCTGCTTTGTTGAAATAAACTCCCTGTCCCCTCTCTTTTTCTTCTAGGATGTCGGGGATGATGTCAGGAGCGTACGGCGGGATGGGCGGAGCAGGAGCAGGATTAGGAGCAGGACTTGGAGGAGGACTTGGAGGAGGTCTTGGAGGAGGTCTTGGAGGAGGTCTTGGAGGAGGTCTTGGAGGAGGTCTTGGAGGAGGACTTGGAGGACCAGGAGCAGCTCCAGCAGCCTCCGGAATGGCTGGAGCCACTGGAGCTGCTGGAGCTGCTGGGGCCACTGGAGCCTCTGGGGCCGCTGGAGCTTCTGGGGCCGCTGGCCCCGGAGATTTATCAGGACTGATTCAGGCGTACGTACCCGAGCAGAGACGTGATGCTCACAGTTTAACTTCATGCTTTGTAAGATACCCACTTTATGCAGGTGCATAAAGTGGTGCATAACCAGTTTTCTGTTTGTGTTTCAGAGGTCAGCAGTTCGCTCAGCAGATGCAGCAACAGAATCCTGAACTCATCGAACAGCTGAGGAGTCAAATCCGCAACCGAACACCCAGCGCGGGAAACGAGGAACAGCCATGACACTGAGTCAATACCGTAAATATAATAATATATATATATACAGTTTATATCACACTGAGATCCACCTGTAGTTTGTGCAGACTTGGTCTATTGTTTGACTTTTATTCAAGCGATGGTTAACCCGTCCCTCTCTGTCTGTGTTCCAGGTTGGACAGATGTGCGTGTGTGTGAGTGCATGTGTGTGTGGAGGAGGAGAACAGCTGGATCGTTTCTAACTTGAAGGACTCAGAGGAAGATTTTTATGTTTTTTGTTTTGTTCCATCACTGAATTTTTTCCTGCACGAGAGAACGAGACGCTGCGTTCAGGAGCCACGTCACCAAAAACAAACAAACAGCCACGTGATGCAGCTCTGTGTGTTTTTAAGAAGAACGTTTTGACGTCACACTAAATAATGAAGGTTAAACATGGAGCCAACATGTTTGAAACAGACGCTAGAAAGTTCTTCTTAAAACGACACAGTGAGAATTTTACATGTTTGTTCAGAACCCCTGTTGATGAGGAGTGTGTGTGTGTGTGTGTGCGTGTGCGTGTGCGTGTGTGTGTGTGTGTGTGTGTGTGTGTGTGTGTGCATGACAGAGTGTGTGATTAGGGGTAAGTCTAGAGAGAGAGAGCTGTTCAAACAGTCTTGAAATTAAAAAGAGCATCTCAACATTTTACACCCTCTTCCCGTCTGATGTCTGTTAATTCAACTCAAAGATATTCAGGCGTTCCCGACCTCGGGGTCCAGACCCCATATTGGGTCTCATCCATGCTTCATGCATGAATTTCCCGCCTTGTTAATAACGCTCACCTGGCTGTACATATAACTCGATATCGTACACAGAGAAAAATAATCCTCCTTTGTGCACAGATCTCATCCCTGCTTTTCTGCCTCTGTCCACAATAAGAAACATGAAATAGCCTCAGACCTCGTCCACACGTAGGCGTGTGTTTTTGAACACAAATCTTTTTCTGTGTTTTGACCTTTCGTACACAAACGGCGTTTTAGGTCACTGAAAACTCTCCTTCAGTAAAACTCCTTCCAGGATGAAGATGTTCACAAACTCTGTTTCAGGTGTTTCTGTGCAGACGGAGAAAACAGAGTTTTGTTCTTGTGACGTCACGCTGTGCGCCGGTTTCTCCTCCGTTTGACGTCATCGTGCGACGCTGTCACTTTAGTTGACATGAGATTAGAGCGATGGCAGACGTAACCAAACTAGCGCTAACGTTGCTAACTAGACTTTTTACATGCTCACACAAACATACACAGTTAAAACTACTCGCTTTTAACCATCAATCTTTATTTGTATAGCGCCAATTCATAAGAAGTGTAATCTTCTTTACAAAAAGCAGGTAAAAGACCTTACTCTTTGTTAACTACACGAACGCATCACATCGGCCTTGCGTATCCTGCGGTGGTTTGGAGCGTTGGTTGAGCGCGGCAAGGTGCAATATGCATATAACCACTAGGGGCAGTGTGGAGTTGTATGGTGATGAGATTGGAAATGACATCATCGGGGGCACCAGAGAGCCGCTACAACAATGCAGGAAAGTTAATAAAGTCCGCACCTTACCGCACTATGATGTGTCATTACAAACAAGCGTGCCAGAATAGCTGGTGACGGATGATCTCTACTGTTTGGACGCTGACTGATTTCTGTTGTGCTCCCTCTAGAGGAATCCTCCAGTAACACACGTTGTACATCGGCAAGTATGTGAATATTTACACTCACGACGCAGCTGGTTGTCTTTGTGTACACGTAGTTTAAAAGTGAGTTTATCTGAACCTTTACTCTCCCACTATGTTGACGAGCAGAGACGGCTGAATGGACCACGGAGGTCACTGCTGCTTCATACAACACTCCCACCACACAAACCCCGCCCACAACTTCAGCGTTTAGGACGAGACCCGGTCTGACTTCTGGTTGATGGGACAACTTTGAAAATGAAATGGTCACATGTCAAGGACATCGTTGTTGACTTGGCGTGCTCATGACGGCCGTAACAGTGCATGCAGACGTTTTTGAGAACTGAGCGTGTGTGGACGGGATTATTTTTTTTTAAAACAGAGGAGGTAAACCTCAGTTTAAAAAAAATACCCGCCTACGTGTGGACGAGGCCTGAACGTGCTCTTACATGAATGTTTGAAGAAAAACTGTCTGGGCAGGTATCTGGGGTCCCTTGGGTTTTGTGAAGTCAAAGGGGGGTCACGGTTCAAACGCGGTCGGGAACCACCGTCCTCATTCAAAGCAAAGCTGCTTCATGTTTAACTTCGGTTTAAAAGGAAACACATTTATATATAAACCACAGGAAGTCCTGAACTCTGAATGTTCCTTAAAGAAAATCTGTGAGTGCTAACGGTCAACATGTATGTAAAATATTAAAAGTATGAAATATTCCTCTGCTGTTTATTCTGTCATTGGATTATGACTCCTGATGAATCTATGACTCCACAGTTGGAGCTGTTGGGCTCGAGCTCGTTTAGACCTTTCAGACCGATGTTGATTTTCATTCTGGGTTTCTCTGCTTATTTCTCCCGTTACGCCATCGATTGTTTGGTTTGTAAAAAAGTTAAGGCACCTTCATAACAACCGTTCAGACCCCTGTGGCTCAGTTTGTAGAGTCGGCCATCTCTCAATTGGTAGGTCGGGGGTTTGATCCCCAGCTCCTGCAACAACATGTACGATGTGTCCTTGGGCAAGACACTTAACCCAAAGTTGGTCCCGCTGCTTCGTCTGCAGTGTGTGAATGTGTATGAATGGATGAGTTAATACTGATGGACTCTTTACTCAGCAGCCTCTACCATCAGTGTGTGGATGTGTAGGTGTGACCTGCGGTGTGAAACCACTTTGAGTAGAGTAGAAAAGAAATATACAAGCTCAAGTCCATTTACCTCTGAATCTCTTCTCTCTAAAAAGAAGGTTGCAGAGCCGTTTCGTTGTTGGCCTGGGGGTATTTGTTTTTTTGAACCAGGCTGTAAACATGTGAATGTCTGCTGTAAAAACAGGCTTTTTAGAATGGGTGTGTATGTGACTTCCTGTGCTTCTGCAGCCAGCCTCTAGTGGACACTTGAGGAACTGCAGGATGTTACACTTATGAATCGGCGTCATTTTTTTTTCCAACACTGGAGGTTGCTGCTTGGTGGTGAAGTGCTGGCACACAAAAGCATGAACAAAAAGAAGACTGAGTCCGTCACCTGAAGCTCTAATTCACATTTAAAGAAATGAATCACCGCATGCGACGCCCCTCCTTTTGCCTTTGCACCCAGTACTCATGATGATTCAGTCGGGTGTACTGTTTGATTCTTTTTTTTCACACAAAGGGAAGCCTCAAAAACTGAAACACAATTCCAAAATAAAACACCCGACTCCTGCTGTGTTTTGCTATGTTGATATGCTGTGATGTTTATTTCCGTATCGGGGCCCGACTGCACTTTTTTTATTAATCTTTAAAGACGTAAAAATTGGTCCTTAAGTGGAGAACAACTGCTTTAAATAAATTGCAAACACTTAAATTATCAAAGTAAAAGCAAAAAAAATCCTCAGAATAATAAATACAGAAAGAAGCAGGAGTTGACAGATAAACAATCG
The DNA here is from genome assembly GCA_020745685.1 of Tautogolabrus adspersus. Lineage (NCBI taxonomy): Eukaryota > Metazoa > Chordata > Actinopteri > Labriformes > Labridae > Tautogolabrus > Tautogolabrus adspersus. The sequence goes on along the minus strand of CM036536.1, from coordinate 882,833 downwards.
TTATCCTGATTTAAATTTGACTGTTTTACTCCAAAAGAAAAATCGGGTTGCGAGAAATTACGATATTAACCCTTTCACGCATACTGGTCACTACAGTGGACTTCAATAGCTGTTTTCTACTAAATGCACAGGTTTGGATGGAATGGTTTCACATCAGCCACTCCAGTGGACTCTCGCAAATCAGCCCATACGCTGTCATCCATAGGCCAGCAGCAAGTGTACTAAAACATTTCTTCAAAATCAAGATGGCTGATGTAACTCACTAACGCCATGTGGTTCAGGAATATCTTGCAAATCCTTCTATTCTAAAAAGACCTAGAAAATCCTAATTGATCAGCTGTCCGCTAAGTTGGACATCATGCACTGCCACTGAGACTTTGCTGATCATGAAAATAACTTGTGGAGATATTTTTTGGTTACTCTACATCAGTTGTGTTTCTCTCAATAACTGTCTGCTGTCGTGCTGTTCAGACAAAAACTGAGCCGGTAGTTTGAACTCATCAAGCAGGACTCCAAAACTCAAAGACGGTAGTCCTTCAAAACTTAAATTTAAATGGTTCTCTCCACCCCAGTGGACATGTGAAAACTGTTTTTGAAAGAAAAACAATCCGTTATTTTGTTTATGCACTCCAAAATAAAGAGATAAAAGTATGTTTTGCATTCTAGAGTTGCATGATGTCCACTCTGGGGGACTTTTCTGTAACTTCTTCAGAATTAATATTTTTTTTAAATAATGTCACTTTTACTGTCCTATAAGAAGTTAAAAAAATCATATTCAAAAACCTGGCTACCTGATTTTATAATTCATGCAAGAAAGGGTTAAATATTTATTTTAAACTAAAGACGGGTCGAAAAAATAAAACCATGATTCTTTATTTGAGTTTGTTCTCTTTAAAGTGAAAACATATCTATTTAGAAATAAAACATAAACTTTATTAAACGTTTACAAAAGCGTCCATTCTTGACTTTCTGCGGCAGATCCACCAATCAGCGCCCAAAGGCCCAGTGACGTAAAGAGGAAGTGATGTCATACACCTGCTGCTGAAGGAGTCGGAGGCTCGTAGCAGGTAAACACGGCCCTTGTTTTATGTATTTACAGTTTAATATATTTATTTGAAGTTGAAGTCGATGTTTGTTCTGAAACACGAACACGAGAACGAGAATCTTTCCGTTAAAAAAAACGTTTTTTACGAGTCGCGTTTTAAGCTAACGAAGGCTAGCTTAGCTTCCTCCGTCAAGCTAGCCGCGGGAAGGCAGAGCCGGCCGGAAATGGGTCGAATTTAACCTACATTTTAAATGTTGTGGAATAACTTTAAAGATAGATTAATACTGAATAATACGAGGATCAATAAAAGTGACTATTTAAGGGAGGTGATAATGTCACCCTAAAGTTACGTATTCGGTTTAGGAGCGCGGTAACTGCTGTTTTATTTTGAAGGGTTTACCGGAAGTAGGGCTTATATTCGAGGTATTGACGTTCAGCACCTGCAGCAACGACGTTATAATAATGGAGTAGAAAACGGAAAAAACAAACAATAAGCGCTTTGTATCGGTGGACATGTACTGTAAGCTTGACTTTATTTAATTATAATTTAAGAATGAGCGCTTTGCTTCCTCGTTATAAAATAAGAAGTTTGAGGAAATGTTCAGTTTAAAGGAGTTTATTAAAGAGAAGAAGAAGAGTATAGAAAGCCTTCATTGTCATTTTAAAATTGTACAGCGTAATTAAAAATGTGCACAGACATACAGGCTTCCATCAGCAACAAACAAGTTGCATTAAAGTAGAAGAAGAAGAATGAAGCTCTGCAAAGAGATATCCTTATCATGCTTTACTTCAACTGCATGTGAGTTCAACACTAAGCTGTTCCTTTTTATCTCAAAGAGAAATCAGAAAACACCACGTTTTTAAATGATACTATCTCCTTTCATCATGATCATCATCTTTATTGACAGACTCAGGGCCGTTTCTAGCTGTTACGGGGCCCTGTGTAAGATGCTGTTTGGGGGCCCCAAACTACAATGAAGGGTTTCCAAACCCTCTCAGAAGATGCTGCTGTGTTAATGGTTTAATCTCTATAAAGTTGAAGCGGATAAAAGTGAAGCTTGTCTCAAAGGTCTCATATTCTGTAAAATCCTCTTCCCCATGTTCCTCTAACTCTAACATGTGTCTCTAGTCTGTCTACAAACCCCCCAATGATGAGTAAAGTCCATCCTCTCCGTCTTTTGCCTGCTCCACTTTTCAGAAAATGTGTGCTCAAACAGGCCGTTTGGAGATTTTCCCTTCATGACATCACAAAGGGCAGTAACCCCTCCCCCAGGTGGGTGACACTCCCACAGCTAGGTGTTTGTTCTGCCCTCTGAGTCTGCCTTCTCACCGTAAACAATAGGACATGGAGCGAGAAAGCCCGAGCCACCCAAGCCCTTCCAGAGAGGGGCGTGGTCAGACACAGCTCATTTACATTTAAAGCTACAGACACAGAAACAGCCTGTTCTGAGCAGGGCTGAAATAGAGGGGTTTATAGGCATGATCAAATACAGGATCAGAGTGGATTTAGAACAAGACACTTCACACACATGTTTTGAGGAGCTCTGACACTTATTTAAACTGAAGAGGAGGAGGAGATGTGACCTTTAATAACTTTATGAATCCTGTCAGTTTGAATTAACTTCCTGGAACAATAAAGTTTTGTTTCCATGACAACTCATCTTCATATATTAGTTATAGAAATATAATAGAAAATACTAAACAGACTTAAAACATGAAAAACAGGATTTTAAAAATAAGAATAAAAATGCACAATGGAGCTGCATTAAAGAAAAGTACCTCAGTCGTTAATTTATGTTCCATACTTGGCGTCTACTAACGTCTCATCCTCCTCTTATAGTGTCGTCCCAGTGGAAACCAGTAGAGATGTCCCAGCAGAACCAGTAGTGTCGCCGTAGTGTTTGCTGGGCGGAGCTTCAGGATGGAGATCCTGGTGGCGAAGCTGCTCGGCCTGCTGGGATTGTTCGGCCTCATGCTAGCAGGCGTGTTGGTCCCAGTGCGCCTCCTGCTGGTCGACTACGACAAAGCGCACAGATACAGGAGAGCTCTGTCTCTCTGCAACTCGTTTGGAGGAGGCGTGTTCCTGGCAACCTGCTTCAACGCTCTGCTACCCGCCGTCAGAGACAAGGTAACACACACACACACACACACACACGGACACACACACATTGTTGAGAATAACAGCAGAGTTGATTAAGGATCCTAAAACTTAAAACACTTCAATTCACGTCCTTAGAGATCCTAAAAATACATTAAAGTTGCTCTGAACTGCATCACAGCTTTTCAGCCGTATCGACTCTGTAACGTCTGCATGGATGTGTTTGCAGGGAACACATTGAAGATATATTGCTGTATGTCTCTCTCTCTCTCGCTCTCTCTCTCTCTCTCTCTCTCTCTCTCTCTCACTCTCTCTCTCTCTCGCTCTCTCTCTCTCTGTAAATAACCCTCCATCAGCTGGTCGAGTGTTTCTCAGCGTTGATCCTCGGTCTGTGTTCCGTCCTCAGGTGTCTGACGTCTTCCAGCAGCTGAAGATCAGCAGCGACTACCCGCTGGCTGAGACGATGATGATGCTCGGCTTCTTCCTCACCGTGTTCGTGGAGCAGACTGTCCTCACCTTCAGGAAGGAGAAACCGTCCTTCATCGACCTGGAGACCTTCAACGCAGGCGGCTCCGAGGCCGGAAGCGATTCTGAGTACGACACGCCCTTTATCTCCTCAGAGCGAAGGTCAGAGGACAGGCGGCACTCTCACGGACACCAGCACGGACACTTCAGCCCTGCAGAGCTGGCGGGGGCGGGGCCTCTGCGGCTGGCGAGCCTGGTCTTTGCTCTGTCGGCTCACTCTGTGTTTGAGGGTTTGGCGCTCGGCTTGCAGGAGGACGGAGCCAAGCTGAGCAGCCTCTTCCTGGGCGTGGCTGTTCACGAGACGCTGGCCGCCGTTGCCCTCGGAGTGAGCGTGGCTAAGGCGTCACTCGGCATGAAGGACGCCGCAAAACTGGGCGTGACGGTGAGCCTGATGATCCCGCTGGGGATGGTGGTGGGGATGGGCATCGAGTCGGCGCAGACGCTGGCGGGCAGCGTGGTGTCGGTCGTGCTGCAGGGACTCGCCGCCGGAACCTTCCTGTTCGTCACTTTCTTTGAGATTCTGTCCCAAGAGCTCGAGGGCAAACAGGACCGGCTGCTCAAAGTGCTCTTCCTCATCCTCGGATACGCAGTTCTCGCCGCACTCGTCTTCATCAAGTGGTGACACACAGGAAGTGCACGCACACACGCGCACAGCAATACCAAAGTTAAAGTCAGCAGAAATATCTGCTTACTCTCCTCTGAAGGATTTCCAGCTCTCTGCCAAAACTAATCATAATAACTGATGAAAGATGTTTTTTCAAAATAAAGTTTGCTTCTCACTTCGCTGCAGCCAGGTACGGGTGTGCTCAAGGACACTGTGACATCACAGATGGGCGTGGTTACCAAGGGAACGGACCCACTAAAGACACACAAGCACCGGCTAAGTGAAAATCTGCACCTTCAGTGAGTTCAGTCCCCCTTTGGATTTCAAAATAAAGCGACCAAACATACATTATAATGTATCTTTTCTTAGTAAGCCAATTTCTAGAAGGATTTAAAATCTTGTTTTTTTACATCTGTATTTAAGTTTTCAGAGATTCTTCATTTCCTTGTTGGTGCATTTTGACTCTTGGTGTCGGGTTTCTTCATCATAATGCTCGTACCTGTTAATAACAAACAATACGACCTCCACAGGGTCCCTGTCATGTCTCACCTTGAAGCTAGTGATGTCACAGGTGAGCTTTAGTAAAGTGTGACATCACTGTGGTGAGCCCGACCGATATGGGATTTGTTGGGCTGAAACTGAGATCTTCCTCAGATCTACGTTCTACGTCGATCTCTCAGTTATCAAACAAAGATTTATAATGAAGACAAGATGCTCACTCTGCTGGAAAGTCACTGAGTGTGGACGTGCATTATATTAATCGTCCCAAACGATTAATCTAACGATTAATTTTTCAGTTATGGATTATTTCACATTACTTGATCAATGTAACTCAGGGGCGCCCAACCTTTTCTGAACCAAGATCTACTTTTAAAGTTTCCAGTCTGCAGAGATCTACCAGTCCACATAGGGAGCTGTAACCATTACCGACAGCCTTCAAACACGTTTAATACGCTCACGACAAACAGAAAATACAACAATAAATACATTTACTGACACACTTTTTCTTTTCTTACTCTAATCTTAGGGTGTATTTTAATATTACGTGTTTTTTTCTCTAAATTATTTTAGTTTCTGCATCAAACCTCTTTAATCTGCTCAATCTCACATGCACTCTCTCTCTCTCTCTCTCTCGTTCTCTCGTGCACGCAGCAATTTTATGAATAAATTGTATTTTATAATAACTATATATACATACATCAACATATACATCTCGTGATCGTCTGAGAATCAGTCCGCGATCTTCTTGTCGATCACGATCGACTGGTTGGGCTCCCGTAGTTGTTTGGGACGACACGTCGACGCAAATTATTCATGTCGACGAATTTATGTCGTCGATTACGTCGACGCGTGGTCCCAGCTCTTAACGTGCATCACCGCTCCACACTCTGCAGAGAGATGATGTTTGTTGTAATCCATATAGCGCCCTCTGCTGGTGACAGAGAACTTCTAGTGTAATCCAAAGATACTCAAATAAATGCTGTTTGACTGGAGAATAAATCTTTTAATATCGGCACATGTCACTGGATGTGTTAATATCGTCTGATATTATGGGCTGGGTGATCAATCGGTCGGGCTCTTTACATGATAAATATGTAGAATAAATGAGTAGGTATGATATGTTGCAGCTGTTTAAAGGTGGAGCTCTTTCTTTTTAATCGTCTGGGTCGTTTGAGGAACTCCATCAGGAATCACTAAAGTTCATATTCTGTCGTTATTTATTCGTTGATTTCTTTTGTATTTGAACTTCTGAAACGTAACTCGAGCTCAGTGTGGTGAAGTCCAAAGTATATTCTCCTCTAGATGACGTAGAAACACTCGAGTAAAGTGACGAGGACTGAAAGTGTACTCCATAGTTTCCTCTCTGTGAAGGTCCTTTATAAATATATTAAAGATGATATATGAAGGCTTCTCTGTCTCTGCTGATTTTCAAACAATCAAATCATCTTTATTTTCAGATTTATGTGAAATGTTTCTTTGCTGTTTCTTTTCATAGAGTAAGCTCACTTTATCATTTCACTCTCTACACCTCACTGATTGGATGATTCAAGATGTCGGAGACAAACACCTGGAAATAAACGTGTAGAGGTATTTTCTGTATCAGTGTCCCTCCACTTCTGCCATATTTCCTCCTCCTTCTTTCCCTCTCCTCCACTGAGTTGCAATTCTCCGCTTCACCACCAGATGTCCTCGTCCCTTTCCCTGCTTCTCCATGCACACACCTGTTTCCCTCTTGCCATCAGTCCTGCAGTTACCTGTTCTACTCGGCTCCCTCTCCACCTGCACCTCGTTGAACCTTCGGCCGCTCCACACAAATAGCATCTAATCTATTGTTCAACCTCGTCTTCGTCTAGGCTCATCAGCCTCGTTATCTCGAAGCTATTCTCGGCCTGACACTTTGCCCGGTTTTGGACTTTGGACTCCTGTCTGCTCTGATCCTTTTGTCTGTGCTGGATCTCTTTCTGGTTTTGTCCCTCCGTGCTTCATCATCTATAAGCCCATGTGCTTTTATTGTGAAGTAAATCTCTGACCTGCATCCTCTGTGTAGGTACCAGATCTGCTCAGGTGGTCACCTCTGCTCGGGGTCCTGCGTCTGCTCGTGACCTTACACAATATGATTGGCTGTATGTTTATATGATGATGTAGCACGTTGTGATTGGCTGTTTGTCGGAGAGCTCCTAGATGTCTTCTGACGGAGAATGTGGATGAATGTTGTGAATCCATGGAGCACATCGTGTACATTTGTTAAAATGTTAAACGAGTGGAACATGTTGAAATATATCTAGATTGCTAGCGCTGGCTTCTCATTGGTCGACCTGTTGGTCTGTTGAATTGTTGTTACTGACGTGAATGTAACTGAATGCTGCTCTGACTGTTTCCTTTATGTTGTCTTTGCTTCTTTCAATGGCTCGCTGGCTGTGAAACTGAATGTTCCTTCTGGGATTAATAAAGTTGTCTGAATCTGAATTACACGTACTGTCTGTTACCTGTAGGTGGCGTCCTTACAAACAATGAATATTGGCGTATGAATATGTTCAGACAGGGACTCATCAACCATGTCACAATTATTGGAGGCTGTGTGTTTGAGTTCTAGCGCCTTCATGAGGAGACGTCGATCTCTCTCTCCGACTCTCTGACAGCCAATCACAATGTGCTACATCATCAAACAAACGCAGGCGAAGGACCCCGAGCAGATCTGAACACCTGAGCACATCTGGAACCTGTGGTCCCATCCGAGCGGCCGTGGATTCGATTCTGACTTCGGCCCTTTGCTTCACTCTCTCCTGTTACATACAAAGTGATGCATGACATCTCATCTCTTTATTTATTGAGTTAGGACGATGCACATGATCAACACATCAGCAAAAAGCCCCGATGGAAATATGATGGAATTAACACAAAAGCCAAATTAATCCGAAGTCTTAAAAGTAGAATTTGATGTTTACATTCAAATATCGAAATTAATTAAAAAAAGACTAAACCTGTTGAGTTCTTAAATTACCTCAAATATTTCCAACAGTTATCAAAGCCAGAGAAATTTGTCATTTTAGAGTCGTAACGGGACGTGTGTTGTTGCAGCGCCCGCCATGACACAACATGTTTATCGTTGTCATGGAAACACAGGATGTTACGTCAAAGAGCGTGAGCTGCTGCTGAAAGCTGCCGTACTGTCGCTGTAAGTGCTGCTGTGATACAAACGTCATGTAAATTATACTCTGTAAACACATTCTCTTCCTCAGGTCGGTTTCACCCGGTTGCCTTGACTACGGTCATAACATTCATATAAAACCAATTTACACATTTATTGTGTTGATCCCTCAAACGCAGTTATCAAAACCGGAAGCAAGATGGTCACTCAGCTGGAAAGTCACTGCGCATGTACGTGCATCACCTCTCGACACTCTGCAGAGTGATGACGATCGCTGTAATCCATATAGCGCCCTCTGCTGGTGACACAGAACTCCTAGTTTAATACAAAGATACTCAAATAAATGCTGCTTGACTGGTGAATAAATCGAGTAATATCGGCGCATATCTGAAATGAAATTAGCCGATACCAATAGTCACTGGATACGCTGATATCGGCAGATATTATGGGCTGGTCGAATAATCGGTCGGGCTCTAATAACAAGTAAATGGATGTTTTTTTCAAGATCTTATTTATCTCTTTAGTTTGTAAAAGGAGACGACTTTAAATTCACTCAAACAGGTGTCCATATTTATTCATTGTTTCTAGTTTCATATCCAAGTTTAAAATTCTGGTATCATGACGACCAGAGTCTCAACCTGCAGGCTCCTCCAGAGTCTGATTCCCACCTGCAGCCAAATGGAGTCAAACAGAACAATGAGTGGACCGGCTCCAGGAACCAGGTCCAGCAGATGCCACAACAAAGGCGTGTCAGGCTTCAGTCCACCTCTTTAAGCCTCTTAGTGCCTGCAGGTGGCCTGAAGGCTGCACTTGCCTCTGACCGGACCGTGATTTAATCCCTAAGTGGAAAAGGTTCTTTGGCTTTGTCAGGTTTGTCACGCTGCCAGCACCAAAGGAACAGAGAGGAGGCCGGACCCAAAACTTGGCATGGAGGAGCTTTTGTTACCGCGCGGGGAAGAGGAGGCGCGATCCGACCAGAGCTCATATGCTCCGGGAGACGCAGGGAGGACGATGGGGGACCGGGTGAAGTCTTTCTTCCACCTGGAGAATGGGGAGCGACGGAGGAACGTGAGGGATTTCTGTAAGAGGCACGGGCTGCTGACATTGTCGGTCATCTCCGTGGTCACCGGATGCACGCTGGGCTTCATGCTGAGGGGGACTCAGCTGTCCTCACAGGTATGACTCACCTGTCACACACGGATGTTTTCAAACAGCCACCGGGTTGATCCTGTACTCTAAATCTGTGTCCAGATTCACCTGCCAGGACTTAAGATTTCTGCTCCTACCTTCACACTAACTTCCTTCAGCACTTACCTGCCTGCATTATTCTTTTATAAACTGGATTCTTTACATCTTCACGTCAGATTATTTTAGTTTGAGTCTTAAACTCGTGTACATCCTCTCCTTTAAATCTTCTGTCAAATCATTTCCCATTATGAGTCACACTAGTGTTCTCTAACGAAACGTTCCTGCGGATTTCTTGTTAAGTATTCCCATCGTTGTCTCTGTAGTGACTCACCTGCTTTGTAAGTTAAAGGTAAGCTCCTTGTTGACACTTTATTTTGAGTCTAAGCTCTATGCTCCCCAACAGGGACACAAACATTATGAACGTGTTCTTAATGACATTTATAGAGTTTGTCATTTAAAAGTATTTTTAACCATTTCAGATGTTGATGACTCTACTTGTTCCAGTTTTTTATGCCCCTCCCCTACGGCACAGCTAGCCTCTGAGCTAGCTAACGTTGATGGGCAATCACTTTGTTTGTGTTTGAACATTTTTTTAAGGGTTATTTTGGGCTTTTTATGTCTTTATGTAGAGACAGGAAGGTGGATAGAGTCAGAAACCTGGGGGAGAGAGTAGTGGGCCACCTGCTAGGAGGACTACAGCGTCCGTGCATGGGGCGTGCTCACTAACAGCTAGGCCAACGGCGCCCCGTGTTGGAAGTTTGGTTAATTGACATTAACTGCTATTGGCTAATGTAAAATTTAAACAACGTCCAAAAAAAAAATCCGTTCCTAGCTCACTGTCTATACAATAAACTAGGAAATCTATTGTTTGTTTCATGGGAACTTTAAAGGAAGAATGTGCGACTTTTTTGATCCAGTAGATGTCGCCCTTGAGCACCAGCATGAAACCAAAACAAACTGCTGTTAGGCCACACCTCCTCCATACTGAAGCCTCCGCTCTCCTTCAGAGACACACCTCCAACCCCCCTCCCCTCACAAGAGGTTTAGCACAAGCAGCAGACAAAACTGTCTGTTGCTCTATCTGCAATCACCTGTGTCCTGCATTGTTGTGTTAGCATGCTAATGTTAGCGCTCTTTAGTTAGCTCGTAGCTTCACATTGCACATAGATTGACACAGAATGAGCATGATCTAAAAACTCTTACGTAACATCCAAATAATCAGTGAGTATGTTCTTCTTCTTCTCTCTAGTTCTTGACTAAAACAGCTTTTATACACAAGGGGAGGAGCCGGCCGTCCCGTCCATGTAAACACGGCTCTGACAACAACACAGGGGGGAGACAGCTCTCTCCAATGTTCTGAATGTGGACTGCAGTACCCATTTTTAAACACTTGGTGGAAGAGTTTTATACTGCTCCTTTAATACAGAAAGATATTGCCTTTAAATTGACCCACTATTTCTGTGCGGGATGTAGGATCACGGTGTTCTAGTAGAAAACAGCGTCAGTGAGCTTTACCGACACAGAGGGAGACCGCAGCCCGTCCAAATCCACCGCCATTAATCCCTCTATTCAATTAATGGCTGTCAGCCTCTTCAGAACTTTCTGCTGCTAACTCAGAGCCGATTGTGTCTGCTCTGCTCGCTGTGAGATTAGTTCACATTAAATGATAAAACACGGGGAGGTAAATAAAGAGCGCTGAGCTCAGCAGTTATTCTGGGAACAATTAGGAACAGAAAAGCTCAACGTATTTAGACCAGACCAAAATATACCACAAAAGGATTTAAGGTGTTAAGACAGTGATACAATTAACAGAACATCAGTTTATCAACTGGATGTGACCCAACATGATCCAGCAGTTTAAGACAAAGCAACAAAGTACATGTTATATATTTTCTGTTGCACATTTCTTAAGAAAAATACGTCCCCAAAATGAGCCCGTCATCTCCAGAACCATGTGTTTACTGTCAGATACTTTAGAGAAGTTAAAGTGCTTAAACATTTAAATAAAGTCCACATGCATGTCATCATGATCAACTTCAAGTATCAGAGGAAAAGTTATTCTTGTTCTTTTATTTACGATAAAATATCAGATTATTGTGGTTTGTGTGAATGCAGGAGTGTTGGACACATCACATCTGTAATCATAAAACGTATCATATGTTCAATAAGTAAAGCCTTAAAGCACCAATCAGTGAGATGTGTAGAGAGTGAAATGATAAAGTGAGCTTACTCTATGATCAGACATTAAGGAAACATGCTATGTTGAAGTGCTGGCTTCTCTGACAACAATGCAGCAGCCAGTATGTCCTCCTTCTAACTTTAGATTCTGGTCCTGAATGGTCTGGATTTGTTTGGACCAGAGAAGGTAGGCGGTTTTAAGGCACCCCCACACGGCCGTTTTGGACGCCCCTCGGTTTGCCAGATATGAGAGCAGTTATCAGGTCAAACCAACAGGTGTTGCAGCGATGGAAGCGGGCAAGAGAACTGGTTCAGATAGAAGTGATTGTACCCGACCTAAAAAGCCTCTGCATGTTTCTAATAAGCTCCACGAGCAGAAACGTGCTCAAACTAGGATCAATATTGGAGATGCTTTTGAAAAATGGAGAGAGGTTAGAACGCAGAAAGGTTTACAGACCGATGCAGAGCTGGATAAACACTGAAGCTTCAGTGTCCACCACATGGTGACCTGCGTGAGCATCCACTCTAGAGAGGAGGGGGGGGGGGGACAGCTCTCTACAATGTTTAGAATTTGGACTGCAGTACCCATTTTAAACACTAGGGGTCAGAGTTACATACTGCTCCTTTAATAGGAAAAATAAGAACAATCAGAGAAATGTAAGAAAGTTTGAAATGACTTACATATTTTACGTCTCTGCTAAAATAAATATTTGGTGGGTTTTGGATTCACAAGTTTTGTGTCACTTAAAGGTGAACATAAAATTCTTTAAACTTGTTCTTCTTCACGCTTCATCCCAGCTGACCGTGTAAGCAGCAGCTTCTTTACTTAATTAACAACATTAAATGGAGTCCTCAGAATAAATCAAACACAGCACATTGAGTATTTTAAGAGTGAGCTCAAAATAGCGCAGCTCGTCGTCTATGAATGGTCTTTCCAGGAAGCATTGATCCTCGCCGTTCTCAGTCTGAATATAGAGGGCTGAACATGGAGGTCAGTAAACACACACTGTGAAAGTCAGAGGAGTCCGCTGAGATTAAAAGGTACTTCAGTGTCCTATTTCCAGAGGAAGAAGGGATGTGAACTGAATCAGCAGGAGCTCGCAGACCAGAGGTTGTATAAAGCGGCGTGATCTCCTCGGCCAGCCCGGGGTCATTCGTTGGATGTTTAAGTGTAGAGGTTGTGCATAAACCTGTGGTAAAGTGTCGAACCACACAAATAACAAGTTAACTCAGTCTCTATTTAATTTCTCTTCATCATGTTGTGTCTTGGCGTCTTCCTCGTGGCGTCCATTTAACCCAGAATGCGCCCTCACCTCCTCCGCAGGTGCTGCAAATGAAGGTTGACGAGTCACAGCCACCAGACCCCCTTCAGGTGTGACATCGGTACTGATTCGCTTCTCAGCCACCGCACCTGCCGCTACAGACAGTATTATCATAACGTAAGCTTTACGTGACGCTGCAATACCAGGTTCAGCCACCATGTAAAGTGGTCTTCAACGATTGGCACGCATCCTGGGGGCTTGAGTAAGACGCTCTCGTCGCCACTGCCATGTTTCTGTTTCTGATTCGTCACTTGGTTGAGGCTGCGCTTGAGCGGTTAGTAGCCAGCAGTATCGCAGCCTTCAGGTAACAAAATAAAAAATTCCACTACTACTAAAATAACCGAGGCAGGTTTGTTATTACCTCAGCTCTGTCTCTTAAATGTCTTTAAATACTACATTACCCATGAGCCTTTAGTCCCCTTGAGAATAAACTTCACCCAGAGCTGTGGAGGGAAACCATAACCAGACCACTTTGTCTCTGCTGTTAAAAAAACAATGAATCTCCAACACCAAGTATCTGTTCACATTCCCGTCCAGCTGACACAGACCTCATCTCTCACAAGTGATGATGTGTGATTTATTCCTCTTTCCCCACAGGCTAAAATCTACTTCTCTTTTCCTGGAGAGCTGCTGATGAGGATGCTGAAGATGCTCATCCTTCCTCTCATCACGTCCAGGTACGTCCCTCTTTTGGTGTGCTTCTCTGTTTACATGTGGACTGTTTGTTTCTATGTTTTTACTGTTGCTGTAGATCAGGGGTGGCCAACCAGTCAGAGACTAAGAGCCACATTTTTTACTCTGTTACTTTTAAGAGCCACATCACCACACAGGTACACATGAACATCCCCCCGTCCCTTCCCCTCTCTTTTGCTCTCTGCCTTTCTCTGTCCCTCCCTCCCGCACTCTCCTCCTCCATGTTCCTCTCTATTTCTCTCTCTCACACACATAGATTTCAAATCAAAAAATGAACAATAGCCTTGACACACACACACACACACACACACACACACACACACACACACACACACACACACACACACACACACACACACACACACACACACACACACACACTCACACAGACAGACACATACCTCTGCTCAGCCACATTTACTGTAAATGTCACACCAACATGATATTGACCAAAAATGGACTTAAAACTAACTAAGACCTCAGACCAGTCATTGTCAACAATGAATATTGTGTGCACTGTCCCACACACACAAACTCTCAGTTCAATCAAGTCCACAAACGTTTCCTTGTCTGACTTCCTGTCCGGGTTGTCATATTCTGTCCAACTTGACGCGTGCCTGCAGCGTACTCCGTCAAAAATAGACTAGCAGCGTATTTGAAACGGAGCAGGACGCAGTGGCACGCTCCGGAGACGGACCGCATGAGCGCTGTGTGAACACAATGATTGACTAGAGTGGCAGCTAGTTCAGCGTAGTGCGGGGCACTGATGGACCGCGGCTCGCACGGAGTATGTGTGAATTACTGATGCGCACGGGCAATGTTAAACACAAACACAGAAAAAGAACACACAAAATTCGATATGATCTGAGGAGCCGCATGACACCGGGCAAAGAGCCGCATGCGGCTCGGGAGCCGCGGGTTGGCCACCGCTGCTCTAGACGCAGCTGAATGTGTGCAGTGTCCAAGACAAAGTTTCTCAAGCAGATGAAAAAGTGAATCATACTGTAACGTAACGTACCTATCGTACCATATCGTACCGGACCTTACTGTTCCATATCGTACCTTACTGTATCGTATCGTACCTTACCTTACTGTACCTCACTGTATCGTATCGTACCTCACTGTATCGTATCGTACCATATCGTACCGGACCTTACTGTTCCATATCGTACCTCACTGTATCGTATCGTACCTTACCTTACTGTACCTCACTGTATCGTATCGTACCTCACTGTATCGTATCGTACTGTACCTCACTGTATCGTATCGTACCCTACCTTACTGTATCGTACTGTACCATTTAAATAATGATAATAAAATGGCATTATGAACAATCAAACCGTTTTTACTGAACTCAAAGCTTTGCATAGTTGATGAGGCTAACAATTTCCATCCGCTTCCAGTCATTGTGCTAAGCTAAGCTAAACACACTGATGAAAGCTTTTACAGATGTTGAGGCATTAACCTGTTTCTGTGTGTGTTTGCGTGTGTGTGTTTAGTTTAATGTCAGGTCTGTCGTCGATGGAGTCGAAGGCGTGCTGTCGGATGGGCGTCCTCACCGTCACGTACTACCTGTGGACCACCTTCATCGCCGTGGTGGTCGGCATCGTGCTAGTCATCATCATCAAACCTGGCGTGGGGACGGAGATGGAGAGTCACCGTCTGGGAGGGGGGCCGGTCATGACCTCAGCCGACGCCCTGCTCGATCTCATCAGGTGAGGGGGGTCAGAGGTCAGCTGGGGGGGGGGGGGGGGGGGGGAGGCTCAGTTGGGCTGTTTAGTGACAGCTGCAAGTTTTGATTTGGTCATTAAAAAACGAGTTTGTGTTTGAGGGAGGTTTGGCTATCAATGACACACACACACACACACACACACACACACACAGGCGCACACACAGCTCCAGGTAAGGTTAAAGAAGCTTTAGATCTGTGTTGGAGAGTGATTACTTTCAGTGGTAGAGTCGTCGTCTCTCAACCGGAAGGTCGGAGGTTCGATTCCCAGCTCCTGCAGCTACATGTTGATGCGTCCTTGCCCAAGACACTTAACCCCAAGTTGCTCCCGCTGCTTCGTCAGCGTGTGAACGCTAGCAGAGTCATGTTTGTTCACTGAGTCTTCAGTCAACAGATGCACGTTGTCTATGAGGGGGAGGCCTAACAGCACTATGTGCTTCACAACAGTGCAGCTGCACTCAGAGACATTTGTTGGTGCGCTAACTAAATTCCTACATAATGTTGCTTTTAGAACAAATTTCAACTTAAGAACAGTCAGTGAATGAGGCCCTACATGCTCGTGAAATAGGGAAAGACCACCGTCACAGTCTATCAACTGCCGGAGCAGGAAGTAGACTCACCAATCACCTCCTGGTGCTGGCACTCTTATTCACACAGACACCACCAACACAGCAAAACCACAGTCGTGACGTTGTTACATTGTGCTCAGCGTCAGGTGGTAAAGTCCCACAAGGACATTTTTGGTACATTTTTGGCTTCACTCTTCAACACGAGAGGTTTTCACTTCTTTATCACACAAACACAAATGAAGGTTGAAAGATTATGAAGATGTTACTGGTCCACCCGAGCAGCGTGACGCTGTGTTTACATCAGACTGGTCAGATCTCAGAGTCAGTTTGAGACTCTGCCATGTGATGCAGCGCCAGGTCCGAGTAAGCTTGTTTCCTGGTCGTAATCAGCACCTGTTGTTGACATGAATGAACCATGTCTCGGTGTTTGAGGACATATTTCTGACCTGCAGGCTGCTGCATGTGGATCTGATGTGTTTGAATGAAAGTCAGCAGGCTGACCTCGAGGTGACTTTCTGTCTCTGGGTGTGAGGAAGCTGCTTTTATTGTGACACTGCAGAGGAAGTGAGTTCAGTTTGTCTATAAGCTGTTGATCATTTAAGTCAATTATAAAAAACAAACGGTCGATCAATCTGCGGCCGCTCACAGGCTCTCACATCTCCTAACGTTTAACGCTGTGTTTAATGTCTGTCGTTATTCTCTCACGGTACGGACTAAAAGAGGAGAAGAGCGCTCCGTCCGTCTGGCTCATCTGAACAACACTTGGATCAAAAAAACACTCCGACACACACACTCTCACACACATCAATCCAATTATCCCGGGGCTGATCAGTGTATTTTTAGTAATCCCGCGGGGGATGAGTGACAGATTAACCGAGTCAGTGTCGGAGAGCAGCAGTGATCTCTGCTGCGGCACTTTGCAGAGCGTGCTCACGAGCCGCTCCATCGCATCATCATCCCGTTGACCTCAGACCTTGCTGAAGGTCGGCTGATCTGAATGACTGCTTCCCTTCAGCTCTGTTTACCTGCCTGCCGCCTCGCACCTGATCGGACTACTGTGAGATGATGATGAAGCCGCTCTCACAGAAACATTCGTTATCACCTGTAGAGACAGACGACCAGATGTGTGTGTGTGCATCATTAAAATCAACAGATCAGTAACTAACAAAAGAGCAACACTGGATTCAAATCATGCAAAAAGAATATTTAAAGCAAAATATTGTGCAGACGACTCGGTTGTTCTTAGAACAAGGAAACTTTGTAGTTGAATAAGTATTCCACTATTCCTGGGTGTAGTTTTTATAGTGTTTCCTGTTTTATTTTGTAGTTCTTGCCCTTGTGTGTCACGTATAGTTTTAGGCCTCGTCCACACGTAGGCGTGTATTTTTTAAAATGCAGCTTTTTCTTTCGTACACAAACGAAAAACTCTGAAAACTCTCCGTTAGTAAAACTCCTTCCAGGGTGAAGATGTTCAGAAACTCCGTTTAAGGTGTTTCTGTGTAGATCAAGCGGCAACCTCGGGTGTTGAAAAAAGAAGCCAATGCGGAATTGCAAAATCCTGCAGTTCGTCGAGTGTCCACTTGAGGCTGGCTGCAGGAAGTCAAATACACATGACTGGCGAAAAATCCGATTTTACAGCAGAAATAAACGAGTTTACAGCCTGGTACAAAAAAACAAATCCAATTAGTTGTTGTCTTCACTGGTTGCTTACTCTTTTGTCTTTAATCTGCTGTTTGCATTTCTTATATTTTATATTTTTATCTCGTCTCTTGCTTCTTGTCACCGACGACATTTCGTTGTTTCGATACCATGACAATAAAGTATGTTATTTTATGATCCTGGTACGTCCACTGAACCTTCCATAAAACATTTTTCCACAGTCGTCCGTGTCGTTTGTTGTATTCTGAGGAGAGCTGCAGCTGTCTGTGTGAATTCATCCTTTCATTCAACAGTTTGATTCTCCTGTTTTGTCAGAGAATTTGCGTCTTGTGTGTTCTGATTGTTCTGCTGATAAGTTGAGCAGATCTCTCCGCTCGGTTTCCTGTTTGAAGAGTAATATTAAAATGTTTCCTTTGTTCTCTCACAGGAACATGGTTCCCTCTAACCTGATCGAGGCCACCTTTCAGCAGGTAAGACACAAACCAGAGGTCGTTCAGGAAACAGAAAACGAATCATCATTTCTTAAACTCTCTAACTGAACCTGACTCTGTTCCTTCAGTACAAAACGGACCTGATCCCCATCCTCAAAGTCCCGGCCAGAACCATCCAGCCGAACTTCGTCTACGTCTTCCCCGACGACAGCGACCCTAAAGGCCGCACGGTGTACCTGGAGCTGACCCCGCCTCCTGAGATCATGTACAAGACGAGTCCGGGAACGAGCCAGCAGATGAACGTGCTCGGCATCGTCATCTTCTCCGCCACCATGGGTGAGCATCACGCCGTCTTTAAGTCTACATCATTCAGACGGTCTTTACTCTGAAGTGGTCGGATCAGACGCAGGAAGGGTTCTGACGGGTTTGACAACATTTGCAACCATCATGAGCGTCAGTCCAGCAGTCCATGTCCCAGAATCCTTTGCAGTTTTGACCTAGCCCAGATACCAAGCTATAGCAAAGTCACAAGTTATAAAATGCTACAAATCATGCGTTATACTCAACGCCTCATTTTATGTCGAATGGGCACATTTAGGGCGCCATGACCTCTGTTTTAGAACGCTTCTCACCAGCGCTCATTGTTGCTAGGTTACTAAAGTTAACTTCTGCTTCCCTTGAACATACTCACTGCTTATTTGAATGTCACGTCAGCGTTTTTAGTTCACGGTCATTCTGTGTCAATTTACATGCAATGTGAAGCTACGAGCTAACTAAAGAGCGCTAACATTAGCATGCTAACACAACAATGCAGGACACAGGTGATGGCAGCTCGAGCTGAGGACGATTTTGTTGAGTTTGTTTTGGTTTCATGCTGGAGCTCAAGGGCGACATCTACTGGATCAAAAAGTCGCACATTCTTCCTTTAATAATAAAGTGTTGTTGTTGTTTTAGGGTTGTTGCTGGGCAGGATGGGGGAGCGAGGAGCTCCTCTGGTCAACGTCTGTCAGTGCATCAACGAGTGCGTCATGAAGATTATCAACGCTGCTGTCTGGTGAGGAGATCACTCATATTAAACATGACTTACTGTGCACACAGCAAGCACCACACATACTGCACAGACTCTGGTTATCCAACAGCAGAGAGTTAATCATCTGACAGCAGGAAATCCACAGATGCAGATACAATGAGGATGTTTTTCTGCTGCTTTATCTGCAGTGTGTTTATTTCCTTCCACCTGTCTGTATTCAGAGTCGTTATAAGAGGTCAAACATTCGTTTCCCATGCTTCAGTCAGACTGTGTTGGTTATTTTCGTCTCTGTATTAGTATTTTGGGGGGCAGATCTGAACACAGCGATCATTTTGGGATTTTAAAAAAAGGAGCGCAGAGAGCAGAAAAATACAAAATGAACCAAACTACTGATGCAAAAGTACCCTGTACATTCAATGTGACTGTAATATTCGACATTTCAGGGAGAGAGTCGGTGTTTGTGTCACATCTGGCTCCTGATTTCACCGGATTATTCAGAGTTTGACTCTTTTAACTGTGAGACACTGACAGCAGCTTGTTCCTCCATGTTTTTATTGAAACAAACTTAAGTGACAGCCTGTTGGTTTTTGGTATGGACAGTCAGTATTTGTGTCATAATGTTCTCACCGGCGGTGAGCTGGCTCACGGGAGGATTGTGTGGATGTGACCTGATGACCCGTCAGGTGGTGAAAACGTGCAGGCCATGACATCATTAGCACCTGAGCAGATTAAAAACAGAGTCCACAAAAAAAAAACCTTGTGACGTGAACACTGAGCGGAGACAGAGCTGCTGCTGAGGGCTGCAAGTTTAATCTGTTACTGCTGCGTCTACAGGTCTGAAAACACTTTAAGTTTTATTTATAATAGACACCACAACACTCAAAACCAACGCTATGATGAAATCACAATGTTGAGTTTAGAAATCTTCTGCACTTTAAACTTGACTTGGAAAACACTTTGTTTCGCTCCTCTGATGGTCTTAAAGTTCACATATTCTCCTCCTCTTCAGTGTGAATAAGTCTCAGAGCTCCTCTAAACATGTGTGTGAAGTGTCTTGTTCTAAATCCACTCTGATCCTGTATTTGATCATGCCTATAAACCCCTCTATTTCAGCCCTGCTCAGAACAGGCTGTTTCTGTGTCTGTAGCTTTAAATGTAAATGAGCTGTGTCTGACCACGCCCCTCTCTGGAAGGGCTTGGGTGGCTCGGGCTTTCTCGCTCCATGTCCTATTGTTTACGGTGAGAAGGCAGACTCAGAGGGCAGAACAAACACCTAGCTGTGGGAGTGTCACCCACCTGGGGGAGGGGTTACTGCCCTTTGTGATGTCATGAAGGGAAAATCTCCAAACGGCCTGTTTGAGCACACATTTTCTGAAAAGTGGAGCAGACAAAAGACGGAGAGGATGGACTTTTCTCATCATTGGGGGGTTTGTAGACAGACTAGGGACACATGTTAGAGTTAGAGGAACATGGAGAAGAGGATTTGACAGAATATGTGACCTTTAAGGTGTATTTTTCACAATGCCTCCCTCAATGTGAACATGAAGTCCTGTCTGAGTTAACAAGCCCTTAAAAACTTTGCATAACTTCACATCATGTTTTAAATTGAAGTAATTGTCAATCAGCAGACTTCCAGTGTTGAAAAATGAAGCCGATGCTGAAGTGCAAAATCCTGCAGTTCCTCGAGTGTCCACTAGAGGCTGGCTGCAGAAGCACAGGAAGTCACATACACACCCATTCTAAAAAGCCTGTTTTTACAGCAGACATTAACATGTTAACAGCCTGGTTCAAAAAAACAAATAGGTCTGATTAGCTCATGTCTCGATCAGCACACACTGTACGGGGGGTGAATGTTTTGATGACTCATCAGTTTTGATTTAATGAAGGATAAGAGTTATTCACAATAAGGCGTGTAGCTGACCTGACTGACAGGCGGGCGCGGTGTAACGGTTTGTAATACTTCATCATAATGCTGCGTGTTGTGTCCCTGTCAGGTACTTTCCGTTCGGGATCATCTTCCTGGTGGCGGGGAAGATCCTGGACATGCAGGACCCGAACACACTGGGGAAAAAGCTGGGCTGGTACGGCATCACTGTTCTCGCCGGTCTCTTCGTCCACGGACTCATCCTCCTCCCTTTCTTCTACTTCGTTCTCACCAGGAAGAACCCCTTCTCCTACATCCGCGGGCTGCTGCAGGCCATGGTGATCGCACTGGCTACTTCCTCCAGGTCAGAGTTCACGACAGTCCCAGTTCATTCTGTCTGTCCGTCGTTGTGCTCAGGATTTCATTAAAGTTTGATTGAAACGCTGTCTCTTCTCAGCTCTGCCACGCTGCCCATCACCATGAAATGTTTGTTGGAAAACTGTCACGTTGACCGACAGATTGCCCGCTTCGTCCTCCCTGTGGGCGCCACCATCAACATGGACGGTACCGCGCTGTACGAGGCTGTGGCGGCCATCTTTATCGCTCAGGTTAACGACTATGAGCTGGACTTTGGCCAGTTGATCACCATCAGGTAAACAAACACAGACGCAATGACGCTTTGTCTCAGACTTCAAGAGATTTGGTGACCTGTAGAAATGACGTTTGGTTAGAAGAACTGAACTTTGGGATTTCAGAAAATGTCTCAACTTGATTTTCTAACAATCTTACGTTCCCTTTTTTAGTTTCTCTGCTATCAGACACTTTTCTTCACACTGAAACCTGTTCTGTTTTAGGTTTCAGAGTCAGGTCAGACCAGGGTCACTTTGGGTCAATGGTCAGAAAAAATGGCTCCAATTGGTTCCTTTGAACCACTCAGTTTTTGATTGAATTGATCTGTATAAGGAGGCGGAGTCTGGCGAGTGCCGTCAACGTGTTGTCACTAACAGTAGTGTACTGTATGGTGTCATGTAGTGTGATGCTAAATTGTTTTTAGGACGCAGTGAAGAAAGCTCTCAGGAGGTTTGGGGTACGGAGAAAGGAGCTAGCTCTTAATGCTAACATTGCTAACTTTATGGCCTCACAATTCTACAACGCACTTCACTTAGCAGACGCTTTTATCCAACGATGGAATAAATCTCTGCACACCTGAATGTGTCACAGGTGAGTCGGAGGAGGGTAAACTTAAAGATGCTGAGAAAGGCTCGCTTCACGCTGACAAATGTATTTGATCACACAACGTTTCGGTCTACCCACCTCAGTTTTTAATCAGCCAATCAGAGAGAGCTGAGATTGGTGATCGCCTGAAGCTGCTTAGTCCATCATCAGCCAGGGAAGAGTTCAAAGGTCATGATAAAGCACATTAAATGTTGAATATTCATGCAGGCCTATAACGCAGGAATTGTAAAGTGTCATCATCTATCATCAAACCAGCCTGTGATAGATTCAAACCAATAAGAAGGCTCGTCTTCTCTCACACTCCCGCACCCGTGACCCCTGGAGCAGGAGCATGATGGGAAAAAGTCTCAACAAGAAGCCATCTTTAAATCGTGTTTGTGAGAGTGTTTCCAGCGTGGATTCCTCTCTTATCAGACACTTTTCTTCAGAGTTAAACTCCGTCTGTTTTGGTTCCACAGTCCAGTCGGGTCAGGTCAGGGTTACTCTGGGTCAAAGGTCAGATGACAGGGCTGCTATCAGATCGGTCGGTTTTAGATTGAAATGCTTTAAACTCTTTTCGTTTGTTGTCCTTGCAGCATCACAGCCACAGCTGCTAGCATCGGCGCAGCAGGGATCCCCCAGGCGGGTCTGGTTACCATGGTGATAGTGCTGACATCAGTAGGGCTGCCTCCAGATGACATCACACTCATTGTCGCCATCGATTGGATCCTGTGAGTAGCAGTTCTCCTCTTTAGTATGAAAACAAAGCTCCCGACTTTACGTCCTGAAACAGAATGCTAATCAAATCTACGACTCAGAGACTTGTCCCGAGTGTCACAGTGCGTCTTTGTCGTCTTCGTCTCTGCAGCGATCGATTTCGGACCATGATCAACGTTCTCGGCGATGCTCTGGCGGCAGGAATCATCGCCCACCTCTGTCGTAAAGATTTCCCCCTCAGTGGAACAGGAAAGGTAACGACCCCACCTGTAGTTCTGACTTTCACTAAAGTCTCACATGGAATCTTTTGATTTGTTTTTCATATATTGGACGTCTGAAATGTGGTCGTCTCGATCCACACAGCACATGTTTAACTTCTGTTTGGATATATCAAGCGTTCCTTTACACCTGTGAGCTGTTACTTCATTCACACCTGTCGGGTTAGAGCAGATTACAGCAGAGTTGTCTCCAAGGTTGGACAAACAGCCAGAACAGATTAGAGCTCTGACTCTTATCTTGATCCCGTGCTGATCCTCGGCGTGCCCCACTCTCTCCGTGTTTACTGTTTCCGGGCAGAAAAGTCCAATTATAACCAGCTGAGAAACACAAGTTAATTTAACTTACAATAACTTTCTGAAAAATCAGATGTAAGAGCAGCATCAGGGGCAGAGACAAACTTAAAGGACCTTTACAAACTTTGCATCCAATCGCTGCACTCTCTCTCCTCGCCATAACTGTCACATCCAAACACATGGAGATGTTAGATTAAATGTGTCAGTATGTTGATCTATAAATGGAGGTAAAGTTATTTGTCGGCTGTGTCAGGTTAAACTGGCATACCAGCCAGAGTGCTGAGTAACCACATGCAGCACAGGCATGAGGGCATTAACCTGAAGGCTGGTGTTGTTAGCAATGCTAATGTTAGCCACATTTTTCAAGCCTATTTGACATCATTTACAGACGGCCAAACTCAACCCACAATTCACTGCGTTTCCTTGTTTGGTCTGGATCGCATTCTCACCTACGGCGAATTGAACTCTTGTGACCCCCGAGTTCAGGTTCTTTGGTTCGCACTAGAGTTCATTCGAGCGTTCAAACCACCCCAAACAAAACCAACCAGAGTTTATTTCAAACAGCCCAAACGGCTCAGGTGTGAAGCACCCTGTGTGAATCACAATGCCATCACAATCTCTGAAATCATATTCAAATGGACCGCCATAAATACTCTCCAAATCAGAGAAAAAATAAGCAATCTTCAAATGAACTGCCGGATTAAGGTCTGCATAATGACTCCTGTAGGTTCTGACACTAACATGTTATTCTGTGTGTTTCTTTTTGCAGCCTGTACCGTCCTACGGTACGCAGAATCCTCACACTCACAACAACTCCCACAGCGTGGACGTGCCAATGACAGAGATCCACACGCACAAGGACAGCATGTACGACTCCATGGGCGACTCGGCGAGCGAGAGGCACGCACACACCGTCTACTACAACATCTGTCAGGTGTGATCAGACGGCACGCTGCACCTTATCTGCAAACACCACAGAGGCTCTGAGAAGTCCAGTCAGAACTCACAGTGCCATCTGGACCGACATGTTAAGAAGAGACGTGGACGGTGACAGAGACTGAATCTCTTCTTTACAGGAAGCTATGCCGAGCAGCTGTATCTGCTCTCAGGTTCAAAAGGTCACTCTGGATTTATTGGGCCAAACATGGATTGGATAGAAAAATAACACCAAGGAGCACGACACAAACTGGCTAGAAAAGTGGCAGCATCTTTGGATATACAGGAGCCATTTCTGCAGCAGAGGATTATGGGTACATGATGCTCTGTAGGTAGATCAAAGGATTGATTGTGACCGGTGGACGACGGAGCAACGCCTGGTCAGAGAAACAACAACTTTTCTTCCTAAAATGAGGGAGCATTGACCGGACATGTCGTGTGTTTAATTGCTCTTTAATTGGAAACTGGTGTCATGAATTCAGCCTCCTGTCAAAGGCAGAATCTCAGCGGGTGTGTGACTGGAATATCGGCTTGTTTTGGGGAAAAATTCAAATTTTGTTCATGCATTCATCCATGGACATAAAAGCAAAGTACCAATGTGATCACAATGTCAGTAACCAGCTGCAGAGCTCGGAGGATAACTGGCTCACTCGTGTGGATAAAACCTGGTTGAAGTGTTCAAGAATGTACGACCACCCTGTGACGAATGGTTCATATCTTTAGACCTGGGACTTTCTTAGGATCCTCCAAGAGGAGCTGTCAGACTTTGCTGAGGAGTGAATTAATTGGATGTCACTGACCAGAAACATGTTGGATGGATGGTTTAGTTGAAACTCAAAGCTGTCCAGTTCTGCCCAGCCTTAGCAGTGAGCTGTACATTTGACTGACTTAACCCTGATCAGATGTTCGAGGTGCGGAGGTGGATCAGTCCCTGCAGAGTTTAACTGAGCTTTTAAACTTCTCGTCATCTTCACTCAGACTTAAAAGCCTGAACATATCCGCCAAATCCGGATTGTTTTTCCTTAGGACAGATTATGAGACCATGTTGGACCACACTGGATTGAATGTATGAAACACGCCGTCCACCCAGAATCAAAGCCAATCACCTCGGGTTCCTGAACATTTGGATCCTGAAAAGTGGAAATCTTGTTGAGTGTTTGTCGTGTTTTGTTCTTGGATCTGTCGATGTTAAGAACTTTGTTGTGATGCTGTTTGCTCGGAGCCATATCTCTGTCCTAGGTTCACTGACAGCGACAGGCGTTTAACAAACCTTTGATTGGATTCTGTATGACTCAGGCTGGTTAAAAGGGTTAATGGATAATCCTTCCAATACGACAACAGAATGATTCCAAGTGCTCTTTAGACTTTACAGACCTTCTTCTTTTGTGTATCTGACAGCATGCAGGCATGCGTTCTTACTGGCTTCATGTGAAGTCTACGTGCATTATTTTGTTGTTTCGACTGGTATGTTGTTGTAAAGTGCTGTAGAGATGATTACAGGCATTACGCTGACTGTCCGTCACAGCCAACATGAACAGATGCTAGTTTGGTTTCAGTTTCTCTCACGTCGCTCCTCGCTCACGTCAACATAGATTCAGTCGCTGATCTTCTCTGGAGCCACAAACATGCTGGAATCATTCAGCCGAAAGTCCCAGAGTTTTTTATTTTGAAACATGAGGATCCTTATGAAAAATGCTCATTTCATTTGTTTGACAAAGACGGAGTCCGACAGTCATAAATGAGTAAGGGTGTGCGACTTATAATATGAAATATTAAAATATCTTTGAGTCTCAATTCAAATTCAATTCTACATATCCCTAAAGAGATGCTACACGCCAAAAGCTGCAGAATCATTAAAGTTTGACTCTATGACCGCCACTTTCCACACAGTCCGCGCATGTGCAGTCCCACAGCGCCGCACACTACGCCGACGTTCGCTGGCACTCTGGTCAATGCTCCTGTTTCTACAGCAGCGCCACTACGCTCTGCTCCGTTTCAAATACGCTGCAACTCTGTTTTCGACAGAGCTCGCTGCAAGCACGCGTCAAGCTGGACAGAATAGATCAACCCGGACAGGAAGTCAGACAAGGAAACCCACAGAGCGTCCTTGTCTGACTTCCTGTCCGGGTTGATCTATTCTGCTCCACGCATCGCATGATTTAGAAATACAATCATTGACTAGAGTGGCAGCGTGTGCGCGGCGCTGACAGACTGCAGCACGCATGGACGATGTGGAAATTGGCAGTAAGTCAGAGATCTACAACGAGTAGTTATTAATTGTGCTTAAAATCTGAACTCGTTTACAAATCGTTAACTGACAACCGATATTAGGGAGACTGACGTTTGACACGAAAACAGCAGAAATATTTCGTAACTTGACAAACTGAAACCAACAGGATCCCAGAGGGAAAATGTACGACGTTAACATTAACTTACGTGTTTTCTACGTTAGCTCGACTCCGCTACGTAGCTAAAACGCCAACTCCAATGTTGTAGCCCTAACAGTTTCTTCTCTGGTGAAGTGCCCCTCGAACTTCTCTTTGTGTTTTTGTCGTGTCGTTGTTTCCGTTGACGGGAGACGTGAGACGTGAGAATGTAGCGCTGCCTTAATTTCACAGTTTGAACCTCGAAGATGTTTTATAAACCGTAAACCTCAATAATGACCTGCCAACGCACACCCCTTACCAAAGCAAACGTTTTGTCTCACTGCATCATGTAAATACTTTTTTTTACTAAAAGTAACGTGTTGTTTGTTTTGGACTACATTTATGTTTGTTTATATTTGAAAATAAAAACTGTTCATGTACCTGATTATTTCTTCCACATAGTCACGTAACGGAACGAACGTTCTGACGATCTGTTTACCGTGTGTGTCAAAAACCGACCCATGACGTAAATATTAACGGATGACGCCTGAGTGACATCATCCATCTGTTCCTGCAGGGGGCGCTGCAGTCCCATCGATGGCGGTCTCCATGCTGGAAATGCTGTCTCAGCCTAACCTCTTGACAAACCGTTACACCGCGCCCACCTGTCAATCAGGTCAGCTACACGCCTTATTGTGAATAACTCTTATCCTTCATCAAATCAAAACTGATGAGTCATCAAAACATTCACCCCCCGTACAGTGTGTGCTGATCGAGACATGAGCTAATCAGACCTATTTGGTTTTTTGAACCAGGCTGTAAACATGTTAATGTCTGCTGTAAAAACAGGCTTTTTAGAATGGGTGTGTATGTGACTTCCTGTGCTTCTGCAGCCAGCCTCTAGTGGACACTTGAGGAACTGCAGGATTTTATGGGAGTTTGCCGCTTGGTTTAGTGTAGCCTAGCACAAATATTAGAAGCAGGGGCACTGCTAGCCTAGAGTATATCCAAGCTCAGAAAAAAACTTAATGTAGGTAAACTGTTTAAGGTTAAATTCATAATATTTTTTAATCTGAATTTTGCTCTCAAGATACAGAATTTAATCAAAAAGCAAATGAAGTCAAACCAGAAGAGAACTCCCTTCAGCTGTCTTTGTAGTGCTAGCTCAGGTGTTTTCAGAGGTGCTGCTTCTCAACAGGTAAGGCAGGAAACTGCTTGGGGCCCCAGATCTGTAGGGGGCCCCTGAGGGCTCACAAACTTTAAACCACAGCAGCGGCCCAAAAATGTGCACATTTTGCAATGACAGTAGGAAACCTCCCTAAGGGTGCCCCATTTAAAAGCATTCACTCGCGTTGCCTTGCATGCATTGTTGCTGTGAAAACCAAAGTTTGTCAATGAATGTCAACCAAGAAAAATGAAGAGGAATTATACGTCTATAGGAGAAAAAACAGAAACAGGAAAAAAGAGGAGTAAGCGTCAGGACAATGGCAGACATGATGATAAAGGGGGGTTGTAGGGCGCCCAATTATTCTTTGCCTGGGGCCCCAACAGACTCTAGAATCGCCACTGGGTGTTTTTGGAGAGGAGGAGCTCTCTTAATTTTACGCTACTAACATCTCAGGTGTGTCACCAGCTGAGATAGTTCCAATGTAGGCAGAACTAACACCTTAAATCTTACACAACCAGCTCCTAGGAGGTGTGGCGTCCTCAGTAAAATGTGGTTGTCATGGTGATGGTGACATAAAGGTGTGATACGTTAGAGGAGGAGGAGGAGCAGAGTGTTTTTTGCGGTTGTCATGGTGACAGCAGTGTGTTCTCTGTGATCGATTACATCCCTCAGAAATGTTTGATGACTTCGTTTTGACTCCTGATTTAGTTTTCAATGACCCCAGATCGTTTCATCGTCCAATCACAGAGGATGGTTAAATGACCTGATGGTGAAGTTGGAAGATTTCACCACTAGAGGTCGCTGTTGTTATGGAACCACGAATGGTTAAGACAACAGAATTTACACACAGCTGCTGCAGAAACTGTGTTAGATTAACCCAAAGGAAACACGTGACGCTCTCAACAGGAAGTGGTCACCACAGCGCTGCGGCTATTTTTATCTGACTCACAGACCACTGCAGTTATTAATCCAATCAAGCGAGCGTGAGGCGCAGCACGGGACTGAATCCCTGCGACCGCACGCAGCCACAGGTGCCTCCACCGCTAATCCTCCAGCACAGATTAAAGTCACAATGAAGTCTTAATGAGTGAGGAGGGAACAACAGGGGATTACCCGGGGTTTACTGAGGGGGGTCTCCAGGCTGTCTCTCTTCTCAAGGACGTCTCCAAGCACCTCCAGGTGTGCGATTTTAAATTGAATGCATTTAAATAAAAGAAGCTCGTCAGCAGATTCGAGTCAGATTAGATGGTCATGAACTTCAAATCACTTCCTGCTTGTAAAGTTGAGTCTAGTGTTGTAGGACTCGAAATGGGTCTTGGTCTTGAGACCACTTTTTGAAGGTCTCGTCTTAGAATTGAAAACATTTTTACTCGGTCTTGTCTCGGTCTCAGACTGGGCGGACTCTGGATTTGAAATCAAACCGGTCAATACCACCACTGATCGTCTATTTTTCCACCTCATTACTGTGGTTAGAAGGAACACGCCCCCGTTGACTCTGTCTCACCCTGCCTTGGTCTTGGTCTGGACTTGGTCTCGCCCTGCATTCAGTGTGTTCTCTTGATTTCAGTTCAGAAAGTCTGAATGTTGTAACAACAACGAAGAAGAAGAAGAAGTGTGACCGTCTCTGTTATGAGTTTTATTTGAGCACAAAGTTGAAGTGCACCTCGTGTGTATCCAGCTGACGGAGTCCTACATTGAACAGAAGCAGCAAATCTCGCTCCAAAGAAACATGACGGCGCTTAAACGACAAATTCTCTTTCTGTGCACGTTTCTTTTTTTTTATCCTTCTCATGTAAGCTCCTGATCTTCACACGACTGCAACACTTTCATAACTGTTTCAGAAAGTCCTCTAATCTCTGATGGACTGAATGTAAACTATCAAGATCATGAAAAGCGTTTCTACATGAACAACATTTAAACGATGTGAAGTCAGTGATGAGAACATCAGACCGGCGCTGATCTTTGAGGAGAGTTCTTCATCATGATGGAAGAAATCAACGAGTGACGGAAAGACCTGGAGAAATAAGAGCGTGCAGCGTTTCTCTGTCGTTCACATTCACACAAACATGAACACATCTCTCAACATGTGTGTGACCAAGAGATTAACACAGAAGTTCTTTTTTATCAGATTTTCAAAATAAAACAAATCTTTTTACAGAATATTTTGGCACAAGCGGTTCACTCATTAATAACATTTCATGTTCAGCTGCTCACAAAGACACATTTTCACTAACATGAGATCAGGGTGGTGCAGTGGTTAGCTCTGTCCCCTCACAGTGAGGAGGTTCCTGGTTTGAGTCCCCGTCTGACAGGAGCCTCTCTGTGTGGAGTTTGCATGTTCTCCCCGTGCATGTGTGGGTTCTCTCCGGGTACTCCGGCTTCCTCCCACAGTCCAAAGACATGCTCGTTAGGTTAACTGGTGACTCTAAATTGTCCGTAGGTGTGAATGTGAGTGTGGCTGGTTGTCTGTCTCTATATGTCAGCTCTGTGATTGGCTGGAGAATAGTCAGGGTGTAACCCCGCCTCTTGCCCAATGAGAGCTGAGATCGGCTCCAGCCCCCCGCGACCCTGGATGGGATAAGTGGTACAGTATGGATAATGGTTCATGTGAAGGTTTTCATGAGGTAGTTTCACCGCCATTAACGGTCGTGTTCACGCTGTGACGCCCGATAAATCAGACACACGACTCACAGAGTGAACAGAGCCAGTTTCAGCTCTTCTCTTTCTCGGACTCACTCATCATTCATCACTTTCTTTTGTGTCATATTTTTTCTTCACTTCTGATTCGTTATCATTCGTCATCAAAATCTGCGAAAGCGGGAAACCAGTAGCTGTC
The DNA here is from genome assembly GCA_020745685.1 of Tautogolabrus adspersus. Lineage (NCBI taxonomy): Eukaryota > Metazoa > Chordata > Actinopteri > Labriformes > Labridae > Tautogolabrus > Tautogolabrus adspersus. Next base: position 852,439 of record CM036536.1, on the reverse strand, counting down.
CTTTCGTTCTGCTCTGCTTCTGGATGCGTTTTCTTTCTTCTGTTGTTGGACTTTGTTTATCCTGGAGATCTGAGCCGCAGCCAGACACATCATCCCCACCTGCAGAGAGGAACAGAGTGTTAAAGGAGTTCAGTAGCAGCATCAGAGGATACACTCTGACACTCAACGCCCACAGACGGAGTCATGATCTGGTCCAGGAAGCTGTCACCTTCATAACAACCGAACATCGAATCTTTGAAACTCCACCAAGTGAAGGAAAAGGTTTCAGTGTTGATGCAGACACCAACTATATTGCACATTTAAAGTTATACATTTTAAAATCGTGATGATTGACATTTTGGTCCATGTGCACGGTTCGATCTTTGATTGCAAGGTTAGACTGTAACCGTAGATTCACCAAATTTCCGCCTAGTTTTTACAGGTTGTTTCTTCATTGTGAGCATTCTTTAATGTCTACAGGATTCAGTCTGGGTGTTTAAATATGTTGTATACGAAACAAGACTTTTACTCTGTGGTCAGAGGTAAGAGGTCACATCCTCTCTGGTGTCACATGATCTGAAACAGGCTCATCATCAAACATGGTCAGAGTTCTCTCCAATATCATGTCCGGGTACTTAATGAGGAGAAGATGTTTTCGACCTCACAGGTTTTTAAATAAGGGCGTGAAGATGAAGTGTCAATGTTTTTGGATGTGAATTGAACTTGTCCTCCAGCGTGTGTTTTGTACCTCGAGCAGCAGCAGGCCGCCGGTCAGAGCGGCGACCAGCAGCAGGTTGTTCTTCATCCACGAGACGATCTTCTCCAGGCAGCCGACGGTGGAAACCTCCTCAGCCGCCGAGCTCTCCTCCAGCTGCTGCACCCCGTAACCACACATGGTGTTCAGCACCGTCTGTGTGACACACACACACACACACACACACACACACACACACACACACACACACACAAACCCCTCAGAAACATGTTTAACAACATGGACACACAGATGCATTTATCTGCTGGTTTGTGTGTAATTATCTGAAACTTAATTCAGTTCAGTGTGATGCATTAACAACGGATAGTTTCAGACTGTAGCTGTGATAAACTCTGCAGCCACTAGAGGGCGCCAGTGGGCCTTTAGATTATTGAGGGAGCTTTACATACTGTCATTGCAAACTTTGCACATTTTAGGCCACTACTTTGGTTTAAAGTTTGTCAGCCCTCGGGGGCACCCTACTGATCTGGCGCCCCCTACAGGCCGGCCTTACCTATTGACAAGCAGCACCTGTGATTGTCTGAAGACTTAAATAAGGATTTTGCGGTTGCAGAAACTGACAGAGATAGAAATGAACAGTTGACCAAACTCATACGAACATCCCCCCTTCAGCCTGTTAGGAAGCACATAGTCTGAGTGTCTGACCTGGTTCTGCAGCCCGACGCAGCAGGAGAAAGGAACCCCACAGGCCTCCAGACTGGGGTTAGTGTCCGAACACTCAAAGTAGACGTTGTTTCGCCAGTCCGTGTAACTCTCCACCCCACAGCACTGAAACTGCAAACACAACAAACACTCAATAAGAACTAAAACTCTGCCTCTGAGTCATCCAATCATTCCTCTTCTTCTTCACCTTCTTCTGAACGAAGTCGATGGCGTTCTCCAGGTCATGATCCTCTCTGTAACGGACGATGGTATTCATCATCAGCCTCTCCGTCCTCTCCATCACCTGAACAACAAAAACATTAAGTCTGGCTTCTGTGTGCCCCTTTAGTGCGTGTTGATTCAAAGAGAATGACGCAGGAGAGGTGTGATGTTGCCATGGTTACCATGTCAGTGAAGAGATATCCCACGACTCCAGCAGCGATCTGCACGAGGAGGATCGCCGTTAGAGTCCCCAAGAACTGCAGGAGGTTACGACAGAATGCACAATTAATATCACATCAATCTGTGATTTCAAACAAACCCAGAGAAGATGTTCAGTCGTACCGTCTTCAGCAGGCAGGTGGCGTTACGCAACGCTCCGAAACATCCGAGGAACGTGATGAGGAACATCATGGAGCCGACGACGATCAACAGCAGAGCCGGATCGACTGTCAGAGTGTCCACCACATCTACACACACACACACACACACACACACACACACACACACACACACACACACACACACACACACACACACACACACACACACACACACGCACGCACACACACACACACACACACACACACACACACACACACACACACACACAGTACACACACACACACACACACACACACGCACACACACACACACACACACACACACACACACACACACACACACAGTACTCACACACACACACACACACACACGCACACACACACACACACACACACACACACACACACACACACACACACACACAGTACACACACACACACACACACACACACGCACACACACACACACACACACACACACACACACACACACACACACACACACACACAGTACTCACACACACAGTAGGCACACACACACACACACAGTTTGAATTCTAACCGTCACACGTAACAGCGAGTAAAAGTTTAAACTTGTCTGATTAACTCTTTTCTCTGGCTCATCTTCAGGAATGTTATCAGCAGAGCATTGATTTTCACACACACACACACACACAGTGCTCCGAGACCGAGACATTTAGGGATGGAGACCGAGTCAAGACCATAAATATCTCTATAATATCACCTCTGTTAGACAATCCTGACATGCTAATATAATCGTTAACCAATAGAAGGTGCTGTTGTGTCACTCTGGATCCCCTAGAGTGGCCGTAGTTAACGTGTTCGCCACATGCGCAACAAGCTAGCATTAGCCTGTTGAAACCTACAGTTTATAATTATAATCTTAATTTTGTCGTTCCCAGACTCGTCTTGTACATGACCTCTGTAGGCGGGGTCAGCTCTAGATCCACCGTGTGGCCTTTAAGGTCGCTGCCGTCAGGGAAGACATAGACGAAGTCTGGTTGGGACTTTGAGGATCAGGTCTGTACTGGTGAGACAGACGAGTGATACATCGCGCTGGCCCCCTGCCGACACCGCTGAACTTACTGTGCCACGTCAAAAAACTGTGCGCACTGTGGCTGTAAAAATGGCATCCAACGCATAACCCCTGAATGTTGTGCAGTGCTAATGAGTGTGATGTGTGGGAAAGTGAATTTAAGATCAGTAGAGTAAAGAAGCTGGCACCAGGAGGACGCTAACTTTCCTCCTCGTGCACAGATTTGATTGTGGGCTGCAGACTGTAACCTTCGCTGCCGGTCCAGATTTCCCCTTCAGGTCTGGTGTCGGAAACAAAGCGCATCTTTAATAAAAACATTCAAAGCATGTTATTTTTTACTATTGACCCACGTTTCTCTTTGGCGATCTTGGCGTAGATCCCCACTGCGATGAGGACGGCGCTCACCACCTGCAGTCACACACACACACAGAGAAAGAGAGAGAGAGAGAGAGAGAGGGTGTTTCATCAGAAGAACATGAACCACATGAAGACAGACGACATAAAGACGAGAGATCTGATGTTAACTGATCAATACGTTTTTATGCTAAGCTAGGCTAACCATGTCCTGGACCTGTCTGTCTGTGCTGCTGATATCTGAATCACAACTAGAAGTCAAACACACACAATGTGTGTAGGTGTAGGCGTGTTGTTGCAGGTACAGGTGAGGGGATGAAATACTCAGTTTGTAACCTGGGGAACAAATATTTAAGAAAACAATCTGCAATCATTTCACAACACGAATGTCTGAAATATGTACGGAAAGCCATTTCTGCCAAAGATAGAGCAGAAAGAGGTGAAATATTTTACAGGATAAAAGTTTATTACGTCACGCTGGTGAGAAAGTGAGTCCACAGTTTGATGTGCCTCCTCTTAAAATGATGCAACTCAAAGTCTAAACTTTGTTATTTTATCACATCATGAAAATTTGTGAAAAAACACATCTGGAAAATTAAAGGAGCAATATGAAATTCTGACAACGATATTACAAACTATGTCACGTTCTCTTCAAGGTGGATTCATTAAAGGTGGTGTCACATTAGGGACCCGGGCCTGGATCAAAGAACACTTGACCCTAAAGTCCAGTTCATTTGATCAGTGTGAACACAAACGTGCTGTACTCGCGTACCGTGACAGAGTCCGCTTGAAGAGGTGGTCTCGGGCAAGATTCATGTGTACTAGAGTACATTCTGCATGACGTGAACGCAACCGTGTTCAAACAAGGACGGGAATGTTGCACAAAGAAATTTGTAGCGCTTCGCTGAAAATAAATGTCCGATGTGTTTTTGCAAAGTAATAATGGAGCGAAATATTGCCTCTTCTTTCGCAAACCTTCGTGAAGTTCTGACATTTAGATGGAGACGTGACTCCTGCAGCAATTTTTGCAATTTTCTCTTAATTTTTCACATTTGTTTTTAATTATCAGGCAGAAATCAGCTTCCATCATATCATAATTCCCTCATCCTGATTAAAACAAACCTCCATCAACAGTATGCTGTCTGCATACTTTCAGACAGGGGTACGTGTAGTCAGGTAAAAACATCTTGGTCACCTTTCCCCTCGTATTTTTAGAGTTTAATTTACAGAAACTGAAGACTTTGAATGTTTTCCCAGCACGTCCCTTTCCATACAACCTGTACCTGGCTGTGAAGTGTGAATATTGTGCAACGACAGGTCGAGGAATGTGCTGAAGGCGATCCAAATCCTGAATCTGAAAAGTTCCATGTTGGATCTTTAAGCTGTTCCCACTCACCCAGAAGAAGTAGCAGAAGATGAACAGGGTGTACTTGATGGTTCTGTATCCTCTCATCTCCTCTCAGCAGCTCCGTGTGTTTCTGTCACACTGCACTCACAGCCTGTTGGAACTTTCTTTTTAAATACGCTGACGTTTTTTCAGACGAGGACGTGTGACGGCCTGCAGCGAGCATTCCTCCCTTCAGGGTTCATCCACTCCCCTCTGTGTCGTCCTGTCGTCACGCTGAGGGAGGAGGTGAGGGCCTGTCACTGTCAGACAACATCTCAACTGCTGCTTCAACCACAAAACTTTACTATGTAACAGCCCAGAGAGCGCCCTCTAGAGGCTGCAGAGTTCATGACAGGAACAATCTGAACAGGAAAAAACAAGAAACTCTTAAAGGTCACATATCCTCCTCCTCTTCAGTGTAAATAAGTCTCAGAGCTCCTCTAAACATGTGTGTGAAGTGTCTTGTTCTAAATCCACTCTGATCCTGTATTTGATCATGTCTATAAACCCCTCTATTTCAGCCCTGCTCAGAACAGGCTGTTTCTGTGTCTGTAGCTTTAAATGTAAATGAGCTGTGTCTGACCACGCCCCTCTCTGGAAGGGCTTGGGTGGCTCGGGCTTTCTCGCTCCATGCCCTATTGTTTACGGTGAGAAGGCAGACTCAGAGGGCAGAACAAACACCTAGCTGTGGGAGTGTCACCCACCTGGGGGAGGGGTTACTGCCCTTTGTGATGTCATGAAGGGAAAATCTCCAAACGGCCTGTTTGAGCACACATTTTCTGAAAAGTGGAGCAGGCTAAAGACGGAGAGGATGGACTTTTCTCATCATTGGGGGGTTTGTAGACAGACTAGAGACACATGTTAGTGATAGAAACACACTGTAAGCTGTTCATATGTGACCTTTAACAAGGAGGAGCTTCACAATAGATGTAGTTTTAGACCTGCATTCTTTCTGAAAATGTCCAGCAGGGGGCGACTCCACTGGTTATGAAAGCAGTCTTATTGTATAGACTTATAGATGATAAAATGTTCCTTCTTCTCAGTTGATTTATTCCCTCAGTAACGTTTATGTTCCCAATCTCTAGTTACAGGTCTGCTTCAACACAGCGGGATGTTCATTTAGTAAATTATGAGTGAGTTCGCTCTAAGTCACTTCCGTCACGCCAGGCGCTTCTACTCCGAGGCTGCAGCTGGATAATATTGTAGTTATCTGACTCGTCTTCTTCTTCTCCGCCTCCCTCCTCCCCCTCCCTCCTGTTCTCATTAAAGCAGATTGTTTCTGTCAGAGGATTACACTCTGCTCTGTTTTCCTCCGCACCGCAGGTCATCTCCCTGTGTCTCCGCCTGGTTTTTTGAGGACCGGATTGAGGACCATGGGTGTGCTGGACATCTTCGTGTCCATCAAAGAGCGAGCAGAAAACTTCCTGAACGAGAAGAACGTGGTGACGGACTTTCTGGGGAAGCTGGAGGAGAAGACGGGGATAAAGAAGAAAATCATTGCACTGGGTACGTCAGGTAGTGTTCTCCTGGTCTGGGTCTCTCTGCTGGGTTCTACAGGAACTTGTTGCGGGTGGTTCTTCTGTGGTTCTGTTTATATTTTCAGTGTATTTGTACCTGCTCGGTGCATGTGAGTGGAAACCTGAAGAGGATTCAGTTAATCCCCCTGTGAACATAACGGAAGCTCCGGGGAACAGCTGCTGTCTGCAAACACAGACCTGTAGAGGTTCAGGAGCTTTTCTGGGTCAGCAGAACATTTAGTCTGTTATCAATATGTAGAAACTCCTTCTCACCGTGCTTTTAAACACACAGATGCAGACATCTCTAACAACAAGGGCCACTTGAACCTTTTCTGATCTATAAATAGATATCTGATTTGATTTCTGTCGTTGGAGGCGTTCCTGTTTCCTTTTGTAGGTCGAGATGAATAATCACATTTCTGGATGATTTGATTAGTGTCTTAGTACTCGAGACCGGTCTTGGTCTCTTGCTTGTGGAAGTTACGTCCGCAACTTCCCGGTGTTACGGTCTAAGTGTGTGACACACCCCATGCATAAAGGGGGATGATTCTTCAGTGATAATTATGGTCTAGGTCTTATCTCGGCCTCAGCCTCGATCCCTAGATGTCTCGGTCTTGTCTCGGTCTCGCCCTGCCTTGGTTCTGGTCTTGACTTGGTCTCACCCTGCCTTGGTCTTGGTCTTGACTCGGTCTCGATCCCTAGATGTCTCGGTCTTGTGTCAATCTTGTCCTACCTTGGTCTTGGTCTTGTCTTGGTCTGGCCCTGCCTTGGCGTTGGTCTTGTCTCTGTCTCGCCCTGCCTTGGTTCTGGTCTTGACTGGGTTCCATTCCCTAAATGGGTTTGGATCCGACCCATGGCTTTTCCGACTTTGTACACTTGTCTGTCTCTCCAGTGAATTTTAACCTCCTAGAACCCCGAATAGAGGAACCTTTTTAGCTCCTGGGTCGGAGTAGGTACTCTCCCTGCACCATAGCGGTGCGAATGCAGAGAGGAAAAAAGTCCCCATGGTGTTTAGTTCTCAGGGAACTCACTAGTTGATAGTTCCTCTTCATAAAGTCCCAAGAACTGTTTGGTCCGAAAACACCTAGAGATGAAAGCAGCTTCGTCTCTTTGAGACACAAATAAAGGTAGAATTTTCCTCTGTATTAAGGCAGGGCATATACTGCATGAATTCACATTGTTTCCAATTTGATTTTCTGAGTTGCACGGCTGATTTTAAAGACTGAAGACCGAATTTCAGCTCGATGGGATGTGTTTGTCTTGCAGTTTTCAGACGGGGACAACAGCCAACCATGGCCCGATAAGCTGCTCCCCAACGGTCGGATGGTTTTCTGGCATGTTTTAAATTGTTGGCGTACGAAGATGAAAACAGAGCCACAAGCCAATCGCCCAACTGCAGGGCTTTTCTCCTGATTGTTGCTGCACAAACTGGTGGACAGTGTCTGAAAGCACCATGCGTGATGTTGGCATTGGAAATAAGCGTTCTAGCAAAACAACAAAAAAAGAGCTGCAGCTTCTTCATCAATGAATGCAGCCAATGAACAGCATCGTCTGACACCCACACGAGAGTTTAATGACCACCTTACACCAAACAAATCAAATAACGGGAGCGCGCCCCAACTCTAGAAAATCTCTCAAGGTTTTACTCCCACTTTGGAAATGTGTCTGTGACATTGAGATCGCTTTAAAAGCCGTTAGTAGTGATGCCATCATGAGTCTGTTTGCTTCAAACACGGCTCCTGGTGATGAGTTTATGGGGACAGTTGTGTAAGAGAAGTTCAAATGACAGAAACTTTTTATGGAGTGAAGCTCAGGGAATAAATACGATGACAAAGACATTCTAAATATTGAGTGAATGAGTGTGTGCAGCGTCGGGCAGTGAACAGACTCTATTCATGCCTCAGTGCTGCTCATACAGCAGATCAGTAACATGATGTCACTGTGGTGCCTGGTGCTCCGTGTCCCCGCTGCCTCTCTTAAATCAGATTAACAGAGACAGCCGAGCAGAGCGGCTCCATGTGTGAACGGCCACGTAAGCTCATCAGAGGTAGGACGCCTTTTACAACACTTCCTGTATCTGTGTGTGTCTCAGGACCTGTGTGCTGCGTTCACTGACCTGCTCACGCTGTGTCTGCACAGTTTAGGGTTGACCTGCAGATGTAGAGTTTATAGATCCTGTCCGTCCTAACCTCTCATTTTATTGAGTTGGTTTGTTCTGTTCACACAACATCAATTTTCTGTGCATGTCGACTTCTCTTCTGTACGGTGGCTGGGAGGTGCAAACCAAATACTACAAAGTGTGAAACATTTTTACCAAGGACAAAACTAATTTACAGTTTAGACAACACATTTACAAGATGTGAAACACTTTTACAAGCGCTGAGACAAATTTACAAACGACAGAATCTTACCGGAACGTACCAGATGCTGAAAGTGACCCGGAAGTGAGTGAGCGGTCAATTAGTTTGTATTGGCAGAAAGACTCTGCAGAGATGACACAATGGTGTTTAGTCCATTTTGCAGAACCATAATGTTACACACACTCCAGTAACGGCTCTGTGCTCCCTCGTCTGTCTACATCACACGCTGCGTTTGCAGCACGGAGCAACACGGCCGGACAGCTGGAGTTGCAAGACAAAGGATTTCCGGCGTTTATTACAGAATCACTCACAACAGCGAGTGATAATCTGATGTATGTGGTATCAAACCGTATAATAACCCTTGTAAACACGTCAACAAACATTTTTTTTTTTAAGAGCGGAGGTCGATGCTTGGAATGAATCTGTTAGTGAGTGTTGAGCTGTTTGGGTCATGTCGTTGCTCACACACTAAAGACAGGAAACTGTTTATCGTCTGATTCTTTGTCTTCATGTGTGGCAACATTTTCAACGTGATTAGAGTTTAACCCCCCCCCCCCCTCGACTCGTTGTGATTCTACTTTTGTGTTCGTGTTAAAGCTATCAAACACAGTCGTCTCATTCTTGTATGACTTCAGCTTATGATTTCCAACATGAGGTGCGTCTCCTCCTTTGTCCCGTCCAGGTGCCGTCTCACTGACCGGACTCTACCTGGTGTATGGATATGGAGCCTCCCTGCTCTGCAACCTGATTGGATTTGTCTATCCAGCCTATTATTCGTGAGTATTTCGTGTGATTGTCTTTCACTCAGAGACATACTACAAGTCCCAGAAAGCATTGCTGTCCTTTATTATTAAACATCTCAGCCGGCCTGGTGAGAGAGATGTCTTGGTTAGCCTGGTTAGCCTGCAGCCATCGTGACCCGTCCACGGATAGGCAGGAGAAATAAAAAGTATGATGGAAGCCTTCAGCGAAGCTGCGCAGGGATGAAGTTGTTGAAGTTTATTCTGAAGTTTTTCTCTTTGGTTAACGGCTAATCGGAAACATGCTGATTGTTTTCTGTCATATCTGCAGAATCAAAGCCATCGAAAGTACCAGTAAAGAAGACGACACAAAATGGCTGACGTACTGGGTGGTGTACGGCGTCTTCAGCTTGGGCGAGTTCTTCTCAGACATCTTCCTCTACTGGTTCCCGTTCTACTACGCCTTCAAGGTGAGGAAACCACGGTGGCCACCAAGAGCAAAGGCAACGTGCAGCATATTCAGAAATGATGCAAATTTAAAAGCACATCCAAGAGTCCAACACAAACGTAACGGCTAAATCACGCTGCTAATGAAACAGACCTGCTGCAAGAAAGACAAAAAAAACTGCACTAACATCAAACACGCTGTAAATACAGAGATGAGTCAACAACACACACTCAGAAAAAGGACCGCAAACAGTCACACAAAAATGTGTGCTCAAACAGGCCGTTTGGAGATTTTCCCTTCATGACATCACAAAGGGCAGTAACCCCTCCCCCAGGTGGGTGACACTCCCACAGCTAGGTGTTTGTTCTGCCCTCTGAGTCTGCCTTCTCACCGTAAACAATAGGACATGGAGCGAGAAAGCCCGAGCCACCCAAGCCCTTCCAGAGGCAGGGGCGTGGTCAGACACAGCTCATTTACATTTAAAGCAACCTCTGACCTGCTTCTAAACGCCTCTTGTGGGCTTCATCTAGAAAAAAGTTTCCTTTTTTAAAGAGAGTAGTCCTCGCTCTACAAAGTCAAAGATGAACTCCTCAGAGATTTGGATGGAGGCTAGGATCACTGAGGACATCAATCAGTGTTCATCCTGAAACACTGACGTTCTCTTGCGTCTCCAGTGTCTCTTCCTGTTGTGGTGCATGGCTCCGATCTCGTGGAACGGCTCCCAGATCATCTACAACAGAGTGGTCCGTCCCATCTTCCTCCGTCACGAGGCCATGGTGGACAACTTAGTGAACGACCTCGGAGGGAAGGCAATGAGCGCCGCCGAGAACCTGACCAGAGAGGGTACGTAGACCAGTTCTACACCTGTGTATTCAAACTGAGTTTGTTCTAAATATCTAACTGAATAATTCGTCTCTCTGCCCAGTCCTGACCACTCTGGTGAAAAATAAAGCTCTGGTGACTCCATCACAGCCGGCGGTTTCTCAGTCTGAGCAGAAGAGGTTACCGAGTACATCGTCGGCTAAAGTCACTCCATTAGAGTCAGAGTCAGAAGAAGAAAAAACGGTACGTACTACACAGCTGTTCCCCGTCTTTAGGCTATGTTTCAAGGTCAAAATGCAGTTGACCTTCAATTTGTGGGTATCGCTGTTTCTCTGTCTTGTGTCCTTATGTCTCCTGCATCTCTCCCCCTGGTATCTACCCGTTGTCTCCCTTTAGTGTCTCCCCTGGTGTTTCTCCCTTACGTCTCCTCCTGCTGTCTCTCCCTGGTGTCTCCCCCTGGCGTCTCCCCCAGTGTCTCTCCTCCTGCTGTCTCCCCACAGTGTCTTACCCTGATGGTTCTCCCTGGCGTCTCCTCCTGGTGTCTCCTCTTTATGTCTCCTCCTTGTGTCTCCCTCATTGGTGTCTCCCCCCTTTCGTCTCCCTCAGTGGTGTCTCCCTCTGACAGTTCTTTTATAGTGTCTTAGTTGGCAGAATATTGGGGAGGTTAGTTGACGTGGTTTGAGCTCATAATGCAGGTTTTTATAAAAAATGAACCGTTTGTAGACTCTGATCAGATCTAAGAACTTAGCGTGCTAACCGTCCTGTTTCCTGTTTCCTGTTTCCTGTTTCCTGTTCCAGCCTTTCCTAGGTTAACCAGGTAAGCCCACATGTTAGCTATCAGTAGCATGTTGCAGTGAATGTTGTGAGAAGAGAATTAGCACGTAGCATACATCAGGCTGCAGATTTAGTCGTAGCAACAGATGGAGCTGACATGACCACGGTAAACCCTGATTATGCTTCCGTTTCCATTTCCATTCTGACACATCACTAAATCACAGCGGCGTGACACAGAAGAAGAACATGACACAGTGAAGACAGATCAATGATTCCTAGGAAGGTCTGCATCTCTGAGGTCGTCCATGGGGCGGAGCTACGCTCTGACATTTGACATTTTTCGAAGTGTAAATTGCGATAATGATCAAACTGTGATTTATTGTGCAGCCCTTTGGTCTTAACTTTTGGAGGAAATGAAGTTGTAGTGAACAAAATAGATTTGTGATGTTGTTCGACGTCGATGAATAAACAGAGGGTGATTCGTTTCCACCGTCCAGCCAACCCGTACAAACATTTACCAACAACAGATCCAGTTTGTCAGATAAAACAAACCAATCAGAACTTGACAGAGATGAGCGCTGGCACACTGACGCCCCCGTGTGGTCTCTTTGGGTAATGACACACACGAGGGCCAGGCAAAGATGAAAAGCACGATTTAAGGAAACAGAAACAAATAAATAAGTCAATAAATAAAAACAGGAGTCGAAAATATAAACACAAGAACAAGGGACACGATAAGGACAAACTACAGTGAATCATCTTCAGCTCGTCGGCGTTTGTCTGCACAGACTTTTAAAAGCTGCTGAATATTTATTTATTTATTGATGCTCTCAGAAACGTTTCACACTTTCTGCCCGTCATTGTATGTTTCCGTCCAGTTCTTCAGATAGCAGCGGAGGAGGAGGAAGAGGAAGAGGAGGAGCTTCATGTGGGGAGGAGGGGCTTCATGTGAGGAGGAGGATCAGAGAGAGTGAAGGTGTTCCTCTTCATCGTCACAGAGAGCAGATTGATTCTTTTTTACATCAGAGTTGTTATATTTATGCAGCAGTCTGTAACAGGATTTCATTTAAAAAGAAGAAGTCACAGTTTGGTTTAAAACTCTGCAGACAGACTCGAAGACTGTTTTTATTTTATTTATTTATGTATTGATGCTTTTGGGGGATCAGTGGGATTTTTTTAAAGATGTGGAGCATCTGAAGTTTATCACTCACAGTTCAGACTGCAGGTTCTTCAACATGTGGAGCTTCTTTTTTTAAAAGTGGGATGACGCCGTTTTGAAGACATGCAATGTGTTTTTAAAAATCTGCAGCTCTGCGCTCAGACGTTTTCAGTTCCACGTCTCGGACTCTGGAGGTCTCTGTTGTTTTTCATCACACATGTTGCTGTTTATATTTTATCTTCTGTTTTTGAGATCATGAAGTTGATATGACAATTAAATGATGATGAGAAAATAAAAAACAAACTGCCTGACTCCTTTTATGACGTCGTGTGTGTAGCAAAGATTTGAATAAATGAAAGACTGTAGCGATGTTTCAAGCTGGCCAACATGTCGATCTGAAGAAGGTTCATTCATGTTAAAGGATCGATCAGTGAGATGTGTGACTGACCTTACTCTATGATCAGACATTAAAGGCTGAATGTGCGACATTTTACATATAAATACAGCAGAAATCCAGTATCTCCTCTGAAATGAACTCTGTGAGTCATGACTGTCTACAACGAGTGTGACACCCGAGTCCCGCTGTCTGTGATGCTGTCTGAGCCGTATCTACGCCGTGTTTACAGGGACGGGACCCCAACGGCTGACAAACTTTGAAACCACGGACTTGGATATTTAAGACTATTCAAAATGTAATTTAATGTGTCATTTTAGGTCCGTGCTGGGACTTGATCCGGCCACCCTCCGGTTCCCAACCCAAGTCCCTACAGACTGACCAACAGGTGTTGCAGCGATGGAAGCGGGCAAGAGAACTGGTTCAGATAGAAGTGATTGTACCCGACCTAAAAAGCCTCTGCATGTTTCTAATAAGCTCCACGAGCAGAAACGTGCTCAAACTAGGATCAATGTTGGAGATGCTTTTGAAAAATGGAGAGAGGTTAGAACGCAGAAAGGTTTACAGACCGATGCAGAGCTGGATAAACACTGAAGCTTCAGTCCAGTGCAAGTTCAAACCTATGATTCAAACCTATGGAAGCCCATTTCCGCAACTGTGATGGAAAAAAAGATCCTGTAACATTAAAGGAAGAATATAGGACAGGATACAACAGTAGGTGGCGATAATGCTCCGCCTGGTTGAGGTCGCCAGAAGAAGAAGAAGAGGCGTTTACAACGTTCCACGAAGGAGTGACGTCAGTGCGTACCATCGACGTGCTGACGTGGCATGTAACGTAACGTGCAGTGTTTTCATCCAGTAGCGTTAGCTGGGGCGCTTCAGACACCGTTACAGCACTGTCCGGTACTTTTATCCCGGTGTGAGCTGCCGGAGACTGCCTGACTAAAGAGCCGACACTCACATTTTGACTCAGCAAGACGACTCAACACAAGTAAGTACCGAGGAACTGCGGCGAGTTCAAACAAAAACACCGAAACACCGAACTCCGTTTAAATATTGTGAAAGTTCAACTTTAACTTCTTCTGAGAGAAGATAACACTCCGTTTACCTCAACTGAAGATCCTTTATGAATCTAAAAGACTTTAATTTAAACTCGGCTCAGAAATATTTCACAATAGTGCGATTAATTTCAACATAGGGACTATTTAGCTAGTTAGCATTGTGCTATCAGTGTCCTCAGTGTGAGGTGCTGTTCGATAAACAGACACTAAACCAGTTATTTATATGATATTAACCTTCATTAATAAAGACAGCTGATATACGCCGAATTGACGAGAAAGGGTATAAATACTGAAATGTATTTTAATGTTTTGTCTACGAGACGTTAGCCTTCAGTGACAGCTGTGTGAATCTTTATTTAATATTTAAATTAACAGAAGTCTGGTCAAGGTGCAGAACGACTTCACGTGTTTGTCTGTTTGGTGTATGTTCTTAGTGAAATATGATGAATAAATATAATATTGTAAATGAGAAACTATTTTAAAGATTTAAATAACTGTGCCATAATGCTACACTAATGTGTGCAATATCGACAGAATTAGCAGGACAAGAAAACACGTTTCTGTTTTATGCAGTCTAATTTTAGTGTCATGGTGATGCTCGTACATGCTCAGTTACTTTCCAGTTGAGTGACCATCTTGTCTTCATTATAAATCTTTTCCACAAGTGTTTGATAACTGAGGGATCAACACAATAAATGTGTTCATGTCTCTACAGATTGAACATCAAAGAAAGATATCAGCTGATCTATCGGTATCAGCCCCAAATATCTCATATCGGTCTCTATTTATTTGTACAGTTTATATTTCTTGTGTACTTGTATTGACGATTTCTTGATTGTGTTTAATACCGCTCTTGCACACATTTACAGCCAGTAAATCAACATTATACATCAACCAATCACTCGACCTGTTTGTCATGTTTATGTTTCATGTTCCCCTCGTTAAACTGAACTTGATGATGAGATATGTTTGTGTGCACAAGCAGGCGGTGGATTTAGGTGTGCAGCAGGATGAATATTGGATCCAAAAATAAGAAGCGGCAGGTCCTGCCCAGCCGTCCTGACCCCCCCACAGTGGACCAGATCCTGGAGGACATTTACGGAGCCGCTCCCAGCGACCCTGTCTTCAGCATCCTGGAGCAGACCGGACAAGGTGAATCCACGCAGACAAGGGGTTATGAATTTCATCGTTCAACCTGCTGTCAATAACTCTTGAACTCAAATTTTAAACTTCAACCAGTGTCTCTGCGACAGATGGAACACGATTCTAGGTTCATTTTTTGGGCTTTTTATGACTTTATTTTAGAGATAGGACAGCGGATAGAGTCAGAAACCAGAGAGAGAGAGAGAGGAATGACATGTTGGAGAGGAGCAACAGGTCGGATTAGAACCCACCTGGCCGCCTGCTTGAAGGACTAAAGCCTCTGAACAAGGGGCGCACGTACTAACCGCTAGGCTTATATCACACTGTTATAGTTCTGACAAAGTAATAGTGCTCTGACGTCCCTGACAGACTCTGATTCACCTGCTGGTCTCGCCTAATCAAAATGGATTCTGTATGACAATCCACTACAGAAAGTTTCCCCGAGGGTTTACCTCACAGGTTGCTGTGCCGGCTCCATTGTATACATGAGGTCTCGTGAGGTGGTCCGCCGGGAACGAAAACCGTGTAATATGTGATGTGCCATGATTTTCATATCTTAGTGTGTGCACCCTTGAGATCATGGAGACGAATATCTGTTAAGATTCTCTTTGTGTGTGATCCAACCCGATGTTTAAAACTCCTGTAGTCTGAGCCGGGCTTTAGAGAGCTCTGGAGTCCCTGACGAAACGAGTCTTACCTTTCTGACGGACACAGATTCACCTTCTTATCTTGCCTACGTCTAAGTGATTTTGACTCTTGTAGTTTGGTGTTCTCACCTGTAGTGAACTGACTTTTTCTCATGTCCTTTACTGACTGCTTCTCTTACTTTACCTACTTGTATTCATTGTATGTAACTATCTGGTTTACTCCCAGTTTTCATAATTCACTGACTGGTTCTTGTCCCCTCCTCAGACTCGCCGCGGCCCTCAGACAGCGAGGTGGAGTCCAGGTTCCAACAGTGTCGTCAGTATCTGGAGCTGAACGAGCGGCTGCAGGAGGTGCGGGGTCGGCTGCTGAGGCAGAGGGAGGAGCTGAGAGCAGCGGGCGAGCACCTGCAGAAAGACGTGGAGGAGGTCAGAGGTCAAAAACTCTGACTGTACACCTCCTTTGTTAGACTTTCCTCTACCTCTCAGTTTAGGACGGTTTACCTGACGTTCTGAGCGCAAAGGGCCCGCTGGCTCGGCTGGATCAGGTCAAACCTGCCAAGGTGTCCTCGATTCAGACAGTGTCGCTACGTCAGCAGCCCCACTGTCGCTACGTCAGCAGCCACACTGTCGCTACGTCAGCAGCCACACTGTCGCTACGTCAGCAGCCACACTGTCGCTACGTCAGCAGCCACACTGTCACTACGTCAGCAGCCCTACTGTCGCTACGTCAGCAGCCCCAACGTTGACTTCTGAACCCAGCTGAGAAACAAGTTGTTGCTGAATCAAGCAGGAGGAAGGGTTAGTAACTTAATACATCTGAAAGTTGAAGGGTCATTCAGTGTCATGGCTGACACAACATTAATTTCATGGTCGACTACTTAGACTCCCAAACCGTTATGTGTTATGAAATGCAGGAAAGCAAACAATTACTGATGTTTGAGAGTAAAGACAAATCTTTGTTTCTTCTGACTGACAAAGTTTGATTTAATCTGTAATTTCAGCCTGTTTCTTATCAGATCAATTAAAAGTGTGAAGACGTGTCCCGACTCAAAACAAAGTCAAAGCTTGTGTTATTTATTGACAAACGTTTCTCTTAGTCTCCTTCTTTACATTCTATTTGTATACGTTCCTGACAGGGGCGTGTCCAGAATTTTTTGACTGGGGTGACCCAACTGGGGCTCTGAATTATGCAGGGGTGGCCAGAATTTAAAGTACTAAAAAATGTGCACCTGTCTTACTAAATAGACATTGACATGTAAATAAAAATATGGGCAGCCTTTCCCCCAAAAAAAGACCGAATGGTTTGTTTTAACACAAGTTGAAGTCTGACAGGGCAAATAGCCAATCACAGTTTAGGATTTTTGGGGGGGCACCTTGGGTGGCCAATCAGATTTTGTTCAACATTGAACCACCATGAAGGAGCTGTGCGGAAAATCTCAAAGTGATTAAGATGACAACAGCCTGGAAGTCGTAATAATTTTCATTAAAGAATAAAAGGAAGTCTTGAATTTTTAAAGTCTGTCTTAAAACCAAAGCTCGGTGTCTGTGTGAACTTTGAAACATGTTTTTTTCTTCCTGCCGCCTTTCTTTCTGTTTATACAGGACATAAAAAATATTCTATTCCAAAGTTATTTGCAGTCTAAATGAAGGATTTATCAGTTAATAAAAGCAAAGAGACATGTTCTGTCTTCTTAACATAAAATTCCTGCAACTTAGTCAAGAGAGACAAAAAAGCTTTCAAGATATTTAATATTAAAGGTCCCCTCTCTGGAAGGGCTTGGGTGGCTCGGGCTTTCTCGCTCCATGCCCTATTGTTTACGGTGAGAAGGCAGACTCAGAGGGCAGAACAAACACCTAGCTGTGGGAGTGTCACCCACCTGGGGGAGGGGTTACTGCCCTTTGTGATGTCATGAAGGGAGAATCTCCAAACGGCCTGTTTGAGCACCCATTTTCTGAAAAGTGGAGCAGGCAAAAGATGGAGAGGATGGACTTTTCTCATCATTGGGGGGTTTGTAGACAGACTAGAGACACATATTAGAGTGAATTCCTCTTCAAAAACCAGCTTCATGTTCAGATCTTGAACACCTCTCCATTGTTTCAGTGAATTTTACGACAAGTTAAATAAAAATTCTGCGGTATGCTGACGATGTCATGTTTTCCGTCTCTTCTCCTCGGGTTGGACCCAAACTTAAACATCTGTATAAAAACAAGTGTACACAGAGATGTAATGAAACACGTCACTTTTTATTGGATGAAACATTTATAATGACACACCTCTGTTGCTTTGCCTATGTCACATGGCACCATATACGTCCTTGGTCTCGATCACGCCTGACGAGGAGGACGAGGACTTAACCATCAACAAATGACTTGTCCAATATATTCTGGACATGATGTCAAAAATCTCGTCTCCTAGAAGACGTGATTGAGACCGCTGACAGTTATGGCGTTCAAATATCCAGGACCTTCTGATGGCTTTTAAACATGAAGCCAAACTCCCCATGCACCTCAATCACACATTTTCTATCGTTTCATCCTGACTTTACTTTCGGGGGCTGTTTTAGTGATTACGTAGCTGAAAATCTATTTTGGTCCACCTAGTGTTGTAGCACTCGAAATCGGTCTTGGTTTCGAGACAGGTCTTGGACTCAGGACCGGTCTCGAGACCACTTTTTGAAAGTCTCGGTCTCGTCTCTGCATCGAAAGCATTTTAGTCGGTCTTGTCTCGGTCTCAGACTGGGCGGACTCTGATTAGAAGGAAAACGCCTCTTTCTAAAAGAACAAATAACTTCAATTCATTTGAAGTTTGATTTTTATCCCCCGGGTTATGGCCGCAACCTTCCCGGTGTTACGGTCTAAGTGAGTGACATGCCCCTTGCACATGTGATAATTGATGGTCTTGGTCTAGACTAAGTCTTGCCCTGCCTTGGTCTTGGTCTTGACTCGGTCTCGATCCCTAAATGTCTCAGCCTTGTCTCGGTCTCTGATTACTCCGGTCTTGGGTATGTCTTGGTCTTGGTTAGTATGGTCTTGACTACAACACTAGTGCCACCCTTCAAGCTGAAGTTGCTGGCTACAATAAGAGACAAGGATGTATTACATTTGTAATCAACATCCACTGGCTTTAAAACAATTCTTCATCATGTTTCATTTCACAAACTGAAACTCTTACTGTGGCTTATTTGATCAAAAATACAACAGGTGAGTGTTCAATACTCAAAAGAAAGCGATTACTTCAGTAGTAAATCACTTACATGTCTCAAAATGGCGACAGCGACTTAAAAGGTCTGCATTCCATAGCTTCTTGGGCAGTATTTATAGGCAGAACATGCTTTGGAAACACATGAGGGTGGTAGTAGTTAACACAAACAGCCCCGTTACGTAGATCCACGTCTGTTCCGTCCGGCACTCTTCTGTCTGTGATCTCCGAGCACACATGAAGGAGTGATAGTACACTACAGAGAATATTCAACGTCATTATATTTGACTTCTTCTCGACCTATCGCTACTTTTACAGCAACACAGTTAAGCAGATATTAACACGTTATAAGGACTTTCAGAGGATAACTTCTGCAAGGACGAACGTCCGTAGACCCAAAACCCCAACCATTATTGAAACAGATGTTTTCGTTTCATGACAGGAAATACTCGACAGCAAACGGTATCTAGTAGCAACGCAAAATACAATGTCTTTGACTTTGATTAACAGAGGCTTTGTTCATCTACACGGACAGTTCATAGCATTATAGGTCTTTGCAGCACTTAAACTGATGGCGAGTTATGCTTTCATCAGGGAGTAGAAAGCATTTTCCAACTATACAACAGCTTCATTGTTATCCAGTGTTTACAGATGTGTGTGTGTGTATGCAGTCAGTGAATATACTAGCATGCTGTCAGGGAGTAGCACAGATCCTTTTGCCCACCAGGAAGTTGTGAAGATTGTGTATATCTGCATGTTATTTACAGTATTGACTAAGAAAGACTACAGGAGAGTGTGACGCCAACTGGATTCAGCTGATAGATCGGAAAATGACAGTAACGGCTATAATGTTTTCTAGATGATTCTCGAGGGCAGTGAGTGGCGGGGAATTATTATTGTTTTAATCAACACTAACGCTACTTATTTTATCTCTGTGTAGGGTTTGCCGTGGACACTTTATATCATTTAAATTAGCAGTACTGTACCTCGGTAGGAACCCATAATATTTCGCAATGAGTGAATCTAGTAGGGCTTTCCTCCGGAGCAGTCCTCCGTAAATTATCTAGATATTTTCAGGAGTGTAAAAACGGCTAAGGAGTGAGATTTTAGAGCACATATAATCTATTACCTCATCCCAAAACCCTTAAGTAAGTAGTCCGGGGTGAATCCATTCCCTTAAACTGTTGTTGTGCCCTTTGGTACATTTTTGGCAATGACTTGCACAATGGTTAGCTTTAAGATTTGAAGTGGATAGAGTAGAATCTAGACATCTATAGTATATCATATTGAGTTGAATGGTGAGGCAAAAGCTCAAAGCATTGATGTACTGAATGTAAGAAAAGACTATATGTCAGTGTTTTCGTGTCCTTGGTGAGAGTCCGTCAGCAGTCCGCCACAGTTGTTGGTAACTTGTTACGTAAAAGTCCAGCAGCTGAGTTGTCCTTCAGAAATTTGCATAATAATGTTCTTATCGATTCTGTCCAGGAGACAAATGGTGTGCTGAAATCAAGTTGTGTTTTTTCTTAATTGTTTTCACTACATTTTTTTAACCAGGCAATGATTATTCTACAAATACAAAAAAAAAGTACAAAAAGATGCTCTTCTGTTCCTTTTGGAGTGCATCTCTAAAAGTTATTGAAAGTCTGTTCTTGTCAGACCTTCCTCAATGCATACATCCAATCCTCTATGAATGGAGATGGAAGCTTTTATTAACTGTTCAGTGAGAAAATAAAACATAAATAGA
Source organism: Tautogolabrus adspersus (assembly GCA_020745685.1). Lineage (NCBI taxonomy): Eukaryota > Metazoa > Chordata > Actinopteri > Labriformes > Labridae > Tautogolabrus > Tautogolabrus adspersus. The sequence goes on along the minus strand of CM036536.1, from coordinate 831,674 downwards.
GCAAAAGGGGAAAGTAAAGGGTTAAAACCCGAGGTATAGGGACCAGCACACTTCTAGTCAGTCCACCTGAGTGCTGAGTTTCATGTAGGAACACTGTAGATTTGTCCATGTTGTCCACTAAATGTCCTAGGACTCACTTTTTTCTCCTGACTTCTCATAGATTGTGCCTGCTTGGCTCTGTGTGTCTTGGGGGGCAGCAGGCAATGGGGCTTGGGGTGTAATTAAATGGAGTGATCCGGGCAGCCTTGCTGGGGGATCCTTGGCGGAAATGGACGACTCCACCCATGTGGCTGTCTGTTGTTCCAGTTGAGACAGTGCTGTGGCTCCTCAGGGAGCCCTCTGAATCTCCATCCTGGAGGTTTCCCCCAGAAGAGACACTAAACTTTCTGAGTAGTGCCAGTCGTGTGACTTCCTCTGAGATCACAGAAGTTGATTCGACTGATGGCGAGGTGCTTTTGTTGGTTTTGTTGTTTGAAAAATCTTCTGTCTGGACTGTTGCGTCACTGGTCTTGCGTGATGCAAGAAGAATGGTTGGCAGTTTTCCTGGAAGAGCTGGTGGCTTTGGCTTTTCCCCATCAGGAGAAGGCACCAGAGGTAATGCATTGGCTGGCAGAGTGCTTTTCAAGATCTGAGGTACATCTTCATCCCTGATTCTCCTCCAGGTGACTCTGTCATTAAGCCGAGATGCAGATCTCTGCCCCTTCTTCTTTGTTTCATCCTCGCTCTTTGCTCTACCACTCGAATCAGATGATGAAGAGCGAAGGGAAGAACGGCTCGTCACTCTGCTCAGTATGTTTATACTTGGTGATGAGGCATGACGTTTAAAGGTATCTGTGTCGACTTTCTGTTTGGCTCCAGACACTCTGCCAGGCCTGTTTCGCTGAGCCACCCTGCAGGGGCTCTCTGAGCTAGTTCTCCTGCCTGGGCGTCTTGCAGATAGGTCCCTTTCACTTGATGTTGCTCTAGATAGGGTTGTAGTCTGCTTCTGAAGGCTATTGTCTTGCCTCTGGACTTGCTGTGCTTGTCCTGGACTTCTTACTTGCACCCTTCTCTGGGTTTGCACAGCTGCCTTAAGTTCCTGACAGCGTGATGAGCAAAGGAAGACAGCTGGAACTCCGGGAACTGATTTGCGGGGGGATCCATTCTGTGATCCAGGCATGTTCCTTGCAGATCCATCCCGTCTTAGCACAGTTTTTGATTCCTTTATGAAGGTAAGCTGTCTCAAGAATCCATTGCGATCAGACTCGCTGCCACTCGAATGAACAGAAGTCATCCTGACCAGTTCAAATCGATTGTTGGGTGGCACCCTTCTCCCATTAACCTGATTAGTTTGTCTGTTGGATGCTTGGTTCGTTACAAGAGGTGACAGTGGTCTGGGTCTGACTGGATTTTGCATAAAAGGGATTCGGACAGGTGACTTCTGAGTTTTAGGTGGTGGGGATTTTTCGTTATGATTTACAACTGGAGAACGTCCCTTTCTTTCAGGAGGGCTACTGGCTGGTGGGCTAGGAGCTGGTGAGGCATTCTTTTTCTGGATTGATTTATTTGTCTGAGTAGGTGATGTTATCTTCTTCTGGGATTGTTTGGATGGTGTAGAGCTTTGCGATGATCCAGAGGATGAACTTTTTGGTATCCTTGGAGGGGGTGTAGAGCTCCTCTTTGGCAAAGATAGTTCAGTGTCCTGGGGGTAGCCTAATCGGTGAAGGCTCTTTGATCTATGCTGAGCAAGGTTTGGGTTCTTTGGAGCATCTGTTGGTACTTTTCTGGGAGGAGGTCTTTGTGATGGAGCTGCTTCTTTTTGCGGTGTATAGATCACTGTCCTGCCTCTGAAAACCATAGGTAAGTTTTGAACTGGCTTACGTTGAGTGAAGTCTAGAGGTTTGTTAGGCTTTTTCTCTTTAGCAAACTTTCTTTCTTTGGGTGTAAAGCTGGATGTTGACATGAATGATAGGACCGATTCAGTCTCTTCAGATGATGGTTCTTGAGACTTTGATGCTTGGAGACCGGTGACAACACAGTTAGCACCTTCCTGTATAGCCCTCCATTCAATGCTGTTGAGATCGGAATCTTTATCCCATGCTGTATCATCACTATCAATTTCCTCATCCATATTCCACCCATCAAATGCCTTTTGTTTTTGCTTTAGTGTACATTCTGCTTTCTTCTTTCTGGCAGCAAGCTTCCTTCTCTGCCTGGGCATGGCAGATGTTATGCATTTCTGAAGAAGATCATCTTCTGAATCCATGCTGACAGAACTTGGCGAGCTTGGCTCTTCGTATTGGCTGTGAATGGTCATAGGCTTTAGTTGTTGTACCATATTAAGTGTTTTGTTGTGCCGGTTCTTGTACCATATTTGCTGGGCTTTTGAATTGTGATCCTCAAACTCTGCATCACTCAATGAACTAAGAGAAGAGCTGAGTGAGTAACATTTCAGGGACTCATCCTTTATCAGATTTTGTTTTATCCGTTGAAACCCTCTAGACTTTCCTTGGGAATTATCAATCCTGCCAATGTTTGTCATGCTTCGAGAAAGATTATTTCTACTTGCTTCTCTGATTTGTTTTCTACTTGTTCTTTTCACTGCTTCATCTTTTTCATTGTCATCGTAGAAGCCAATACTGTCTTCTGAAGAACGTGTCATTTGTCTATAGAGTGAGTTTCCTTTTTGTGATCCCACATTAAGATTTCTTTCTGTATTTTGCTTTATGACAGGCAGTTCCATTTTTCTGTTGGGGCCTTGCCCTTGCCTCTTCTTTTGTTGGTTAGGAGACTGATCACGATTTCTTTGGCTAGCCACTCTATCTGCTACTTCTTTGCTCTGCATCAGCACCCTCTGAGTGGGAATGACATGTTTCGTTGTTCGATTCACTTGTATCTCAGGTGGGTAGTTCATCCTGTTGGGTTTGTGAAAGTGTGAGAATATCCTCAAGTCTTCAATCCTCTTTGCCTCATCATTGAGCAGTTCCTGTTTGTTCATGCCTCTAGCTGTGCAGTCGTTAGCCCCCCTTTCCTTCACTGGGTACTGAAGTGTTTCATCACTCAGCGATGTTGTGCTGGAGAAGTTAACAGGTGTACCTTCTGCAGAGTCAGTGAAGGATGATTCATCAAATTTGTAATCCTTTTGTGGGATGACAATTCTCCTCCCAGCACACAATTGGGTTTTGCCATTTGGAAGCATCATGTACACTGGAAGATGTATGGGTTTTCGGATCTGTGAATTGAGAATATGGGGAGGGATGGTAGTCATTAGGGAAGATCTTACTTTTCTGAACTTGGATGGCATCGCTGAGTTGATGCATTCTTTTAAGATTTCTATGTCATCATCTGAGTTGCCCTCACTATATCTCTCACCATGTTCCAGACCTTGCTCATCCTCATCAGGGAAAGGAATATTTTTGTCATTTTGCTGAAGCAGGGGAGTCAACTTCAGCTCCACGTCTTTCTGTATGTAGTGTTCATGGAGAGGCAGAGCACTTAAGCTTGAAGCGCAAGAGAAATTCTCAGTAGGCTTTTCCACAGTGAAGTAGATCATTGTGTCCAGGTCAGGTGGAAGGTTAAACCTCTCCTTGGAATCCGCAATCTCCATGAACTTTCGAAGGCTGCTTTCCCACTGGCCTGCTATTCCTGTGGCCTGTGTGTCTGGTCCATTTGACTCAACACAACATGGAGTTTTACTTCGACTAGGAGGCATTGTTTGCCCTGGGCTGTCGGGAAGATCACTAGGGCTTATTGTTCCATCAATCATCTCACTGCATGGATCACTTTGGATCGAACTGGCAATAGAGGGAGACTCAAAGCTGCCCAGTGAACTGACTGAGCTACAGCGACTCATTACCAGGGGTGTCTCGTGAATGTAGTTCTCAGATGAACTGGAAGGTGATCTGTCTTCAAGTATAGCTGGTGAAGCACCTCTAAGAAACACCTTTTCCCTTTTGGCAGGACAGAGGATCTCAATTGGATCAGTTTCTTTGCTGGGGAAAGTTTTTGAGTCAGTCATCAGCAGCTGGCTGTCACTCAAATCCTCTAATGTTTCATCCTCTTCTACTCTTTTCACCACTTCTTCATCTTCCACTTCAATTATTTCTAATGACGAGTCACTTTCCAGCTCATTTTCACTCTGTCCATCCAGTGCTCCGTCACCAGAGGAGAGGGAGGACAGTGAACTGCAGCGGGAGAAGCAAATTGGCGTGTTCTCAACAGAATATTTCTGAACCGTCTCCATCGTCCCTATGGTTGGGCTTCTGGTGGATGTCATTGGCGAAAACTTTGTAATACTTCCTCCTGTCATCACAGTAGGTACCCATGCTTGCCTCCTCATTGCTTGGGCAGCCTGAACATTAATGGTTGTCTTTGCCACTCCAAATTTGGCCACACTCTGAATTAGGGGGACTTGTTGATAAGATGGTGAGAGTTTAATTGAAGTCATGCTGACATCAGAGGACATTTTAGTGGATGCACTGACAGGTGACTGTATTGGCTGATCCTGATTTTTTTCTGCATCTGTGATGCTAAGCTCTAGTGCTTTAACATCCTTGTTGTCCACAGAATCTCTCTCAGGAATATCTTGTTGGTTAGTGTCATTGAGGACAGCTGATCCTCCATTAAAGTAATCTTGATGGGCAACTTTGAGATCAAGTTGATTGGGTCGTTGTTGCATCGTAAGAGCTCTTGGAGCAGGACGCATCTGGTCTTTGCTACCACAGTAGCCATCACTAGTGCTTCCACTGTTAAGGCTGTCTGTTGATACACTTGTATGTGCAGTTTTTAGGCGCAAAAGAGCGTGGGCTCTACTGAGGCGTTCTCTATGAGCCAAGCTGCTTGTATCAGAGAGACGGCAGGGAGAGCATGATTTTGCCCGAGCTTCATTGAGTTCATCCATCCCATATGGCCAGTCTGCCAAGTGGTCCTCAGAGCTGAGGCTGAAGCTATCCTCTGAGGACGTGTGCATGGTGATGTCCTCTACTAACCTGTCAATTTTTGCAACTGTGTTAGTGATCTTTTTTGCTAGTTTCTCTGCAGCGGCAGATACCACGTCATCATGAGGGGCATGTCTCTTCTCTGCAATTTGTGGAGGGTCTACATCTCTCTCTGGTTCATTCTCTTTCTTCCGTGGTTGGTTTTGCTGGAAGTTAGAGTTGGTTAAGAACATGGACAGCATAGAGAAGCTACCGGTGTCCAGGCTACTGGAGACATTGGGTGCCTCGTCATCATCAAAACAGCCAGAATCTGAGGCGTAATCCTTTGCCAGACTTTCAATGTGCCTCAGCGGCTTGTTTAGGGTCAGGTGCTTGGGGCTCTGTTTCTCAAGGGTATCAAAAGTCTCTGCTAGGTGTTTGGCGTCCAGCTCTGCCTCCAGAGCCTTCTGTTTTCTCATGTAGAGTGAGGGCATGCAGGAGCCGGGGGATACAACAGCAGCATCCTTATATTTCAGGGGACGATTGGTGAGGAGGTTCCTCAAAGCTGCGGCACTGCCCATGGCGATCATCTTGTGCTTGGAGTGGATAAGGTTGCGTAGCATGCTAACTGCCCCGAGGTCCCACAATAGCTCCTGGTCTTTCGGACTTCGGGCAGAAAGGTTCCAGAGAGTCCCGCAGGCGTTGCTCACTATGGTCAGGCTGTGAGAGCGCAGATGCTGAAGCAGAGTGTGGAGGCAGTTGTGGTCCCTAAGGATTTGCCTGTCGAGAAAAAAATACATTACTATACATCTCTTACTCCCAGCTGAAGATTATTTTTAATTAATGGACTAACTTTAAAAGAGCAAGAATGAAAATTAAAGCTAAAAATATTTCAATAGTAATGGGGCCGACAGAGTGTCAAACCTACCTGTAGTCTTCTCGTGTGGCGACCAGACTTGACACGTTCCGAAGGATTCCTCCACCGCTCTCGATGATGGCGAGGGAGTTGGTCTGACACCGGTACGTCAGCGTGCTAACCAGGAAACCGAGAGCTCCGTCAACCGAACAGATTGCCACCTTGTTTTCGATGCTGTGAGCTGACAGGTTCCACAGAGCGCTCAGGAGACTCTTTAAGGTCGACTCCTGCAAAACCACAAAAGTGTAAACCAGTTAAATTTGGACTCGTGGAAACATGAACTATGCGCAGAAAAATCTTCGGTCAGAAATGAGAAAGAGAGGACCCATGCCCCGCTTTTATTGTCATGAATCTTTGTCTGATGCTCTAAGGATCATTTTCCCACAGTACGACCATAAATCAGCAAGTACTTGAAACTTGTTTGAATCGTGTAATCCATCAAAGCGCACATATTGACTTTTGTCTGTATTATATTATCTCTACCAGGGGGATCAGAGCAGACAAATCCAATTCTGTTTTTCTTTTCTTTTTTTGTTACCTTGGTGGCCTGCAGTGCACAGGTCATCAGTGCCGACACACAGCCAATGTCTCGTAGGACTCTCTTGCTGCTATTGTCGGCCCTCCAGGATAGATTCCTCAGGATGCTGGACACCACCTGATGGAGCTCCTCGCTGTCTGAGGCCAGCTGGGCCACCAGAGCCTGCAGGCAGCTTTTCTTTGAGCACAGAGTGGCCTAATGGAGGAAGAAGTCAAGATTAAACATACTATCGGTTAAATGATTTGATGTCAGTTACTGTGACATACTGATTAAACACTAGCATTGCGCTCTTCTGTACCTTATTGACCACATCCCCAAACGTGAGGTTAGTCACTGCCATCCCTGAGTAGCGGCGTAGCGCCATGTTGATGGGGTCATTCTGCATGCCATACATGTCCTGGTCCAGGTGAATCAGATCAGCTACAACCTGCAGACCGCCTGAAAGAAAACATAAAACTCTCAGTAAAGTCTGCCACTGAAGCTGTTACAGCAAAAACATCTGTAGGTGGTTTTACAAACCTAATTCATTCATGGCACGTCGGTATTCCTCTTCAAAGGACAGCTTCATGATGGCGCACATGGCCTGACATATCTGAGGGTCAACGGGTTCAGGGATATCTGCAGGCGTCAAGAACAGAATCAAGGGTCTTTAAAGATACAGATTTGTAGAAAGCTTATTTCACTTTCTCTTGGGTATTGATCAGTCAGGTTCCATCGATATCCTAAAGCACAACCATTGATCATCTTGTAGAGAGGAGAACAGTAACTGGTGGTTTTATGTTCCCTGCACTTAGTCAGCTTTACTCCCCCATCATTTTGTTTCATTAGGTCTAAAAGGAACTCAACGATGGTATCAGTCCCTCCAGATTCAGGGAGAACTTGACCTATTCCATTGGAAGCAACCAGACTTCCCAACCGGACTTCCCAACTGTGTTTTTTGCCTCTTGGGTTTGACAGAGTCTCTTCTGGTTTAAACACAACTTGGATGGTTAATGATTTTGGAACTATCCGATGTTTATTGCCTCTGGTGAGTGTTTTACAATCATGTATTGAGATACCTCGGCTGATTCATTTTTTTGATTCCACTAAGTATGGGGAACTTAACTCACCAATGTTTTTGGTTTTTCTGGGTTTGGAAAGAACCTGAGGCGCTGGACTTTCGGACTACTCACAAAGATGAACACTTGGACATAAGTCAGCGTGGTAATAAAACAATGACGATAGACCCATGTTTGAGAAAACATTAGTTGATGTGTATACTTTTGGTTGATTAATGTCCAAACTGTTAGCATAGAGGAGGCGGAGCTCGTGACCTATTCTGTAGTCAGTCACCAGGGGGAGCTCTCAGTGTTCTTGCTTCACTCCCAGGCGGCTGTTTCTCCGTCTGTCTTAATATACAGTCTATGGTTCCTTGTTCAACCCGAGGCGCTGATGTGTTTAGTTCCTTCAGGTAAAGAGTGAACTTGGCAGATAAGTCATTTTGGTTCCACTTGGTAGGAACTTGGCTGAAGACAGTTTTTGGGTCTTCTGATTCAAGATAACTATGTTCTTCAGTGTTTTCTGGATATCGGAGTAAGAGAATTTGACTCACCAGTAGTTTTAGTTCCTCCTGGTGAAGGTGTCCCTGCGTGGCTCTCGATCCAGTCCCAGCCGCTGTCACAGTAGGTGCGCACCTGCTCTAGCATGTGTAGAACCCTCATCTCCCGGCGGGCCTGGCCCTCGTCCTGCTGGGAGTAGATGATGTTGTGGAGGGCGGCACTGGCTCTTGATTTAGCTTCTCGGCTGCAGCCAGTCATCGTTGTGCCACTTGCTGCCGTCTCCCCAGATCCGCCGCTGCCACCGGGGGCCTCATGCAGGATTTGAACCAGCAGTGGAACGCAGCCGGATTTCCTCATGGCGATGCAGCTGTCCTGAGAGCTGGACAGAGCCAGCAGAGTCCGAGACATCTCCTCCTTATCTCTGTTAGCGAGCATGGAGAGCAGCCAGAACACCATCTCCACCTGAAAAAGGGGGAGGGAAACCCTTTAATTTCTTTTCAGATTTCTACAGCATTCATTAGATAAAGATGTTATAATATTCTGGTTTTGTATCTTTCCTGTAAGGATGATGGCAGCCAGCTAATTTGCTAGACGGTTACACAGACATTTAAATTCCAATTTAACCAACTAGTGTAAAGACAATTGTAGTATTTGGTTAGCCAAGTGTGGCTAACGTTTGCACCACTAGCACCATTTTCTATATCAAAATACAAACTTTGCCGCTCCTCCCACATGCTATCTGTTCACTGAGCTTGTTTACATCCGGGTAGTAGAGCGAAGAGAGCAGATCCATCAACCAGAGCTACAGGCCGAGCGAGTGTTGGTCGGCTGTGTTGCATTTAGCACATAACAATTAAACGGCATCGAAGGGCAAAATACTAATTATTAGTTTAAGCGACGTTCTGGTGCCGAATGGCCGGTGATGGCGTTTAACCGTACAGTCAACTCAACGTGCACATCCATAGTTTCAGCTTGGAAAGACTTCTTGACTTTTTAGTTTGACCACAAATAAAAATCAAAGAACATCAGCATCCACTGAGCAACCAAGACAGACGAACGTAAGAAATGCAGATGTTTTTTTTTTATTATGATTTTCTAAGATTGAACTGAGAAGTTTTACATTCCTTTGATTCTTTTCCACCACCAGGGGGCTCTCAATCAAAACAATAACAAAAGATGACTTTGAGGCTGGCTCCACTCTTCATACATCATGATTTATTCATTTATAATAAAAGTAAGATAAATGTAGGGAGATAAGTGTTTGTGTCTGTGTTATAACCGCAGCAGCTGTTCTGAGCTCAGTTATGACGTCTCTGTATATTAACCCTTCGTAAACCTCGGTGCTGCAGTGAAGTGTCACCTTGCTGCCTCCGTCTGCAGGAGCTTCTGTTCCTGCTGCAGCACCTGACGACGAGCTGTTCTCCGGTTCTCCAGCAGGGGGCTTCTCTGCTCCAGACAGCTGCACACAGAGAAAAGAAGAAGATGTGAGGATGAGGCGGAGAAACTGGACAGACATTTTCTAAGAGCTCCGAGCAGAATCTGTTCTCCTTCCTGTCAGTGATGATCCAATCATTTTAGAGGTACACTCTTCAAATCAGCGTGTTAAAATGATGCAGGAAGTTCTCTTTATTCACACTCCACCTTTGTATTCTATGATGATGTGCACCAAGTCAACACAACTCTACGGTGGCTGGGAAGTGCAAAACAAAATTACAAAAGCAAAACATTTTACCAAGGACAAAACAAGTTAACAAGGTTAGAAACACTGGTCTGGAAGCCGCCTAGGTCCCTCCGTCTGCTTCGTTTCCTTCAAAAATTCCAGAGACCGTCAAGACAAAAAGAAAAAGTGGCTCACGAGGGTTCAACAAAAAGCTCTCTGTAATGATTTCAATTTGGACTGCAGTACCCATTTTAAACACTAGGGGTCAGAGTGTTTCATTTAAATATGGTACATTTATGCTCTAAGCTAAAATCATTGACCTTATTAAAACATTATCTTTTTTAATAACTTCATATATTTATCTGTATGTTGTTCATTTGACCTCTTAATGGATTGAAGAACACTCAGGCTGTTATAGGACTTTAATCCAATCATCATCTTCTACAGTTTATCTTCTAGAATAATTAAAGTTTAATGTTCATAAATGAATTAGTCTTTATCGTAGAAACAACAGAAAACTACGACAACAGTCATTGAATATAATAATATATAATATAATATTTCTAAATGTTCCCACACACAGATTTTGATTAAATGAATATTTCCACCTTTATTTAAACACATCTGCATGTGGTTAACGTCTCATTAAATAAACGTTAAGCCTCACACTTCAGCAGATATCCAGGAATCTAACACACACACACACACACACACACAGCCCTCCTCTTTGTCTGCAGACACACACATACATCTCACCCCGAGGCGTTGCCATGGTGACGGGATGATAAAAGGAGGGGTGAATGCTTTGATACGACTCTCTGAGGGTTTCAGTCTGTGTGTGTGTGTATATGCGTGTGTATATGCGTGTGTGTGTGTGTGTGTGTGTGTGTGTGTGTGTGTGTGTGTGTGTGTGTGTGTGTGTGTGTGTGTGTGTGTGTGTGTGTGTGTGTGTGTGTGTGTGTGTGTGTCAGACTGGATGCGAGCATGTGGCTCTGATCCAAACCTCCTCCATTAAACACGCCGGCTGCTTACACATGACGACAAAATGGACGCCGGCGAGAGCAGAAAATAAACCGATCATCTCGTTTTCATGTTTTTTTCTGACAGGATTCATCTACAGCAGAGACGCACATAACGTCCTCCAAAATCCTGTGACGTCCTGAACTCTCTTTAATCTACTTTATATTCTGATGGGCAGTAATCTACAGCAATGCATCATGGTCTATAAGATCATTTTATATCTGTAGGACAAAGCAGAAAGGGAAATCAACGTGTGCAGGACTACAGGAGGAAACAATCCAGATCGGAAAAGTCCAAAAAATTACTTTGTTTTTTTGTCCTTGATTAATCTTCAGGAAACATTCTGACATGTTGAACAGCGTCCTGTACTTCTGAGTGTTGTAGTCAAAACCACGCTAACCGAGACCAAGACATACCCGAGACCAGAGTGCTCCAAGACCAAGACATACCCGAGACCAGAGTGCTCCAAGACCAAGACATACCCGAGACCAGAGTGCTCCAAGACCAAGACATACCCGAGACCAGAGTGCTCCAAGACCAAGACATACCCGAGACCAGAGTGCTCCAAGACCAAGACATACCCGAGACCAGAGTGCTCCAAGACCAAGACATACCCGAGACCAGAGTGCTCCAAGACCAAGACATACCCGAGACCAGAGTGCTCCAAGACCAAGACATTTAGGGATCGAGACTGAGACCATAAATATGACATACAAATCATCCTCTTGTGTGCAGCGGGCGTGTCCCTCACTTAGACCGTAAAGGTTGTGGCCGTCACCGGGGGATAAAAATCAAACTATGAATGAATTGAAGTTATTTGTTCTTTTAGAAAGAGGAGTTTTCCTTCTATAAAAGAGTCTATCAGTGGTGGTCTTGACCGGTCTTGATTTAAAATCCGCAGTCTGAGACTGAGACAAGACAATTCCAGGACGAGAGCATAAACCATCTTAAAGTGGTCTTAAGACTACTCGAGTACTACAACACTAACTATTGAACATCAAACTTGCCCCACACGGGGATGAATTCATTTTAAACCTGTTGGGTCTAAAACTCTGAACGTCTCCGCAGAGATCATATTCAGTACGTAAACATCATCAACATTTAGTCCAGATAAAAATCTCATTTCAAGATATTACAGGTTAAAAAATGAAGCCTGGCATGTTAATGAATAACAATGAATGATTAAAGATTTCTCACTTGTTAAATCTTGAATTTGACGTTTATCTGTAACACTGTAAATGTCTCCGTTGGTGAGATGAATAAAGGATTATCTTATCTTATCTGGAGCTGTCAGGTCAATGTGGATTATTAAGTGTAACATTTATTGATGACGAGGAATTAGGCAAATACACTCTGTGTGCATCTGAACACTTGTACAAATCATGACCTAAAACCTGCATGAGATCAAATAAATAAGGTATTTTAATAATAATCCGGTCTGATTCTGGACGCTGTCACTGTTCCAAGATGTGATAAACTGGTTCTCAGCACAGCTCTGATTATCTCCGGGTCTATTCTGGACCTTGGTTTTGATTTTTAATTGATGCACGCAGTCTTTTGGGTCTGTTTTTCCAAACGTTACAAACTTAAAAAAGGAAAAGTCTGTGTGATAACAGTGTGCAGTGTGTCTCTGTCTGCAGGGAGCGACCTGCAGCAGACACATCAGAGTGTTCCTGAAATTGGGCTGAATTCCTGCACGCTCTGTTGGAGCTGCGTCTCCGTGTCTCTGCCACCTCGTTGTTATTCCCATCAGAGAAAGGACGAAGCGACTCGCTCTCTTTAACTCAGACACTCTCACTCTGTGCCAACCCTGCAGCCTGGCAACAACCAATCGCAGCCCGGCGCTGAGACGGTGGAACAGAGCTGGTCTCTCTGCATAGCAACGAGCAGGAGAGCGAGCAGGAGGAGGAGAGACTGCTACATGTTTCATCTGAAGAGTTCTACTGACCCAGAACCTGTTAGGCCTTCATTTCATTTTTTATTGATTCAACTGCCGAATTTTTTACGAGTAAAGAATTGTGAAATGTTTACATCACACACTATCACTTAAGCAGAAGACAAATTTGACTCAGCAATTAACCTAAGGAGCATGTCGCTGGACTGTTGGAGGAAGCCGGCAATGGTTCAAACCAGGCACCTTCTTTCCAGCGCCAGAGGAAAGCTGTCCAGACTTTTTTAACAGGGGTGGCCCATAGTGTATCTTCTGTATCCAGTTTATTCTTTTGAACTGTTCTGATCTTTTATTTCCACAAAAGCTCTTCTAGGGACAAGTGTTGCAAATAAGCACCCGCTATAAACACTATGATAAATGCATTGGATTGCTGCTTTCAGTTTGTCTAGTCTCTATCAAATAAACCATGAATCAATAAATATGGGGCTCATGCAGGGGTGGCCTGACATTTGTGGGCACACACACGCAACTTAATCAAAAAAATGCAACCCTTCTATCCCCACTGATGATGTGTAAGAAACACAAATTGGCTGCATGTAAATCCTTTTAGCTTAAATCTTTTGGGGCTCAAGAACAAAGATGTTGAAGAACTGTAAGTTATTAGGTGCACTGCAGGTCTGCACCAGTATGAGCAAATTATTTATTTACAACTGAAAGAACGACCATAGTTGATTTGTACTGAAGTCCCGCCTCCAATTGGGCAAATAGCCAATCATAGATTCGGATTTTGGGTCGGCACCTGGGGGGAGCTGATCAGATTACAAGGGGGGCCCATGCCACCCCTCCAGACACGCCTCTGGACACTCATACTTTATATGATGGATGTCGTCATGTCAGCAGCTCTTTTCATGGCCTCTAATGTTTGTTCAGATGGGATTAATAATCCATCGCATGACATTTTCCTCATCCTTATACAAACGTTGAAATATTATTCACAGTGAAATGATTTGAATCTGTGAAAGATGTTTTCTTTAAGGATTCGTCTGTTTATCCAGGTCACAGGTCGCAGTAAGTTCATGCTGTTAAATAATCAATGAACCCAGCTGAGATGTTCCAACGCGTTAATTATTCATAACGTCAGACCTCACCCTTCCCCCGACCAATCAGCACGAAGACAACCCCAGCTGACTGATTCTTTTGCTTCACATTTTATTTGACGAATGTTTTTGTTATCAGTGCAGAGACTGAAACTGTTACAGATAACAGACACATGAAGAGAAGAAGTTTGAGCAGCTGCTGAAACACAAACCAGTGAATCAGTGAAGTGATGCAGGCTTACAGCTCAGCCTCAGTTTAGCCCCCTTTAGCATCTTATTTTGGTCTCAGTACAAGTTTAACGACGATGAGATGCAGTCAGAGAGAAGCTGGTGAACACTGGGAGGATTTAGCAGCTAAGAGGGGGGATGTCTTTTTCTCAAGAGGTGGTTGAGACCCATAACAGAGCTAAAAGAGGGAGAATAAAACCGTCTCCACAATAACTCCTGAAAATATCTAGATCATTTCAGGAGGACTGCTCCGAATATCTGTCTTCAATGCTACGTGTAGTTGAACAGAATCACAATCTGAACTAAAGAGTGGAGAAGAACATACTGGAGAACAGGAAACAGAATGCAGCAGGTTCATTAGAGCACGGAGATCGTAGAGGTGGCGTGCAGACAGTCTATGGTCGTGCAGCGATCACAGGGAATAAACGTCACCACCCCCTCCCACTCGCTCGAGGTGAATTCTCCTGATTATATCCTGCTGCGTTCTCACATCAGCTCACTCTGACTTTCTGCAGAATAAATACGAGGAGGCTGGAGGAGAAACTCCGGGTGAAGAGAGAAACATTCAGCTGTTTGTGTTCACACATGCAGCTCACCACGAACACTTCAGGAGCTTTCTGCAAGTGTGAAAGCCCTTTGTGTGACTCTGATCATCAAGGGGACACTAATTAGTCTGTATGTTTGTCATTCAGAAAGACAACACAGAAGACTCAAGCAGAATCAAGAGAAACATCACAAACAGCTGCACTCGTCAGCCAATCGTCAGCTGAGTCAGAGTGAAAAATGGAGACAAACTGGTCGAACCAGAAACACGGTGAACATTTTCAAACACAGAGAGAGAGAGAGTCAGAGATTACAGCCAGAGCGTTTAGCTGAGGATACACGTCAAGATCTTTGGTTTTTAGTTCCTTTGTTTTGTTTGTAAATGAAAAGATTCGAGTCAAACATGGAGACTGAAGCAGCCGTGAGTATGAGACTGAGACGCTGTGATTGATCTCTACAGGTCTGAACAGGACGTGACAGGTGAGACAAACGTCAGACCTGACTGTTGTACAAAGTGACAGATATTTAAGTCTTAGAGCAAACATTTAGAGTCTCCCGGTTCTTCTGCTGCTCGTCGAGGAAACATGAAGTCAACTGTGAGATGTTCTTTTTGTGTTTTGGAATCAGTTTGAAATGTGATGAGAGATCAAATCTGCTGTTTTACGTCTGATAGCATCTACTATAGCTTACTCTATGATCAGACATTAAGGAAACATGCTATGTTGAAGTGCTGGCTTCTCTGACAACAATGCAGCAGCCAGTATGTCCTCCTTCTAACTTTAGATTCTGGTCCTGAATGGTCTGGATTTGTTTGGACCAGAGAAGGTAGGCGGTTTTAAGGCACCCCCACACGGCCGTTTTGGACGCCCCTCGGTTTGCCAGATATGAGAGCAGTTATCAGGTCAAACCGACAGGTGTTGCAGCGATGGAAGCGGGCAAGAGAACTGGTTCAGATAGAAGTGATTGTACCCGACCTAAAAAGCCTCTGCATGTTTCTAATAAGCTCCACGAGCAGAAACGTGCTCAAACTAGGATCAATATTGGAGATGCTTTTGAAAAATGGAGAGAGGTTAGAACGCAGAAAGGTTTACAGACCGATGCAGAGCTGGATAAACACTGAAGCTTCAGTGTCCACCACATGGTGACCTGCGTGAGCATCCACTCTAGAGAGGAGGGGGGGAGACAGCTCTCTGTAATGTTTTGAATTTGGACTGCAGTACCCATTTTAAACACTAGGGGTCAGAGTTACATACTGCTCTTTTAACATGAAGGTAAGAGGTCACTATAACAAACAAATCCTACAGCTCCTCTTTATGACAGCGTATGTATTTAATGAACTCTTCATTAGACGTTGGTCCATCTTCTGTTTCTTTTGACCTAATTCTTTATTTATGTGATGAAACAGGTGTTCCCTGAAGTCTAACAATCAAACGATTCACTGAGTCTTCAAAGGACTGAAAACAGACGGACGATGAGCGTCGTCGAGGAACATTCAGCGGAAAACGAGCAAAAAGAGGCTGCGATAAATCCCAGAGAGGACGATGTGATAAAAGAACTGGACCCCGCAGAGAAAAAGGACGAAAACATGGAGACCAAGGACGTTCTGAAGACGAGTCAGAGTGACCGGAGGACGATCGGCCCGCTGAGTCTTTTAAAAGAGGACTTCAGTCAGTTTAAAGAGGAAGTACTGAAAGTGTTCAGAGACTCGAGTCAGACTGAAGATAGACCTGTCAGCAGCACACTGGACCTCCTGAAGGAGGACCTGAGCCAGTTTAGAGAAGACGTGACAAGTGTCTTCATGTCCACCAGGGACAAAGACAGCAAGTCTGTAGATCCTAAAAGCAGTCAGATGGCGGAGAAGACAAACAACCTTCTGAGTTCCTTTAGAGAGGATCTCTCGAACGTCTTCAGATTCAGTCTTTCAAAGGACAGAGACGCTGCAAAGGACGACCAAAGGAAGGCTGGAAGAACCGAGGAACCATTAAAGAGTCTGTTTACAAGAGAGACAAAGACTCCTCAAAGAGCAGAGGACACTGAGGGAGGAAAAGAGACACTTTCAGACATGAGTGAGGAACAAATAGACGACGATGGTTTCAGTGGAAATCTCTCAGAGACGGTCGACAACGAGCAAATCAACAACATGAAAGAAAGGACGGACGAACCCGAGGACAGCGAAGTGGACGTGAGCGTCTCTGAGGAGAAAACTGAAAGTCTGTCTGAAACACGAGGAAGTGAGGAGGTGATTCCTTCACAGACGGGTAGGTGTGATCAGTTTAGATTCAAAACTCGTATTTCTGAACTGATATTTTATCACGTACCTAAAATAAGACAAAAAACAAGAGTGAGAATAAAAAGAGATGAAACCAACGATGGAGACCTTCCTTATAAATTCCACCAGATTCGTGTTCTGTCAGTCTCCGCTTCGTCACGTTACTATACTCTGCAGCAGATACACAAGGCTTCTATGTTTACCGGATGCACAGCGCACCAATTCATCAAGGAGCAGATCGAGCGGGACAGGAAGTCCGACACCGAAACAACATTAAACATCCGGTTTATTTTCAAAATAAATCACTCCGTTTTGACAGTTCAATGACCAGATGCGTGTTTGTTGATGTGTTTATAAGAGTTTTTATACGGTTTAATACCACATACAATGCCTTATCTCTTGATTCTGTAATCACTGGCGGTGTCCGGCCGTGCTGCTCCGTGCTGTGCTCTGAGAACGCTGCCTGTGGGTGTTGACGGACGAGGGAGCACTGAGCGAAGCTGACATGCAATGCACAATGCAATGTTTTACTGAGATAATAAATCACGACAGACATAGACTTCATTACAGTTAGTTCTGTTTTATCAGCCAGTTGAGTCGCCCCCTACTGGCCATTAGAAAGAATGCAGGGTTTAGGCTCTTTTACGTTGGCCTCAGCTTATAAACAGTCTTTCTCCAGATATTCACCCGACAGCAGAGCAGAGATGTGAGATCGAAGAGAGAAGTGACGACTTCTTGGTGGTGTCAGAAGAAGATGAGACAACAAACGGGAAGGAGGCAGAAGAAGAAAGAGGTGAGGTAGAAGCAGAGAAAGAAGAAGACAAAGATGAGGAAGAAGCTGAGCAAGAAGAAGTAGAAGAAGAAGAAGACGTAGAATCACAACCAGAGACTCTTCTGTCTCTGTCGTCTGTGATCAGTCTCTTTAACCTGAGAGACCAAAACAAAGACGACACGAGGTGAGTCGACCCACAGAACGACAGAGTAACGTTTAGCTCTCAGAACATCTGGTTCAACCCGTTTCAAACAGCTGTGTGAAGAAAGAACGCTGTGAATAAAAGATTTGTTGTCTTTTCTGTGCTTTGCAGGGCTCATGAAGTCGACGTGTGGTCAGTGAAAAACTGTAAGCTTTATCGTCCTTATTTGTCTTTAATGAACGTTATAGTATCGTCTGCATAGAGTTCAACTTCTGCTCACTAGTTACTAGTTTTTATTGTGATAGTTTTGTTATCATCTAATACCAATGAAAGAATAATAATGGCCGTCTGAGTAACGCCAGTTTTGGAGGACTTGTCGTCCTGCTCAGTCAGCTGACCTATCCTTTCTGTCTCACAGTTGCCTGCTATTTGACCTTTGACCCAAACACTGCTAACTCAGAGCTCAAACTGACAGACGGAAACAGGAAGGTGACCCGAGTGTGGTCGGACCATCGACCCTCGAACCACCCGGACCGGTTCGAGCGCTGTCCCCAGGTCCTGTGCAGGGAGGGGCTGCTGGACTCGGTGTACTGGGAGGTGGAGTGGAGCGGGGGGGCAGATATTGGCGTCGCCTACAACAACATCTGCAGGGACGGAGACACGGCGAGCTGCCTGCTTGGACACAACGAGCGCTCCTGGAGTCTGGAGTGTTCGGAGGGAAGCTACACGCCGTGTCACAATAAAAAGAGGTTCAAGTCGTCCTCACCGCAACCCTTCACACGCAGAGTCGGGGTTCACCTCGACTGGTCTGCAGGGGCTCTGTCCTTCTACTGCGTCTCTAAGGACGCCATGGTCCACCTGCACACCTTCACCTCCAACTTCTATGAGCCTCTGTACCCGGCTTTCTGGGTCTGGACCTACGACGGCTCAGTGGCGCTGAGTCAGGTGGAGTTAGACTGGGAACGACTGCTGCAGTGAACCAGGAGCAGCAGGTTCAGCCTCGGGGTCGGGTCAGAGGTTAAAGTTTGAGGTACGACCCCGTCTAAGAAGCACTGACGGACAGTTAGGGTGTGGTGGGTGATGAAGGCTGGACATAGTCGCTCACAATGAGCAGAATGACGGTCGATGTTTATGGTTAGCAGCCATGTTAGCATTTCAGACTGTGTGAGGGGTGTTATTACTAAATCCTGCCAAAGACTTCCAAAAAGCTCAAAAATAAAACTTAGCACTGACAGCACAAAATAATATTCAACTACAAAACAACAAGAAGATGGTTTTAAAATCAGTAAAGAGTTCTACGGATCTTAAATATAGAAAGGTGGCTAAGTGACTGATTGAAAGCTTGCTAGCTTAGTTTCCATCATCAGACAAACAAGTTGAAACTGTTTGATATAAACATTAAAATGATAAAACATTTCACTTCCTTCTGTCTCCACACTGTGTACAAACCATGTCCTGGTTTTATAGTTTAGACTCTGATGGTCGAGCTTCCAAACCTGGATTTAGTGTTTAGAGTTACTCTACAGCTCCACTGGTTCCAACCAGGGACCGCCCGGACTAGCCACATGTTTATCCAATCAGGTGCATTCATTGAGGCTACGTCACCTATTGCAAAATCTACAGTGAAAAACTCGGCTATCAAGAGTGGGAGGAGAGGTCCAGGAAAAAAGAGATGTGTGTGTGTGCGTATTGTTTGTGTGTTAATGTATATGTCTGACCTGTAGCTGGCTCTCCTGACTCCCTCGGGCCTCATGCAGCTCTTTCTCCAGCTGCTCCAGACGAGCAACACGCATCTGAAACACACACACACACACACACACACACACACACACACACACACACACACACACACACACAAGGTTCAGACACCTCCAGATGTGCTCTGCCTCCATCAACCAGCTGTCCGTGTAAACAATGTAAATAACTACAAGAAACGTATTCTATTTCTAATCAGTTTAATGTGTTTCGGTGTAAATAACCGTCCAATCAGCAGCCTCCGTCTCACCTGGGTCCTCTGAACGACCTCGTCACTGGTGCCGAAGCGTTCCTCCATCACGGACTGAACCTGCTGAGCCTCAAACTCCAGCTGCTGTCGGATCAGATCCATCTGCAGAGAGAACTGCAGCACACACGCACGCACGCATGCACGCACGCACGCACGCACGCAAGCACGCACACACACACACACACACACACACACACACACACACAGAGGTTAGAATATGTCGGCAAACACTTACCTACAATCTGTGATGAAATCATCAGAGTTTATAAATCTGCTCGTTCTCTGAAGTTTACAGTGAAACACTTTTTTTGCCAACACAGCCGTCATGTTACGTTTTGCAAATCTGCGTCTTTTTGTTTGTTTTTTAATCTTTGCATTTTGTTTTGCTTCTGTCTCAGTTGTTACTTAAAGGTCACATATTCTCCTCCTCTTCAGTGTAAATAAGTCTCAGAGCTCCTCTAAACATGTGTGTGAAGTGTCTGGTTCTAAATCCACTCTGATCCTGTATTTGATCATGCCTATAAACCCCTCTATTTCAGCCCTGCTCAGAACAGGCTGTTTCTGTGTCTGTAGCTTTAAATGTAAATGAGCTGTGTCTGACCACGCCCCTCTCTGGAAGGGCTTGGGTGGCTCGGGCTTTCTCGCTCCATGTCCTATTGTTTACGGTGAGAAGGCAGACTCAGAGGGCAGAACAAACACCTAGCTGTGGGAGGGTCACCCACCTGGGGGAGGGGTTACTGCCAGGTCTGCATGCTGCTTTACAAAGTAAGATCAAATTAGTGTTTAAATCATTTGTTTACTGATTTCCTTTTGTTGTGCACAGTTTAATATTCTTTCTGGTGAAAATTTTAAAATGTTAGTCTTTCCCGTCTTTGCTGTGCACCAGTTCTGTTTTAAAGGCTCGTCTCATGTTGACGCCTTTTCAAAATAAAGGCAGAATCATTTCATAAACTGAAGTCAATAAAAGCTTTTACGGTATATAAACAATACGTTTGTGTTCTTAGGGACATTTTTAGACAGAAACAACAACAGGACAGTCAAAGTCAAAATGAAAATAAACGAGTCTCAAGGAGGGACAAGTTTGAACTTCCTATTGTGGAAAAAAATGCAAAAAAAAACATCTGATGATGATAGAAAACAAAAGTCCTACATGTGATGTCTTGTTCATTTTTGAACTTTGTTTTTAGACTAGACTAATCTAGACTTAGATTAGTCTAATAACGACTCTAGATTCTGATTCTGATTCTGATAATTATTTGATGGTTCAGGCCTCACAGGGTTAAAGAGTTCAAACAGGAAGTGGATGTTAACAGAGCGATGACATCATGTATGAGGATTGAATGTCACTAAGTAACAGTAAAATAAACAATTTGATTATCCTGCAAGAAGCGGTGCATGTCTCAGACATGGATGGGTAAAGTGTCTAAAGTCTGATGAAAATCTCACCGTGTCGATGCGAGGAAGCTGAGACATCCGCTGTGACAGCGCATCCAGCTGGCTGAAGTACCAGCAGCGCTCCCTCTCCTCGCGGTCGATCTCTCCCAGCAGGAGGTTTCTGCAGACGGACACACAAACACACAGCAGAACTTACAGTTAGCATCACAGCTAACAGCTGTGCGGGCAGCCAATCACGGGTTTGTCTCACGCTATCACACCAACAAAACAAACTCCTGACATCAGAGGAAGCTTTAAGGGCAACGCTCAGAGGGAATAAAGGACAGAGGATTTCATGATCTGCTCTTTTATCGCTCAAGAGGGAAATCTGTGTCAGTGCAGGGTTTATAGAGAAAGCATTAAAACAGCTGGATGGAGGTGGAGTCTGTGTTTTCATATAAACCTGCTTGTGTTTGGTTGTAGTTTGCAGTATTTGTTGTTCATGTTTTCTTTATTGACAGCACGTTGAGCTTCACCTAATTTAATGTTGTTTTTAAATATCTAACAATTAAAGGAGCAATATGTAACGCTGACACCTAGTGTTTAAAATGGGTACTGCAGTCCAAATTCAAAACCCTGGAGAGAGCCGTACCCAGGTTTGACCTGATAACTGGTCTCATATCTGGCAAACCGAGGGGCGTGATAATTGATCCTCTGCAGACCATGAATAAGCTCAAGTCTGTCGGCAGATCTTTAATATTGAACCAACATACCCATATGAACAACATTTCAGAGACTGACCTCTCCTTGTACAGCTCCTCCAGGTGGTGGTCGCTCAGTCGTCCATCCGCCCCGCTGATCACAGCCGTTTTGGGCGGGGCTCCATCCAGGAAGTGATGTGGCAGCATGACAGCGGCAGCCTCTCCACCGGATGCTGCACTCAGACGAGACGACGCTCTGAGAGGACTCCTCGCTCTGCTCACCGAGGAGGAGGAGCAGGAGGGAGGAGGCAGAGCAAGACGATCATCAAGCTCCACCCCTCCAATCCCAGCTGGCCCCGCCCCTCCGAGGCTGCCCGCCAGCAGGCGAAGGTTGTGGGGTTGATGTTTGAGTTCGTAGTAGTTTGTAAGGTCCATGTGGAGCTCTGATGATCAATTATCATGAGATCAATATTTAGACTGTCAAATGAACAATCAATCAAAATCAATCATTTATCGTCCATCCATCCAACATGTGACAGCTCATCCATCCTTTACATCCTTCATTTATTTATCCACCCATCATCCTTCCACCAAACCGTCTATCTATCCAGAAACTCATTCAACCGTCCATCCATGAATCCACCCATCATGAACCAACTCATCCAACCATTACAACAATCCATCTGCCCATCCATTCACTCATCCTTCATCTACCAATCTATCCACCCATTACACCACCCATCCAACAGTTCATCCATCCAACCATGATGCACCATCTCGACCAACCACCATCAACCACCATCCATCCAATAATCCATCATCTATCAATCCATCCATTTCAGCGTACATAAATGCATCCCTCCATCCATCCCACCACTACTATTCATCCATCATCCTTGCATCATCTATGGAGTCAGATCAGTCTCAATATTCACAAATGTATTTCAATGCACACAAATAGATATCATTCTATAGAAATGTAAAACACAAATATATGATCCATGTGGATCTGGTTACATTTATATACGAACTGTTCTGTCTGCATTTACAGACTGTTTGTCTTGTGTGAACCTCATTACATTTGTGTGAGGGATTTTTGAGACTCCCCTGCCGTGGTTCGATTCACAAATGCATTTTTTTCAACAGGGAAGTGTCTGTAGCCTATCAGATGTCTCCTTCCTGTTCAGCCAATCACAGTAGTGTAGATTCGAGGGTATGTTTTAATGTGATCACTAAGCGTTACATCTGCGCAGACAGAGATTAGCCTAGCTGTCTGATTCAAGTCATCAAATGCTATTTTGACATCAGTCTAAATCCATCCACCATCCATCCAATGGTTAATCCATCAAACAAATTATCCGTCCATCCATCCATCCTCTATATTTTTGAACATTGAATCCACCCATCATGAACCAACTCATCCAACCATTACAACAATCCATCCATCTCCTCTTTCCATTTTCTCGCTGACAGAAAACATCAGTCGTTGCTGCTTTTACTCTCAGTTTATGTTCATTGAATTTCAGTCCAGACGAATTTAATGACATTAATGAGTTCTCTGATTGGATTGAGTCTGAATGAGGCAGACCAGCTGCAGCCAATCGGGTTAGCTGATTGAGTCGATTCATTTCAGTGTGAATGATGATTGGTCCCATGCGGAGGCTCGGGGACAGAAACGTACTGCTGAAACTATCATGCATAAATCTCTTCCAGAGTCCAGTTGTGACAGATTCTGACCTTTGAGTTGGTGCAGCACGTCGCTCCGCCCGGACGAGGCCAGAGTTCCCGCCTCCTGTTCCAGTTTACTCTGCAGCTGCTTCAGCACCTCCTGCAGCAACGAGAGGAGCAACAAGGAGCGAGTCAGACAAACACAGATTCAAACCAAAACAAACGACAAAACAGAGAGGGAAAGGCTGGACGAACACTTTGTACTTCACAGTCACTCTGTTGTTCTTTGATTTCACTTCAATAGTCTCCAAATATGAGGTGACCACAGTTCAGAGCCGGTTTTGTCTCTGACGAAGACGCAGTGCATCGAAACGTTAGTCCTTTACACCTTCATAAGTTCGCCATAAGTGATTAGTGTGCTCCAGTACTTCCTTTGGATTCTGCCTGAGAGAAAGAGTCCTTTGAATTATTTTGATGTCTCTGTCCTTCTCTGAGAGCGCTGACCTCCATCTGTGGACGTCTGAAGCACAAGAGTTTCCTCCTACTGCGCCACTACAACACTTTGACTGCAGGAAACAGTAACAGCACGCTAATACTTCTAACACAGTCGAGTAAAGAATGAATGTAGCCTAGCGGTGAGTGAGTGGGCCCCATGTATAGAGGCTTAAGTCCTTGGGAGCGGACAGCTCGGGTTCGAATCCGACCTGTGGCTCCTTCGTCCAATATCGTTCCCCGCTCTCTCTCGCTTTCTCTCTCCCTGATTTCCAGCTCTATCCACTGTCCTGTCTCTCCAAATAAAAGACTGAGCGTACGTTTGACCCCCTTTGGTTCACAGATGATCTAAAGCTCATCACGCTCTGAATGTTGAAGGTGAAACGAGTGAAATGCTGTTTGTTTTTTAACACAGCACAGAATATATCGATCAAATCAACATTTAAGATCATGAACAACAAAACGTCGGCAGAATTTAGATTCAGATTCCATAAAAGATGAAACATCCATGAAACAGGTCAAATCCTCGAGCAGCAGAGATGATTTCATCCAGAACTAAAAATTAACGACAGATATTCCTCAATGTGCAGATGCCACTTCTCCTCGTGACGCTCCTGACTGATGTTAAAAATTATAACTACGTTTCATCTTCTCCTTCCTCCTGCAGAAAGACTCACCTGCTGCAGGTGAAACATGTCCAGCTGCTGTTAGCGTTAGCACTCCTCTCTTATCTGTCTGTGTCAGAAAACCGGCTGAGCTCGGTTGGATAATCCAGCTGCTGTCAGCATCTGGCCACGTGAGCGTGTGTGTGTGTGTTTGTGTGCACCTTCATGTGTGTTTATGTGTGTGTAGCTGACAGGATTTATGTCAGCAGGCTTTGGGTCTTAGCCTGATTTCACAGGTTTCTCTCTTTATCTCTCTCTCCGTGTTATTATAGTGTTATGTAGACGATTCCACAGTTTAAAGATTTCTGAGACTTTACATGTGTTGTTGATGTTGTTGATGTTGTTGATGTCTAATCAGTGTCTGTTGTCTGTTGTCTGTGTCTGTTGTAGTTGGTCGTGCGTGTTGCTGTAAATGTTGCTGTGTAGCGTCTAACCTTCATGCCGGTGGTCTCGTTCTCCAGTTTGGACAGGTGGTTGGAGTTGTCCTCCAGCTCCCTCCTCAGGTGGGAGTTCTCCTTGCGGAGCGCCTCCACCTGGTGGGCCAGCTGGTCATAGGAAGCCACGCCGTTGGCCATCTTTACTCTGTGCAGCGCCACCTGCAGGAGGAGGAGGAGGAGTGTTATAAAAACATCAACAGACAGAAATCACAGCGCTGCAGCTACAGGAAAAAGATTTATTTGAACTCATTTCTAAAGATTGTTTGATCCTGTTTTTTACAAACTGATAAAAATACATGAAAAGAAGATCATGTTTTATTTTCAGGTGTAAATACAAGGTGAGCACTGTAACGCAGGAAAACACCCGAAGGCAACTTAACCACGTCA
>CM036536.1:796436-803936 GCA_020745685.1 Tautogolabrus adspersus | reverse complement strand
TTTCAAATGTAATGTTTTAAACTGAAGCGTAAGGATTAGACTTTTGATCATAACAAGGAGCTGCTCCATCTCGTCTGAACGTCGTCATGGAGACGATTTGAGGACACTTCTTAGAGTTCAGTCTGAACGTCTTCAGAGGGAGACTGTACGAGCTGAGAATGTTCAAAGTGACCAAACATCTTTCTCCACCTGTGGCGTTGGTCGGCACCGTCAGTCCGATATCCGATACGTAAATTACGTCAATATCGGACCTGATGGCGATATTTGATCGGATCGATCCCCTCTCTAGTCAGGTGTTTAGCCTCGGGCTGCTTGTTCTGTCTGATTCTCCTTTACTGGGCTTTTAATTAACACACATGAATGTTTAATAACTTCATTGATCAGTAGCAGCAGCATGACGTGGACTCTACACGTGTTTGAGGTTCCCTCACGGATCCTGTAAATTAGCCTTAAACACCGATCCAGACACACCCCGAGGTCACTGAATGATGTTCTTGGACCGTTTGGACCACAAACACATATGAGGTCTCTTTTGAACACCAACACTTAATGTGTTGAGCTTCTTCCAATAATCATTCAAACGTGCGTACGACTGTTGTAATCAGGGGCGTGGCCAGACTTGACGTGATGTGGGTGGCCGCTGACGTCTGCAGAGGTGAAGTGTTACTACTGCGCACATTCACACCCTTTCTATCTCCACAATGAAGTGAAAACATTTAGATCAACGATTCTCTATTCTCTCATGTTCCCTGAATGCATCACGACTTTTTATCCAATAATATAAAGTCTATTAATGTGTATAAGATTTGAGTGGTTTAAAGAAATGATGACTTGTCACACAGTATTTCTACACCGTGGTTTTTGTTCTTTCACTGATGACTACTTGTCTGTTTATCGAGTCCTGCGGCTAAACATTAAACAGGAAATGAGCCGATAAACAATCAATACATGAACCTCAGCCACGGTGAGGTCGTTACTGTTGGCTCAGAGCTGCACATGCTCAGTGCGTCCTGATTCCTGTGACTGAATCAGAGAGTGACCTTCACTGCAGAGACGACGAGGGAGCGCTCACAGCACGGTGTGACGCTGCAGAGACGGTTTCAGACGGTGCATTAATAAAAACTTCTCTGACTCTCCGTGTCTGTGATGATTCTCCGTCTTTAATGTCCGTTTTCTTTTCTGCTCGGTGCAGCAGATCTAAAGTCCGTGGGCGGTCAGTGCAGCAAATGTCACTGCTGCATTCATAATGAGGAGCTGACCACCCTCAGAGGATTGTGGGTCAGAAGAGGAGGAGGGTGGCGGTCTGAGAGGAGGAACAGGATCAGGATAAAGTGGATTGATAGTGGAGGAGCTCTCAGGTTACAAAGCAGAACACAGAAGTGAACCACAACCACCATCTCATTTAAATCACTATGAGGATAGAAGAGCCGAGAGAGATATACGATCTGATGAAATATGAGACTCCTTTTTCTCCCAGAATGCACTCTGATTTATGGCACGTTAAAGGTTTCATCAGTGATAATCACTCCGACATGTTGGAGCATGAGAGAAACCTTACATTTTCTGCCTTGCTTTCCTACAAATGGTTGCTCTAAAGACCAAAGTCTCACAAAAACACAAAGAAAGTAACCCATCAGGGCCGCTGTATATCCACCTTGTTATGCAGCCATGTGGTCTGGTGTGTTTATAGAGAGAGATGTAACAGCTGTTTGTGGTTATAAAAT
Source organism: Tautogolabrus adspersus (assembly GCA_020745685.1). Taxonomy (NCBI): domain Eukaryota; kingdom Metazoa; phylum Chordata; class Actinopteri; order Labriformes; family Labridae; genus Tautogolabrus; species Tautogolabrus adspersus. Next base: position 802,212 of record CM036536.1, on the reverse strand, counting down.
ATAAAAACACAACTTTCTCTTCACAGCCACCAGACTCCATTAACACATGTACCCTGATGGACGATTGGAGTAGCTCGTCTACCACCGCCTGTACAGCCTGTCGACCTGCTGCAGGACACAATACGTTAAATCGAACTTATAGTCTTAAAAAATCTGAATCAGGCTTTAAGGGTTCAGATCCCGGATTATATCATCAAGTCCTCACGTGAAGAAGAACAAAATGTGTGTGAGGGTCCCATCAAAAATGCCCTGACATATTGATTCACCCCCCCCACCCACACACACACACACACACACACACACACACACACATACGCAGAGCGCTCTCTTGCTGCAGTCATTGCAAAGCATACTGGGTAGGAAAAATGTGGGGGCTCCCCGAGAGGATAACGGATCACACGGAGACTTAATGGGCCTTAACAGAGCCTGTTAACGTTGCAGTTGCTATGGAAACCCGACCGTTCTGAAGCGTGTGACCCCAATATGAGACAACGAAGACGAGGAGGTGATGACACGAGAAGAGAGAGAGAGAGAGAACAACCGAGAAACACACCTGAAGGATAGAGACGATGATTTGAATCAATAACCAATCATCAGTAACCATGGCAATAAAAAAACAGCGTCACTAAACTGATATCAGTAAATTATTAATCAGCTGATACTGAACCAAACACGTCAAAAGAGACTGATTTCTGAACAAAGAGAGCATCCATCGATCACCTGCCCCTCCCCCCTCTCCCTCTCCCTCCTAGCCTACATCTCTTTCTCTCCCTCTCATTCCTCTGGGACTGTCTGGTTACCACGGCAACCGCATCCTTCAGGCAGAGAGCAGTGCAGAGGGGGAGGAGGAGTCAGTCAGACATCCAGAAACATCTCCTTCTCTGTGTCTCGCACAGAATCGCTCTTAAAAATGAAGAAATGAGCCCAGACTGGGAGTCTAGGACGTTTTTTTGTGTTGCCATGGTTTCAAAGAGGCATCGATATCGTTTTTCACTCAAATTGTATCAAAGTTTAAAATTCTTGTGTTGTGACAAATACAGCAGGAAAGTCAGAGTCAGAGACGACAGGAAACTCTCAGTGTTCCTTCCTTTCAGCCTCCAAAAAACTCGCCGTTAAAACCATGACATCAGAGCGTCCTGAGAGAAGGACTTCCTGTCCCTGAAGCAAGCGGAGTCCCAGATGGACTGGAGGCCAGTTTGGAGTCCACTACATCCAAATCAACCCCCACACAACCCCCATCCAAAAGCAGTGGATCGGTCTGAACATAAAAGTGACGTTTTGATGAAATTATCATCAAACCGAGAAACCCTTTAAAGGTCAGAATATAGTCCAATGAGGTTTGTGTAAACACGACCCAGAATTTGGGGAAACGTGTAAAAGCCAGTGTATGCACATCCAGGTGAACATGCAAACAGGTGCAGGACAATAGATGTACTAACTGCAGAAAGAAGAGAAAGGTGTTCTCACTGTTCAGCTCCTGAACGAGACAGAGAAACACGAGCTACGAGATCTTGTCTGAAGGCGCACACCCTGCTGCACTAGATCAGTTTCTGGAGCCTGAGCAGACATAATCATGAGCAGCTGTACTTACATCACAGGAGAACTACAAGATCACAGTAAAACTACAAGACCACAGGAGAACTACAGGATCACAGGAGAACTACAAGATCACAGGAGAACTACAAGATCACAGGAGAACTACAAGATCACAGGAGAACTACAAGATCACAGGAGAACTACAAGATCACAGGAGAACTACAGAAACACAGGAGAACTACAAGATCACAGGAGAACTACAAGATCACAAGAGAACTACAAGATCACAGGAGAACTACAAGATCACAGGAGAACTACAAGATCACAAGAGAACTACAAGATCACGCGGGAATAAGAGAAAACCATGCAAACAACATGTTGCTTTGTCTTTCTGAGGATGATTTGTTGTTCGTTCGGTGTCTGTTTTGACGTCATGTTGATAAAGTGATGGAAAATACGATCAGTCTGTATGTTGTGTTTTATTTTGAAATTGACGGGATGCTCTGTGCGTTTCCTTGTCTGACTTCCTGTCCGGGTCGATCTATTCTGTCCAGCTTGACGCGTTCTTGCAGCGTTGTGAACTCTGTTAAAATTAGACTCACAGAGTATTTGAAACAGAGTGTAGTTGCGCTGCTGGCACGCTCTGGAGACGGGCCGCGGCGCTCGCTGTGGAAACACAATCTTTGACCAGAGTGGCAGCGAACGGCGGCGTAGTGCGCGGCGCTGACGGACCGCTGCGCGCACGGAGTATGTGGAACTTAGCAGTAAATGATCTGATAACATAGAAGGAAACATTACGCCTTCTTCAGCCTTCATTTACAATGTGTGCAGATCTTTCCTAAATCCCAAAAGGAAACATGAGATCGCTGCAGGCCGAGGGGACGATGAGCTCCGTCAGCAGCCTCGGTGTGAGAAATGTTAAAGTGTTTGAAGGTTCATATGTGAAGCTTTAAGTCCTCGTGTTCATCGTTCTGACGGCAGAAACAGAAAACTGAAAGAAATCAAAGTTTCTAAGATCACAAAGTGCAGATTAATATCTTTAAATCAGCTTCACCTCTTGATCGTTCTACAAACATCCACATGTCTCTCTCTCTCTCCTCCAGCAACATCCACCTGTCTCTCTCTCTCTCTCTCTCCTCCAGCAACATCCACCTGTCTCTCTCTCTCTCTCTCTCCTCCAGCAACATCCACCTGTCTCTCTCTCTCTCTCTCTCTCTCCTCCAGCAACATCCACCTGTCTCTCTCTCTCTCTCCTCCAGCAACATCCACCTGTCTCTCTCTCTCTCTCTCTCCTCCAGCAACATCCACCTGTCTCTCTCTCTCTCTCCTCCAGCAACATCCACCTGTCTCTCTCTCTCTCTCCTCCAGCAACATCCACCTGTCTCTCTCTCTCTCTCTCCTCCAGCAACATCCACCTGTCTCTCTCTCTCTCTCTCTCTCTCTCTCTGTCCTCCAGCAGACACTGTCAGTTCCTCTGTGAAATATTCCCATCATGCCGAGCTCCAGCTGAGAGCATAGCCTGTTTCTAAAATCACTTCCTGATGATGTGTTCAAGGACAATCCGACATTACAGTGTCTGACACTGCAGACTTCTGAGTGATTGAACACTTGAACACTCAGTGAGACAACTTTTCCTGCTTTGATGTTTGTTGTTGTTCTTAACCAGCGCTCAGATGTCTGAGTTTCCATGAACACATCACAAGGAGTAAATGTTTGATTTATTAAACGTCATAGCACAGAATAATAAGATCACCATTCGGATATTTAAATACAAAAATGAAGTGTTTCCTTCGGGATGAACTTCCACCTGAACTCTTTGATAAAGAATCAAATCAAAGAAGCGATCATGATTTTCTGAATTAACACGATCATTATCTCGAGATTACGAGTTACGAGATGTTTGAGTTGCACTCTGTGGTGATCCTTGATTCATTGTCTCTCGAGTCAGCACGCCGTAAATTGACCCAATCACATAAAACTCAATGCCTTTTGCCTGATGAATGAATCTAGTAAAATCTGCACGTATCTGCGTTAAAATAAGCCGAAACCGAGTCACTGGATACGCTAAAATCGATATTATCGGTATTGTCTATATCTGTGCTCTAATGAACCTGCTGCATTCTGTTTCCTGTTCTCCAGTATGTTCTTCTCCACTCTTTAGTTCAGATTGTGATTCTGTTCAACTACACGTAGCATTGATAGAAAGACACATATTCTCATTATAGCGTCGTATAGAGGACTCTGTTGCTTCGTACGCCACTTCCACGTTATTTTTTTTCTGTCACGTCAGGAGACCCCCATCTCTGGTTACGTTTGGAGAGGGCTGTTCTGTCCTGATGGTTTAAACGTTTGTTTTAGAGACGGTCATCAGCGTGACGTGAGCTCGGTTTAGATTCCAGTGTTTAAGCATCAGTTTGATCCTTAAATCTCATCCGTCTGTCGCTGACGCCATCTTTGATTACAAACGATCCCTTTCTTCACGTCCAAATCTGATCTCCTGATGTCTGTTCATTATCACCAAACACACGTGAAGAAGCACACACACACACACACACACACACACACACACACACACACACACACACACACACACACACACACACACACAACCACCAGCGGTGTGCTCCTTTATTTCTCATGATCTCTCGTGTCTTTGTGTAAACTTTAAATCTGGTGAATCTGCAGATTCAGTCGAGATTTCAGGTGAATTTTTCTCTCAGTTTGCTTCATCACTGGACGGAGAATCAGACGGCAGCAGGAGCCACACCCTCCATCCTTCTGTCCATGCAGCCCTGCAGCCTGCATGCACACGCACACACACACACACACACACACACACAAACACACAAACACACACACACACACACACACACACACACACACACACACACACACACACACAAACACACAAACACACACACACACACACACACACACACACACACACACTCAGACGCCAACATCCCCCATCACGATGAGACTGAGGAACCATTGAACCTATGAAGCCTTCTTATCTGTCTTTAAAAGATAATAAAAACAACCGGCCCTCGACCTGCTCATCGACTTCCTGTCTCTTCTGTCTGAGGAGAAAACGATCTCAAACATGAAATCCTGTTTGAAGAAGAACGTCTGAGAATCTGCTTTTCATCCACATCGAGCAACATTAACATCAAAGATTCTAATGGTCTCATTAAAGGTCGTCATGATCAAAATCAAACGATGTTAACGCCTGTGCGGTACCACAGCAAACAATTATTGTGTAATTACTTTCATTGAACGACCGAAAACTGCAGACAAACTCCTCCACGCAGTCTGAGGCCTCGTCCACACCTAGGCGTAGATTTTTGAAAACAAACCTTTTTCTGTGTTTTGACCTTTCGTACACAAACTGTGTTTCAGGTCTCTGTAAACTCTCCTTCAGTAAAACTCCTTCCAGGGTGAAGATGTTCACAAACTCAGTTTAAGGTGTTTCTGTGCAGACGGAGAAAACAGAGTTTTGTTCTTGTAACGTCACGCTGTGCGCCGGTTTCTCCTCCGTATGACGTCATCGTGCGACGCTGTCTCTTTTGTTGACATGAGATTAGAGCGATGGCATGATTTATTCCTCTCCTACACACATATCTGAGGTTTGAGCACATCTGGACACTTCACCTGTGTCCTGCATTGTTATGTTAGCATGCTAATGTTAGCGCTCTTTAGTTAGCTCGTAGCTTCACATGTAAACTGACACAGAATGAGCGTGATCTAAAAACTCTTACGTAACATCCAAATAATCAGTGAGTGTGTTCTTCTTCTTCTCTCTAGTTCTTGACTAAAACATCTTTTATACACAAGGGGAGGAGCCGGCCGTCCCGTCCATGTAAACACGGCTCTGACAACAACACAGCCAGCGGGACTCGAGCTTCTCCCTCATTGTAGACAGTCATGACTCAGAGACACATTTACACAGGAGAGACTGGATTCATGATATATTTATGTGGATCATGTCGCGCTGGCTTTCTCGCTCCATGTCCTATTGTTTACGGTGAGAAGGCAGACTCAGAGGGCAGAACAAACACCTAGCTGTGGGAGTGTCACCCACCTGGGGGAGGGGTTACTGCCCTTTGTGATGTCATGAAGGGAAAATCTCCAAACGGCCTGTTTGAGCACACATTTTCTGAAAAGTGGAGCAGGCAAAAGACGGAGAGGATGGACTTTTCTCATCATTGGGGGGTTTGTAGACAGACTAGAGACACATATT
>CM036536.1:776436-791436 GCA_020745685.1 Tautogolabrus adspersus | reverse complement strand
ACTGAAGGCTCTACCTCCCATAGTACATTTAGAGACTGTAGGTACCACGAGCAGGCCTGATAACTGAAGGCTCTACCTCCCATAGTACATTTAGAGACTGTAGGTACCACGAGCAGGCCAGATAACTGAAGGCTCTACCTCCCATAGTACATTTAGAGACCGTAGGTACCACGAGCAGGCCAGATAACTGAAGGCTCTACCTCCCATAGTACATTTAGAGACCGTAGGTACCACGAGCAGGCCTGATAACTGAAGGCTCTACCTCCCATAGTACATTTAGAGACCGTAGGTACCACGAGCAGGTCTGATAACTGAAGGCTCTACCTCCCATAGTACATTTAGAGACCGTAGGTACCACGAGCAGGCCTGATAACTGAAGGCTCTACCTCCCATAGTACATTTAGAGACTGTAGGTACCACGAGCAGGCCTGATAACTGAAGGCTCTACCTCCCATAGTACATTTAGAGACTGTAGGTACCACGAGCAGGCCTGATAACTGAAGGCTCTACCTCCCATAGTACATTTAGAGACCGTAGGTACCACAAGCAGGCCTGATAACTGAAGGCTCTACCTCCCATAGTACATTTAGAGACTGTAGGTACCACGAGCAGGTCTGATAACTGAAGGCTCTACCTCCCATAGTACATTTGTTTTATAAAATGTAAATCTGTTTTGTCCTTAGTAAAAGTGTTTTGCTTTTCTAATTTTGTTTAAGAAAATGTAAATTTGTCTCAAGCGTTTTTACTTTTGTTTTGCACTTCCCAGCCACCGTAACAAATGACACACAAAGGGCTTTGAATATAAAATAATAGATTACATTCATGTTTTTATATCTCAGTTAAAGTTAAACACAATAAATTAAAAGATTGATTTTGTACAGTTTCTGTGTTTCTAATGGATTAATATTTATTTAAATGTTTTCTTTGTACATTCAGTCTTTTCGCTCTTCTGATGACGTCACCGGGTGACGCTGATGGAGGTGAAGGTGTGGAGGGAAAATGTATTTTTACTTTCGGAGGAGGAGGAGGTGTCAGAGAGGAGGATGGGCATGAGGCTTCCGGTTCTGTGATACTAAACCTTCAGTGTAAAATAAAAAGTGTCTGATTTTAACTTACATTTTGACTAGGATGGCCTTCTAAACTCAAATAAATAACATATAAGTATCACAAACAAACGTCTCCTTCAGCCTAAATATTTATGTTTTATTTAACATTTGTTTCAGCTTTATTTCTTTTCTCCAGCAGAGCTTCAAGCTCTGAAGGTTTACAAAATTCAGGCTTTTATTCTGGAAAAACACCAGGGAAATCCCGGAATAGTAGTCTCTTTTTTTCATCTTGTTTTTTTGCATCCGCTCTGAGGAAGGAGGAGGTGATGATGATGAAGGAGGGAGGAGGAGGAGGAAGAAGAGGAGGGCTGATGTGTGCTGATCAGCAGCAGGTCTGATGATGATGGTGAGGAGGGTGATGATGATGATGAGGATGGTGAGGGTGATGCTGTGAGTCAGAGAGCGGGGGGTTCAGGATGCTCACAGCCGCTCCGGAGTGAAGGCAGCCCGCATACACAGAGACGCTCCGCAGAGACACGGTGAGTCCGCGGACATCACGCCGACACTCACGCACCCTCAGCGGGCAGCGAGCAGACAGCAGCCCCGGGGGCAGAGCTCCACAGCCGGCCTGATTCCAACAGGCCCGGTGCTTCTGCTCAAGCTTTGATTTTTACTTATTACATCAATGTACGTGTGTGTGTGTGTGTGTGTGTGTGTGTGTGTGTGTGTGTGTGTGTGTGTGTGTGTGTGTGTGTGTGTGTGTGTGTGTGCGCGCGCGCGTGTGCGCGCGTGCGTGCGTGCGTGCGTGTTTGCGTGTGTGTGCGTGCGTGTGCGTGTGTGTGTGTGTGTGTGTGTGTGTGTGTGTGTGTGTGTGTGTGTGTGTGCACGTTCATCAAATACAATGTCTGCGCGAGCACTGTACCAGACCGTGCACGTGCGTAGCCTACTGCTGATGGGAGTCAGTGTGATTAGCATGATGAGGAGATAACGAGTCTGATAGAAACAAGAACAAAGCAGCAGGTCAGCTGATTGTGCGCGTGCGTGTGTGGGTGCACGTGTGTTGTATAAGTATGTTGTGTGTCGTGACGACAGAGAGCACGAGACTGTCACCGCCAAAAAAGATCATCATAGAAAAATAACAGATGATATATTATATTCTTCATTCTTACTAATAACAAGATGGTTGAACATAGAGCATGTTTGGATCCTTTCAAAGATGGTAACAGATGTTCTCTGTGATAAATTAAAGTACTAAAGTAGAAACAGTTCAATATTCTTCAAGTTTCAAAGAACCCAAAGGCTGCAAAATGTCCAAAGTCCGAGATTTCAGTTTCTATATTTTACCTTCGTCTTCTTCCTGCTCTTATCCCATCTCCCCCTATCCCATTTTCAAGCCCGGCACAGTTTTGGCCGATGGCTGTTTCGTCATGAGCCTTTTAAATTGAGCAGACTTTAGTTAAAGAAGCTAAGATATGGAATATTAAGCCCTGGGTATACTTGCTTACGTGAACACATGACATCTTTCTTGCGTATCCTGCGGTGGTTTGGAGCGTTGGTTGTGCGTGTCCTTAGAAATTAACCCAAAATGCATATAACCACGAGGAGCAGAGAGCCGCTACAACACTGGTGGAACGTTTATAAGAAAGTTAATAGATCAAGTCTTTAACTACCTGCACTATGATGTGGGAACGCCTCAGAGTCCACCAGGAGGAGCTGGAAAACGTTGCTGAGGAGAGGGACGTCTGGGTTGACTGGGCCTGCTGATGGATGGATTAATGGATGGATGGATGGATGGATGGATGGATGGATAAATTGATGGACGGATGGATTGATGGATGGATTGATATATGGATGGATGGATGGATTGATGGATGGATGGATGGATGGATTGATGGATGGATGGATGGATGGATGGATGGATGGATTGATGGATGGATGGATGGATGGATGGATGGATGGATGGATGGATGGATTGATGGATGGATGGATGGATGGATGGATGGATGGATGGATGGATGGATGGATGGATGGATGGATGGATGGATTGATGGATGGATGGATGGATGGATGGATGGATGGATGGATGGATGGATGGATGGATGGATGGATGGATTGATGGATGATGGATGGATGGATGGATGGATTGATGGATGGATGGATTGATGGATGGATGGATGGATGGATTGATGGATGGATGGATTGATGGATGGATGGATGGATGGATTGATGGATGGATGGATGGATTGATGGATGGATGGATGGATGGACGGATGGATTGATGGACGGATGGATTGATGGATGGAAGGATGGATGGATTGATGGATGGAAGGATGGATGGATGGATGGATGGATTGATGGATTGATGGATGATGGATGGACGGATGGATTGATGGATGGATGGATGGATTGATGGATGGATGGATGGATGGATGGATGGATGGATGGATTGATGGATGATGGATGGATGGATGGATGGATTGATGGATGGAAGGATGGATTGATGGATGGATTGATGGATGATGGATGGATGGATGGATTGATGGATGGATGGATGGATGGATGGATTGATGGATGATGGATGGATGGATTGATGGATGATGGATGGATGATGGATGGATGGATGGATGGATTGATGGATGGATGGATGGATGGATGGATTGATGGATGGATGGATTGATGGACGGATGGATTGATGGATGGATTGATGGATGGATGGATGGATGGATGGATTGATGGATGGAAGGATGGATGGATGGATTGATGGATGGATGGATGGATGGATGGATTGATGGACGGATGGATTGATGGACGGATGGATCGATGGATGGATGGATGGATTGATGGATGGACGGATGGATTGATGGACGGATGGATCGATGGATGGATGGATGGATTGATGGATGGACGGATGGATTGATGGACGGATGGATTGATGGATGGATGGATGGATGGATGGATGGATGGATTGATGGATGGAAGGATGGATGGATGGATGGATGGATGGATTGATGGATGATGGATGGATGGATGGAAGGATGGACAGATGGATGGATGGACTGATGGATGGATGGACTGATGGATGGATGGACTGATGGATGGATGGATGGATGGATGGAAGGATGGATGGACTGATGGATGGATGGACTGATGGATGGATGGATGGATGGATGGATGGAAGGATGGACAGATGGATGGATGGACAGATGGATGGATGGACAGATGATGGAGAGGCAGTCTCATGTTGAACAGTCATCTGCTGAAACTGTGAAATGGTTGAAGCGGCAGAAGAAGAAGTCATTAATCTCAAAATATTCATAAGAAAATGTTCAGCACAAACTAAAACATGTGAAGATTTGAACTGAAGGTGTGAAACTGCAGTGTGCAGTGTACTGTGTGTGTGTGTGTGTGTGTATGTGTGTGTGTGTGTGTGTGTGTGTGTGTGCCACATGTCTGCTCTCACTCTGATGTTGTGAAGTTGACTCATTCTTATTTTAGACGGCACAGACTGTGATTATTTCCTGATGTTAATTAGCCATTGTAGCTGTTTTTTGCACATGAATAAATCACGTTAGATAAAACTAACTCTACTAAATTAAACTTTTTCTTGGTGCTGTTAATACGACGGCCCGACAGATATGAGATTTTTAGGGCCTATACTGATATTGGTCCTGCTGCTGGCCTACCCCAGGCCAGTCGGGGGGCCTCTGAGGGCTGACAGACTTTAAACCAAAGCAGTGGCTCAAAATGTACACATTTTGCAATGAAGGAAACCTCCCTTAGGGGCCCCATCACACCGCACTCGTGGCTCTGCTAAGCGTTGCAGCATTATTTCTGTGAAAACCCAATTTTTTAGATGAAAATCAACAAAGAAAGATGAAGAGGAATTATCCGTCTACAGGAGAGAAAAAGAAACAGGATAAGAAAGGAGTACGCGTCGAGACACAGACATGATGGTGATGAACGCTGGTTGGAGGCCCCCCCCACAGACTCTAGAATCGCCACTGAGTATTCTTATAAAGTTGGACTTATTATTTTAAAAATCAAGTAAATCTCATGTTTGATTCTTCCTGTTTGCTTTTCGTTCGTCACGTTGCAGCTTGAATGAAATGAAAAGAGGATTGGAAGGTTATTGACAGTTCAAACTGTATTTTAACGTAAATGAAGATTGATGGAGTCGCTGATGGTTGCCATGGTTATTGATGGTCATTCAGAAGACACGTGGGAAAACACCTGCAAACATGGAGTCCATCACGGGAACGTTTTGGAACAGAGGGTGAATCTCATGTCTCTTATTTTTCGTTTCCTCACTTGACCAGGAAGTCGTTCTGTGCCGCCATGTTGAAGGACGTCTCAAGTCTCTTATTTTACTTGTTGCAGCGTTTATCTCTGAAAAATGAGACTAAAAAAGAAAGAAGCTGTCAGGTTTTTATTTACAGAGGTTTATTTTCCTGATGTTTCGTGAACACAGATTCATCAGATCCTCCTTCTTCTCTTTTAAACAGATTTCATGTAAATGTAACTCTATGATAAAAACAGTAATCTCTTTTCATCCTGATGAATCTTCTGGATCTCTCCGTGTATTTTTACTTCTATTGATCAGTTCTTGTTTATTTCTGCTCCTGTGAGACGGCTCGTCGGACACTCTGTGGTGTTTCCCCCGCCACCTGCCCACACACAGGAAGTGATGTCATACAGTGTGGGCAGTCGTGTTGCCATGCCAACGTCCCCTGCTGATGATGACATGTTCGCTTAGCTCTCTGAGTGCACAAACCTCTGCTGTCCGTCTCTCTCCTCCGAGCACCTTCAACATCATCGCAACGACACAGCTCGCACACACACACACACACACACACACACACACACACACACACACACACACACACACACACACACACACACACACACAGCACATGCACACACACAGCACATGCTGGTGTTGCCATGGTGACACACAGAAACACAATGGATGCTATAAAGACGCAGATTGATTAACGAGCGGATGATTAGTCACCGCTCTCAATCCGTGGTGAGATAAGGAGCGCTGACGTCGGAGAACAGCAGCTGATCCAAGGGTTAAAACGGTTCTTTTTTTACATGAGGTTTGGTGGAAGAAAAACATCACCAGGTTTCTGCTGGTTAGGACTGGACTGCACGAGGACGTTTCTAACATCGCCTGAACTGTTTCTCTGTTGTAGTGGACGAAAAGTAAAAGTAGAAATGCTTCACCCCGACAGAGTCCAGAAATGTTTAAGCAGCACGTTGGGCTCTTTCTTTCGACATCAGTGCTTCTGATGATGGTCAACACATCCTCATTCAAACAATGATTATATCTCTGAACTCCGCACAAGGAGAACTTCTGTTATTCACCAGGTTAAAAGAAATCCTATAAAAGTGATGATTTAAATCTGAGAGTGTGGAGTTGACTGTGAGTTAGACCTTCAGTCTGATGCACAGAGTTAAAAAAAGAAGCCTGGTTCCTGACGTGTGGTGTGGAAACAGTCTGCAGTGTTTCCTCATCTCTAATGGGATGAACAGCTCTAATCGATGCTCATCCTGAGGGGGGGGAAGCAGCTCGGCATGCTGGGAAACACAGAGAGTCTCCTCCTCATCTTTTATTCATCAACATGTGCAGACATCAGTGAGCCAGACTTCTGCTGTGTTTAGCTGCAGGATTGTTACAATCGCCTCTTTTAAACCAAGATGTGTTTACATGTGAGTCTTTCTCTGGTTATGAAACAGACGAGCAGAAACGTGCTCAAACTAGGATCAATATTGGAGATGCTTTTGAAAAATGGAGAGAGGTTAGAACGCAGAAAGGTTTACAGACCGATGCAGAGCTGGATAAACACTGAAGCTTCAGTGTCCACCACATGGTGACCTGCGTGAGCATCCACTCTAGAGAGGGGGGGGGGGGGGGGGGGGGGGGGGGGCGAGACAGCGCTCTGTAATGTTTTAAATTTAGACTGCAGTACCCGTTTTAAACACTGGACGCTAAAGGTAACGTGTTAGCTAAATTGAACAGTTTAAACACTGAACCATCTGCTGCTAACAGTGGATATAATGAGGAGGCTGAGGGCTACACACACACACACACACACACACACACACACACACACAGTGTTAACAGGCTCATTGTGATGGAGATGACCTGCTCTTGAAGCAGGTTGGGCGTCCAGCTGAAGGACTGGATCAGAATCAAACAGCTGAGAGGTTTTGATTGAGCTCTTACTGTTGATGGCTCTCAGATGAATTACATTCAGGTGGTTTAAGTGTTCCCACCTTGCTGTGTCCCAACACTTCAGGTCTGATCCTGAGCTCATTAAACACAGCCCAGATATTTACTCTTCTGATGTGTTTATCTTGTTGTCGAAGGTTACCTCTGTGCACATCATCTATCTGAACAATTCTTTGAAGAATATACAAAAGTGTAAAACTCGGCAAGATGGATTCCGACGATTAAAACATGCAGCACGTATCTCTGTTTATGTTCATTTCTCACTTCATCATTTCTAATTTCTTCAACCTTCTATCTCTTCTTCAGCATTCAGCTCATCTATAGAGAGCAGCAGGCGGACTCAAACTCCCAGCATGCCAGAGCAAAGTAACGACTACCGGGTGGTGGTGTTTGGAGCCGGGGGGGGTGGGGAAGAGCTCGCTGGTCCTTCGGTTTGTGAAAGGCACGTTCAGAGACACCTACATCCCCACAGTGGAGGACACCTACAGACAGGTGAGACCTGAACAAACAGCGAGGTGTCTAAAAAAGTTTCGTTTACAATCTCTGTTATTGTAGTGATCGATCGTATCAAAAAGTAACGAAGCCATAAATCCATCACAAATGGCACAAAAGACGTTGGCAATATTTTGGTACTGATCGTTGAAAACGAGAATCATCCAGTATTAGGAGCCTTGGACGCCTGTTTGTGTTGCCATGGTAACAAACAGGCGTTGATATTGTTAGATTTTTACTAGAATCGTATCAGAGTTGGAAACTCTGTCATCATGTTCAGTTATTGAGCAGCACCTGTCCCCTCTGCAGGTGATCAGCTGTGATAAGAGCGTCTGCACGCTGCAGATCACAGACACAACAGGAAGTCATCAGTTTCCCGCCATGCAGCGCCTCTCCATCTCCAAAGGACACGCCTTCATCCTGGTTTACTCCATCACCAGCCGCCAATCACTGGAGGAGCTCAAACCCATTTACCAACAGGTGACCGGCTGTCTTCATGTTTCTAGATGATAATAGAGCTCAACAGTTACCGCCCACTTTTTCATTGGTCTGGTTCCTGAAGTAAATTTCCCAATCTTAAACTTGAGCCTGAAGTTCTTTAAGAGTTAGTTTGAAGGATTTTAAATGTTGGAAAACTGTAATAAAAGCTCTGACCATTTTTGAATTTCCTAGCCTCAACCCTTAAAGTTGCCTCCAAACAATCTGTCTGACTATTTTCCTGCAGGTTCTGGCCATCAAAGGCACAGTGGAGTCCATTCCCATCATGCTTGTGGGCAACAAGAGCGACGAGACACACCAGCGTGAGGTGGAGACGAAGGAGGGCCAGGCTCAGGCCAACGCCTGGAAGTGTGCCTTCATGGAGACGTCGGCCAAGACGAACTCCAACGTGAAGGAGCTGTTCCAGGAGCTGCTGTCTCTGGAGAAGAAGAGGGACATGAGTCTGAGCATCGACGGGAAGCGCTCGGGGAAACAGAAACGAGCCGACAAGCTGAAGGGGAAGTGCAGCATCATGTAGAGCGAGGAAACGGGGAAAGAAAACTGAATGTGGAAACAGAAACAAGAGGGGGGAGGGAAAGTCTGCTGGTGAGACAGCCCCTCCTGTCTGTCCTCAGCTCCGCATCACGAGGGAGAGGTCTTCTTCTTCTTCTTCTTTGGTGGCTGTCCTCCTCCGTCTGTCCGAACAGTGAAGCCGAGAGGAACAAATAAATGTGTCTGATTGATTAGAAAAACTTTACAGGGCTTCGAGCTCCTCCTTACCCTGACCTGGAATGTGTCTGTAACCCCGAAAACACTTTAAAGCAAAGTTTACACAGCAGACTGACTGCTGCCACCGTGAACCATCACACACGTTATATTAAAGGAATACTCCGCTGTTTCACGTGAACACAAAGTCTGAATGGAACCACCTGTATTTATCGATTGTGTTGACAGAATCTACATTTTCCAGTCACAGTTTGTTTTTTTATGACAGTTCCTACAAAACTAAACTAACCAACACTGAAGGAAAAGGTGCCTCTAAATGACGTGCAGAAACACCCGGCTGGTAAAAAGTTCTCGGCTTTAAATTGGGAAGGGCTTAACTTAGTTTTCCCTAACACAGTGTCCTTCTCTGGCAGCGCCTGTTTTCTGTACGAAACCAAAGCATGTCAGCGTTTTAAGCGTTTTGAGCGTTTTGAGCGTTTCAGCGTTTCAGCGTTCTGGGCACAACCCACTCACTCAATGTGTGATATCACACATTGACCTTTGTTACCGTTCCTTTGAGCTGTTTGACGTCAGTTTGGGATCCCTAACCACTTCCTGTTTCTGGGCTTAACTGTCCTAACCTTCCATCTACAGGAAGCTCCTTACTTTATTTCAAAATAAAAGCACACAGCAAGTTAAGTAGCTTAAGACTGTAGCTACTGCCTAAACTTTTTTATTTTTGAATGCTAATTAATGGAACTTCAAACCTGCAATTAAAAATGTGAAACAAAAAAAACTAAACCTTTAAATCGTTTGACAGCCCGATTTATTGAAGTCTAAAGCTGCTGCTGACGCCAGGACAGGACTCCTTTACATTTTTTAAAATGTTTTACTTGGTGAAATTTCCCCAAATAAAAGCAAATGTGAGTGGCGGTAAAAAATGCTCTGACACTGAGGTAGTGAGCACCGCCAGCTGCCATCATAGAGCGCAAAAAAACCATTTGGCCCTGTGTCCACCTGGCGTTTTTTTCTCAGTGCCAGCGTCCTTTTTCAGTTGTTTTCAATGAGTAGAGAGCGTTTGCAGCAGCAGGCGCTTCATCCAAGTCCTCCCGAGTGCACAGCCAGCGCTTTTCTAAAATTCAGTCCTGACGCAGCTACATGAACGGCTGGAAGAGTGAAGTATTCCTTTATCCACGGAGACAGCTGACATTTCCATCATGATTGTCATTGATTGATTGTCTTCATCACATTTAAGACCGTACACAACAGGATGTTCAGCTCAGCTTCCTGCGGTCATTAGATGAACGCCTACACACAGGCTAACGGTCTGTTAGCGTAGTGTTTCAGGGGCTTGCTCTCCTGCCAACAGGTGTGTGTGTATGTGTGTGTGTGATGAGCTGACAGAATGCAGAGGAAACAACACACACACTCATCGTTTAAAGCTTCAGGGAACTCTGATGGTTTCCACAAGCACAAACAAGCTTATACTTGACTCACTACAGAGTACGACATCCGTTAGCATAAAACACGAAACTGCTAACGGACCAGCAGTGGAAAGATGCAGCTACGCAAACTGTAAATATAATTTAAAGGATCAGTCCAAGATTTCTTTTAAATGTTCTCCTCCAGATTCTTATGTTTCAGTTCCACATACAGAACAATGTTTAGCCTAGCTTAGCACAAAAACTGGTGACATGGGAAAACTGCTAGCCTAGCTCCTGAACGCTCGACTTTACAACTTCTTCTCTTCTGAATCACATATCCGATTTCGTTAGCTTACAAGCTATCCACAACCCAGTAGGCCGAGTTAGAAGTGAAAACAAACCCGACGATGAACTGGAATGTTTTTTTTAAATGTTTTGGTGCACTTGTGGGTTTTGTGAGCTGACGATTAGCATTAACGCCTTACCTGAATGTTTACCGTTCTTAACATAGAAATGAAACTTAAAGTCTTATATGCCCTTATCTCCTGTGCAAAATCCATTAAAGTGGAGTTTCAGTGATTTTTCACCTCAGTGTGTGTTTCCAATGTTTTAGAGTGCTGCATGTTTATTTGTTGTATTAAGCTGTAAGTGACTGCAGGGGGAGCTGTTTGACATGTGACACATGACCTCATGTGATGTCACATGAGTCAGCACTAGCTGCGCTGTAGGAAGCCCCCAAAGACTCGGGTAAGAACAAATAAACAGCGTTTGTAATTCGATCCCTGAGTTTAAAAATCCATGCGCACAGATTTGCAAAAGATAAGAATTTGTATCTAAATATCATTTCTTTTTATTAAAAAAAACTGCAGTTCCAGTGTTTTTTTCTTACCTGAGCTTTGACGGGCTTCTTCTGTCTGAAGAATGCAAGTTTGAAAATGAAACAAGTCTGTCCAAACCAAGCAGCAACCTCCAGTGTTGAAAAATGAAGCCGATGCTTCAGTGTAAAATCCTGCAGTTCCTCCAGTGTCCACTAGAGGCTGGCTGCAGAAGCACAGGAAGTCACATACACACCCATTCTAAAAAGCCTGTTTTTACAGCAGACATTAACATGTTTACAGCCTGGTTCAAAAAACCAAATAGGTCTGATTAGCTCATGTCTTGATCGACACACACTGTACGGGGGGGTGAATGTTTTGATGACTCATCCGTTTTGATTTGATGAAGGATAAGAGTTATTCACAATAAGGCGTGTAGCTGACCTGATTGACAGGTGGGCGCGGTGTAACGGTTTGTCAGGAGGCTTAAAACCCGCCTCAGCTCCAGCTCTCAGTCTGTCGTTAGGTTGACTGAAAGTTAGGCTGAGACAGCATTTCCAGCATGGAGACCGCCATCGATGGGACTCCAGCGCCCCCTGCAGGAACAGACAGGTGCAGCCACTTCATTAATTTTAACAGGCCACGGTATAGCATTTTGCTGCAGGCTACATTAGCCTAAAACACCAGTGTCCTGTGTCAGCAGTTGTATATAAGTTGTGGACCCAACAGTGAATCTTTTTTTTTCTTGAGTCTGCCTGTCTAAGCATGCTTCATAATAACATAAAGCCATGCATGTGTTGTATTACGACGTAATGTACAAGACATAATCTTGCTCAGGCCCGGTTAGTCCTGGAGCAGTGTGAGTGCAGGCCAGCGGGGAAATGGGGAGGGGGGGGGGGGCAATCGTTCTTAAGCACAGTACGCTTAGTGTGAGTGCGCCCTCACACTTCACAGGAACTGATGAACTCAGGGACAAGAGTTCTGCTGCCACCTGGTGGCTGAAGTGTCTCATGACTGCTGACAGTTATGTCACTGTGGTGAGCAGAAACATGTTCCCACAGTGATATGGGCCCTAAGAGAGACTATGATAACATTATTCATAATATTCGAGCAAACAGGAGAAAAGAGTTCAAGTGTGTAAGGTCACTTTATTTGTACCTGTAGGTAGGTTTGGTTTACAGTGAGGGAGTCACAAACGACAGAACAGGACAAAACATGATGGAGTGACAACAGAGCTCATTACTAAAGAGAGTAACCTGTCAGTAAAAAACAAGATGAAGAAACCCATCAGTGAGAATGAGACAAATAAAAACAAGATAAACAAGAATTTACCTCCAATCAGTTAAACAAGGTGAGTCAAAGTAAGGTAGAAATGAGCCATCAGTCAAACCCATAGACTGTAAATATGAATGGACGATGCCTCAGTGACGTCCCCCATCTGTTCCTGCAGGGGGCGCTGGAGTCCCATCGATGGCGGTCTCCATGCTGGAAATGCTGTCTCAGTCTAACTTTCAGTCAACCTAACGACAGGCTGAGAGCTGGAGCTGAGGCGGGTTTTAAGCCTCCTGACAAACCGTTACACCACGCCCACCTGTCAATCAGGTCAGCTACACGCCTCATTGTGAGTCGCCTAACCCTGGATCTATGGAACTATGGTCCGAGAAAGAGAAGAGCTGGATGTTTAAGAGAAGGACTGAAACTGGCTCTGTTCACTCTGAGTAATGTGTCAGATTCATCAGGCGTCACAGCTTGTGAACACGATCGTTAAACTACCTCAGTAAAACCTTCACATTCTCCATCCATCAATTATCTTTACCGCTTATTCCCATTCGGGAGGCGGGTTAATACCCTGGACTGTTCTCCAGCCAATCACAGGTCAACGAGCATGTCTTTGGACTGTGGGAGGAAGCCGGAGTACCCGGGGAGAACCCACACATGAATGGAGGCTCCTGTCAGACGGGGATTCAAACCAGGAACCTCCTCGCTGTGAGGCGACAGCGCTTATCACTGCAGCACCGTGCAGCCAGCACTGAAATATGTTTATTTCATATTTTAAACTCTCTGATCGCCTCTACCCTGTTATCAGAGAAGAGCTTTATATATTATACTTTGTTCCGTCTTGTTCCTTTAACAAACTAAAAAAGAGTTCTGCTGCCATCTTGTGGACTTCTAATGAAGAGGACTCTCGTCTCTCTGCAGGTTTAAGAGGAGGACTCTCGTCTCTCTGCAGGTTTAAGAGGAGGACTCTCGTCTCTCTGCAGGTTTAAGAGGAGGACTCTCGTCTCTCTGCAGGTTTAAGAGGAGGACTCTCGTCTCTCTGCAGGTTTAAGAGGAGGACTCTCGTCTCTCTGCAGGTTTAAGAGGAGGACTCTCGTCTCTCTGCAGGTTTAAGAGGAGGACTCTCGTCTCTCTGCAGGTTTAAGAGGAGGACTCTCGTCTCTCTGCAGGTTTAAGAGGAGGACTCTCGTCTCTGCAGGTTTAAGAGGAGGACACTCGTCTCTGCAGGTTTAAGAGGAGGACAGTCGTCTCTCTGCAGGTTTAAGAGGAGGACTCTCGTCTCTGCAGGTTTAAGAGGAGGACACTCGTCTCTGCAGGTTTAAGAGGAGGACAGTCGTCTCTCTGCAGGTTTAAGAGGAGGACAGTCGTCTCTCTGCAGGTTTAAGAGGAGGACACTCGTCTCTGTGAAGGTTTAAAAGGGGGTCTCTCGTCTGTCTTTGGTCACTAAGCAGTATGAATCAAACAGACTGCAGATTATTGTTTTACTGGTTGGAAAAACAACACACCTGTACAAAGTAAGGACTCTAAAGAAGGCTCAGTCAATGCCTGCTGATCGCAGTCATCCTTTGCAGAGTTTCAGTTCTGTCCTTCAGGCCGCAGATTCAGTCTGCCAGCTTGCAGGACTAGAAGACTCATCCCTCCCGGCTGCCATCGCCTTTTTAAACAACTAAACTGTATTTATTGTCTATTAGACATTTCCTCCTGAATGTATGTTTTACTGCTGACTGCAAAACAAGTCGCCTCCTCACAGGGATAACAAAGACAACCTGACCTCGAACCACTCTATCGAAGCAGCTCTGAAGTCTAAACATGCTGCGTTACTTCGTAGCCGGCGTGTTGTGACAGCTAATATTTGAGTAAGAGCTGGAGACACACGCGGTGGATTTGGACATGTTTTGGGTCGGCTGCTTTTCCATGTGCCAGAGAGGAGTTGCATAACATTTCCATCAGATCGATCAGAGTCACACATCTGAGGAGTCAGGCAAACTCTGCTCTGCTGCTCCCATCACACACACACACACACACACACACACACACACACACACACACACACACACACACACACACACACACACACACACACACACACACACACACACACACACACACACACACACACACACACTGAGCAGCTTTCCTGGCATCAGGCACAAACTGCTCAGAAGCCACGGTGAGGAGAAAACGTGTAAACATCCAGGAACATGAAACTCAGTTGTTCCTGAAGCTCCTGGAAAGAATCTGATTCTGTTTCCAGATGTGCAGAAAGATTTTGACCAGAAGTGAGAGGATAAATACGTTTCATTTTCTCTCCCCCGTCACGGCTCAGCCAGGAGCACGATGGACGAGCTTTGTGCGTATGAACCTGGGTCATGTTAATCTCAAACTCACTCACCTCTGACTTCTTAACCCCTCAGACTGTTTCACTAAATCAAACATTGCTGGGCGAACCTGAGGAAGCTGCAGGCGAAATGCGTTGTTCGCTCACAATAAAACACGTTAAAGTCATTATCAGTGTGCCGCGCAGTTTT
>CM036536.1:766436-771436 GCA_020745685.1 Tautogolabrus adspersus | reverse complement strand
GAGTAAAAATCCCCATTAATTTTCTCCATAGTGGATTTGATGATGAGCCGTGATGTCATAACCATCACAGGTAGACTGACCACGAGCTACCTGAGTGTGAAACGATTGTTGATGATTCTGTAGGAGACACAAGTTCGTCTGATAACAACCTTGTTTTAAGAACAAGGTTTATTCACGATGTCGGGGGGAAAGAACTACACTACCCACAATCCTTGAGTCACAGCGAGGTCTCTGATTGATGAGCTCGCTGTTACCATGGCGATGTTTAATGTTTCAATCAATAAATCCTCAAAAAGGGTTTCTAAACTTTCTTTAAGCTTTGTTTTGGGCTTTTAATGTCTTTATTTCTAGAGATAGGACGGTGGGTAGAGTCAGAGTCAGAAGTCAGGGAGAGAGAGAGAGAGAGAGAGGGGGGGGGGAATGAAAGGAGCCAAATGAAGTCAAGCTTCATCGTAAAAACACCAGAATTTAAAACACGTCACGTATGGATGGTGCATTCATCCGCAAACAGTAGTCTCCACTGGTGGTACTTGGAGAGCCACTTATTTTCTGAGCTGGTACTCACTGTAAAAAGAACCACTGGGATAGTGTGCACACAGATTGTGTCTCTGTTGTTTCTGAGTCGCTTCGACTTTCTATCCTGAAGCCTGACTTTGCATGAATCTGTGTTTTTCTCAAAGTTCTTCACATGTTGTCTGTGTCGGGATCCGAGCGTCTGGCAGCAGGCCGGCACAGTGACTGTCTGCTGAGTCATGGAGCTGCTCGCTCTCTCGCTCTCTCTCTCTTCTTACTGGAATCTGTGTTATTACCAACTTTTATCTTCAGGGCTCTTTGCACATTTTCTGCTTCACACTGGCTTTTTTATTTCCCTCTTTAAATGTGTCATCTCTTCTGTTTTTCACTCGTTACTTTGCCTCAGCATGTTCTGCTGCAGGTCGGCACATTCTGTCTGATGGATCAGTGTTTGACCATCTGTGTTTTCTGCTCACTGTGCAGCAGAGAGGACGTGAAGTCAGTCCGACACTTTGATCGTCGAGCGTCGTAACAACCACAGCTCAGATTTCTGTAAAGTGTGCTGCTTCTCTCAGCTAACAGGATGAGTCGTATTAATGTCATCGTATTGTGACAGCATCAAGAAGAACGTCTGAAAACAAGAACATCTCCTTCATATGTGCAGACAAGATGCACACATGAAGGAGAGGTATAACATGTAGGAACGAGATATTATTACTGCACACAGACGTGAACAAACAGGAGCAGAAAGTTAGAATCATCCAACATAAACATCTGAGGACAAGATATGAACCAACAAGACGTCGACATGTGCAAAAAAAGATGAAAACACATCCGTGCAAACAAGATAACGACATCAGGGAACAAGATGTGAACATGTGCGAACATACAGAGTCCCTGAGGGGGCAGAAAAAAAACAGAAGTTTCAGCTGCTCATCAATCAATCTTTATTTGTAAAGCGCCAAATCATAAAAAATCTTATCTCGAGATGCTTTACAAAAGAGCAGGTTAAAGACCTTAGAGAGATAGAGGGAGATTGGATAAGATGCAGGAAGGTTTTCTCCTTTGTATTCCTCGCGTTCCTGTTGTCCACACTTCCTCGCCGCTGAGGTGGAGTTCGGCGCAGGCCGTGCATGAATGAGGACGGCGGTGGTTGTGGGGACTTCTAACACACTTACACAGGGTGGGGGGGGGGGGGAGTGCTTTTCAACCAGCCACTAGTCAAGACATCGCCTAGGCTGTTGCACCTCCTAGTCTTCTTTCTGGTTCTCCCACGAGCACTGGACACAGTATTTTCCCATCAGCACTAGAATTTTGTGTCTATCGGAATCAGGATCAGCTTTATTGGCGAGGTACGCTCACACACCCGAGGAGTTTGACCTCTGTGAACTGAGCTCTCTATGTACGGAAAGTATGACATTAAATATCAAGAATTAACACAAAGCAAAGACGAAAATGTAGAAGACTAAATGAGACAAACATGCTAAGTTTACCCCTCAGAGCTGTGTGCAGGAGAGACGGCCCCCTGTACACCTAGCGTGGGTACAAGACACGATCCGAAGGCGGCAAATCACACGGAATATCATACATTTAGAAAAGAGCCGGTGACGTCAACTGCGCCTTTCTGAAAAGCTGAAAGATTTTCTACTTGAGAGCTCGGAGCGGCCACACAAAAAAGCGCAGCGCCCAGTGTCGGCCGCTTTCTTCTGCAAACGCTCAATACTCATTGAAAACAATTGATAAAAGGGTACACAGAAGATTCTTTTTCAGTACTTAAGAGCGTGAACCTCAGTGACTCCAATGACTGCACGTGGTTTTCTTTTTATACGTTTCATTTATTGCATCATTTCTCTTTCTCTTCTTCTTTTAGCTCTGAATTCCTGTAATTCATCTGACTCTGTTCTCAGGTCAGAGTCCAAGTTCATTCTGCAGAGTCACTGACACATAAACATGCTGCACTCACTCCCTCCTCAGCGTGGAGGAAATTAAAGCATTGTCTTCATCTCTATCTACAGAACCAGCAGCAGCATTGGTGTTTTCTGCAGCTGGCAGACTGAATGAGGTCATGTAGTTGATCCTGTTGAGCCGAGCTGGAGGGTTGCCCTGTATCACCTCGACACATTCCTGCGGGGGGAGGCAGTTAGAGAGAAAGTGAAGCTCAGGGCAGTCACATGAGCATCAGAGCAGATAAGATCATTTCCCTGCAGCAGCTTTCTAGATTTCCAGAGAAAGCCGGGCTCCGCCCTGCTCCACGCTCTCTCTCTCTCTGATCTGAGGTCAGTCTGTGTGTTTGTTAGAGACATGTGCAGCAGAGCAGTCTGAGCTTCAATGTTTGACTCTCATTACTCTTTTTCAAAGTAATATCATTACTTTACTTATTACTCCCTGCCAACAGTAATATGTTTCACTACTCGTTTTATTACTTTTCGTAAGAAGCCACAACTCTATGAGTTCTTTTTCGCTCGTAGCTGTCCACGATTAACATCCAGTCTTGGTTGTTTTGTAGGATTGTAGGGCTGCAGCTATCCTCCGCGGCCGCAGAGGGCTCGTTGGTGGGGTTTATTTCCACCAGCTTCACGTTGTTGTGTTGTCGTTGTACGTGCTCAAGGAGGTTTGAGGTCGTGTTTTTTGCAGTGGAAAGAGTCCTAGTACCAGGACGAGTTTCTTGTCCTCTCGACAAAAGTAAAGTAATGGGGATATTTCCAGCTGCTGAATGTAAATATGGTCATGATTCTTCATGCAGTATTTGTTGGTGGGCCCTGAAGGAGACCCCTTGTGGTTCAGAAGTCAAACTGCGGTTAAACCACAGTCACGTGTTTATATGATTGGATAACTGTCACGAATGCGGCCGAACCCAAATGCAGACCAACAGGTAAGGTGTCAAATAGAACTGTATTTAGAGCTGGAGGGGGCTGGCTGGCTGGCTTAGTTGGGGTTTAGGTGAAATGAGCAGGAGAAGGTTCTGGAGACAAAAGAACACGTGTAAGAAGCAGGCAGGTAACAGAACAAAGTGTTAAAGGAAAGGGACAGGGCTAAACAGGAGCTGGACTTGTGACTAATCAAACCATGAATGAGTGTTGGTGCAGAGTTCTTGAAGGTGAAGTTGATTGCAGATCTAATGCAGGTGAGCAGAGTGAAGAAGGGGGGGAGGGGAAAACAAAACACACGAAGCTCTCAGCACTCACACAAAAATAAAAACACCGACAGCTTCACTATTTTCATGTATGCATCTGTAAGTCTGTTATTCTCAGTATCTGTGTGACCTGCTGCCGTCAGACACAAAGACAAACACGCTGCTGAGTCGGCACTTTCTTTAGCACCATAAATCCATAACCATCGTGTGTAATCACAAATAACTCTGGGAAAATCTTCTTTCTCATGACGACAGCAGAATGAGACAGAAGGAAGAAGAAGAGGGTTCCTCCCTCCGTTCACTTTGTGCAGCTGCGGTTCAAACCAGAAAACCTCAAACCCTCAGCAGCATCATCCTCCTCAGCAGGATCTCAGAGGGGTGACACTGTGCAGGGGGGCGTTTCTGACGCTCTGTGGGAAAGTGAAAGTCATGCAGAGAGACCTCCGCTCCGTGACGTCCTGTCATGACGCAGTGACGTGTGCTGATGTCTGTCCTGTTTAAAGGCTGAACTGTGAAACCGAGACGTCAGATCAGTCCTCGTGGAAACAAAGAGAGAGAGTTGTGACAGACAGGATCTGGACGTCCCTCGGTCCTCTTACTGCAGGAAGAAGTCCTGAAGAAGTCCTACCTGCAGAATTCACTACGAGAAAGAACACAACAACAACATGTATTTTCTAATACAACGTTTTATTGAGGGCTGCACAGTGCTGCAGTGGTTAGCGCTGTTTTGAATCCCCTTAACATAGAGACGTTTAGATGATAAATGGAAGTTTCATTGTGGTATCAGATTTACACACAAACAATCTCACTCTGAAGGATCCTCTGTTGTCACCAATCAAGGATGTCAAAAAAGCAAAAACACTTCTGAGACTATAACTTCAATAGACTCAACAACAACACGTCATTTTGCCTCGCCTCATGGTGATTTAACGTGCATCACATCTGTATTCATCTCTTTTTACAGATGTTTGGGCAGGAGCTCGGTCGGTAGGGACCGGAGGGGTCGCCGGTTTAAGACACGGGGATATCACAAGAGTTCGGTAAGAATCACATCCGATCTATCAGGACGACTTTGAGCTGTGAGCAGGGAGGAGGTTGCAGGTTTTATCAGGAGGAGGAGGACGAGGAGGATGAGGAGGAGGAGGACGAGGAGGACGAGGAGGAGGACGAGGAGGACGAGGACGAGGACGAGGAGGACGAGGAGGACGAGGAGGAGGACGAGGAGGACGAGGAAGACGAGGAGGACGAGGAGGAGGACGAGGAGGACGAGGAGGACGAGGAGGACGAGGACGAGGAGGATGAGGAGGAGGAGGACGAGGAGGACGAGGAGGAGGACGAGGAGGACGAGGAGGAC